>JAHHFK020004943.1:62500-329653 GCA_024533555.2 Aedes koreicus | reverse complement strand
CATAGGCGTAGCCAGGATTTCAAATAGGGGGGGCGAGTTTTTTTTAGAGAGAGAGAGAGAGAATTACATCGTCTCCAACCAGTGGTTGCACATACTGAACAATTAACATTAACGGACACTTAACGGACAATACAACGCCCGGTGGACCAGTAGAGTAGGGTCATTTTCATGTTCCGACAGATGGAGCGGGAATGGAGCCCCATTTATGTGACATTACGCCTGAATGCGGGTGGATTATCTTCTCTACTCTCACCCAAAGTATTTGACAATACCCGTCCGTTTCTTGCAACAAGATTAAACAATTCTAGGCTTGTTCTGGAATAAAAAAAAACGATTTTAAAAACTTTCAATTTTTCCCATGTTTTTAAATCAAACCACATTGAATGCCAAACATTTAACGGGTCATGTTGGATTTTTGTATAGAATAACCACCGAATTTGTTTGCAGTTTGTACTGAAAATGTACTTTTCATCCGCGACCCTCTCACCCAAAGCAACACAGAAGAAACACCGTTTTTTACTCACCATGCTCACACCGTTTGAATAGATTATATTTTTTTAATGGTTGTTCAAATAATAAGTGATTAGCTTTTAACAAACATACATTTTGAGTTTTGGTGGTTTATAGCTCATGGTTTGTGTCCCCTTTGCTTACCTTTAGTATAATTATTTTATCTGATATTTTCTAAACAGGAACATCAAACATAACCTTTTAAAACGACGTAAGTAACAAATGTAAGCAAGCTGTGTTTTTTGTGCTGAATTGTTGCTACTTGCATTCTCAACACACGAGTAGTTAGTAAATAATTTAAGAAATTTTATTCATCAATGACGAAAAGAAATTCATATGCGTTCCAACAGCTATTCCTCAATATTTTAAAAATAATTTATATACAAATCTGCATCTGCGTTTTGAAATTTGAACCGATTTATCTGATATGATCCAACTGAAACACGTTCTATCGAAACACGGTATATGTAGCAATCATGTGTATCTGAGTAGTATGAAACCAAAACGGTGTATCATTGAATTACATTAAAATTGTTGTTCAAATTCGAGAAATACAACCATTTTGCATATTTTTCTATTCGTGGTTATTTCAGCTGCATGAAAAAACATTCGTTTTGTTTTGTTTGCTTGTTTTTTTAATTACATGCTGGAAAATATTATACTTACTTTTGAAAAACTTTCGAATGTCCATTTATGGTACTTTTGGATAAAATGAATCAAATAACTGCTTTAGACTGCTTATAATTAAAAAAAAAACCGTATGTATTTTACCCGATGATTCGTTTTGTTATGAAGGTTCTTCTGTCTATAAACACGCGCAGAACCATCGCTTATTCTTCCGGTCTTCCTCTAAACTCTCCACCGATTGCTTGTCGATCTGCCAAACTTGGAAGACATCTGCATGGAGTTATCTCAAATTATAATAATCCGTCCAATCTATCACAAAACGTTGCGATTGGTTGAGCGGAATGGAGATAATGAAATCCATTTGTATAAGGCCAAGTCTCTCCCGGTTGGTATTAAACCGATGAGCATGGATATCAATAGAAACATAAAGTTACCAGAAGGCACAAAATGCATCTACGGACTCTTATTTTTACGAAATCAATCAATTTCAATTTTTAATGGATTAGCATAGATTGTTCATTAGACACTTCAACTTGATTGATACAGTTATTAGTTACAGCAGTGCAATAGATTGTAGAATACAGTAGTAAAAATTGTAAGTTACGAAAAAAGAGTTTGGTTCGAGCATCGGCTGTGAAAGGTTGTGTCGATGCTTTATTACGCACTATTTTCCTATCGAGCATGGCGCGTTTCGTGTTGTTTCGGTTATCTATAATTCGGTGTAACGAGTGATCGAGTGAGCACAGTAAGAGAACAACAAAGCGTCTCTCAAGCGTTCATAAAATTATCCTTGTTTTCCTAACGGAAAACCACCATTACACTTTGTGAGTAGCTCCAATAGCATCCTTATTATTAGTTTAACTCAGATAAAATCGGATTTCCAACATTATAAAAAATCATCTTGTTTTCCCGATGAAAAAACACCATTACACTTTGTGTGTGGCCCCAATAGCATCCTTACTGTTGTAATCGGTTCGAATCAGAAATCGGTACTAGTATTTAAATATTTTACTAAACAAAGCGTGAATTCAGCTTATTGTTTACCAAAACGAACCCTGCTGCCACCCAATCTTGTCATCCAAAATCCCAGTGATTTCTCGTGGAAGTGCGGCGGTGGTCTCGGCTTCCAATAAAACGTCCAAATAAACGTTAACGCATTCCTACCCTTTCGTTATTTGACCTGCATTCAGGCGAGGCCAGCGCCGGTATTGCCTTAGTTTGGGATCACCAGTTTTACACATTGAGCATGTTTGCATCATCTGTTGATCTTCTGAGTAATAACAGCTGAACTGGCAGTAACGGAATAACAACTTCGGGCGGTCAATCATGCTCATTATCCTGCTCATGCTCATAAAAACGGATAAATTATTTGAATAGGATAAGACAACTGCAACTTCTCGCCCTGACTAGCTTGCTGTTCTGCTGAATCAAACTGTAAGATATGATCAACATATATTCTCAATAATACGAAACTACAGTACCCTAAAACGGGGAAAGCGGGGTAACGGGGCGGTTTGACCCATGCCATGAATAGTTCAAATAAATATTTTTCGTTGATACTTTTTCTAACTATCAACTGTGGTTCATAATCTAGTATTATTAGGCTTCTGAAAGCTATAGCATAGGTTTGAATATTCAGTTTTTTGATTAACCAAGAACTGAACATTTTATTGAGAATAGCTTCTTCAACTTTCAGCTAGCGGGGAAAAAAATCAATCAATGCTTATCTAATAGCTAACATTACAGATTAAGAGATATTTCCCTAGTAGCACATTTGTTTCAACCCAGTAAAGGTGACTGCTTTGTGACTCAATTAAGTCACAATAGAGCTGCTGAAACCAGTTTTGACTATTGTGTGCTGCTTGGGGTTTTTAGATACTTTAGGCTACATAGGTTGGGTTCTAGATTAAAGGAAAAATATTGTAATAAAATTGTTACTCGTTACTATTTAAAAACTATTATATAATTACAACTTTTTTCTCATGGATGTCAATTTTTTACGCTTTTTTGCTACAACTTGTTACAAAATCGAGGCAACTTCGAGTAATTTGGCTTTTTTATTTAGGCAAAGGAGCAATCATCCCAAGCAACACAAAATCGTCATATTTGGTTACAGTGACTTGATTGTGACTTAATTGAGTAGTATTGGAGTAACATCAACTGTATTGCAACAAGTTACCTTGCAACCTTCTAGAGATAAAAAATAAATAATAATATATTGAAACAAATAATAAAATTCTAAAAATTAAATCAAAACTTAGGGGGGGGGGCACGGCCCCCCCCCCCCCCCCCCCCCTACGCCTATGAAAAAATAAAATTTTAGGCTTTTCCCACCCCCCCGCCCCCCCCACCCCCCACCCCCCCCCCCCCCACCCCCCCCCCACCACCCCCCCCCCCCCACCCCCACAACCTTCAAAAAAAAAAAAAAAAAAAAAAAAAAAAAAAAAACACCCCCCGGGGGGGCCCCCTAAAACAAACCGGGAAGCTGTAGAGTTTCCACGAGAGAAACCCATATGTTTCTCTCCCACCAAATTAAACAAAAAATTATTCATTAATGGTGAAAAGCCACAAGCGTGGAGTTTATCTGAAAGAACTTCAACGGATACTGAATCAAAAGCCCCCTTGATATCCAAGAATACAGAAGCCATTTGCTCTTTTTAAGCAAAAGCTAACTGAATATCTGTGGAAAGCAACGCGAGACAGTCGTTCGTTCCCTTACTCCTACGGAAACCATATTGAGTATCTGAAAGCAGGTTGTTCGTCTCAACCCATTTGTCCAGGCGGAAGAGGATCATTTTTTCCAACAACTTTCGAATACAAGATAACATCGCGATGGGTCGATAGGAGTTGTGGTCGGACGCGGGCTTACCAGGTTTTTGAATGGCAATAACTCTCACTCGTCTCCAATCATCCGGTACAATGTTTAGTTCCAGAAACTGATTAAACAAGTGCAACATGCGCCTCTTAACGACGTCTGGGAGGTTCTTAAGCAAGTTGAACTTGATCCTGTCAGCCCCTGGAGCCATATTGCCAAACGAAAGGAGTTCGAGAGAGAGTTCTACCATTGAATAGGGTTGGCTGATCTCATCTATCGAATTCGTGGTTTTGCGAGGTATCATCCGTGCCGGCACAGAATTGGGACAAACTTTTCGCGCGAATTTGAGGATCCATTGGTCCGAGTACTCCTCGCTCTCGTTGTTCGTAGTTCGGTTACGCAATCTTCACGCCGTGTTCCATAGAGTACTCATCGACGTTTCGCGCGTTAGCCCGTTCACGAATTGTCGCCAGTAACCGCGCATCTTGGCCTTGATGAGGCTCTGAAGTTCGCGTTCGAGAGCCGTGTATACTTTGAAGTGCTCAGGTGTTCCACGTCTACGAAAAACTTTAAACGCGTCGGACTTTTTACGGTAAACCTCGGTGCACTGTTGATCCCACCATGGAGAAGGAGGTTTACTGCGAAATGACGTTCCTGGAACTGGTCGAGTTTGAGCTTGAAGCCCGCTGTCTAAGATTAGGTTGGAGAGGAAGTTATATTCCTCCAGCGGTGGAAGCCCTTCTATCGTCGTTACGGCTTCATCTATAGTTAATCTGAACTTTGTCCAATCAATATTACGAGTTAGGTCATACGCGACGTTGATGGATTCCGACGGATCGAACCCGGTGGCAACCGAAATTTTAATAGGCAAATGATCACTGCCGTGGGGATCTTGAATCACATTCCATGTGCAGTCCAACGATAATGAATTCGAACAAAGTGTGAGGTCTTATCTACTACCAAGTGAGGATGGACCAGCCAAACGTGTAACTTCTCCATTGTTAAGAACTGTCATATTGAAGTTGTCACAGAGATCATATATCAAGGAAGACCGGTTGTCATCGTACAGTTCTCCCCAGCCTGTACCGTGAGAGTTAAAATCTCCCATGATCAACCGTGGAGTAGGAAGGACCGAACAAATATCTGAAAGTTGTTTTCGGTTAATTGAGGCTCTAGGAGGAATATAGACAGAAGCAATACAGAGGCTTTTATTTTTTATGACAGCCTGACATGCGACAACTTCAATACCTGGAATTGGAGGTAAATTCACTCTATAGAAGGAGTAGCACTTTTTGATCCCCAAAAGTACTCCTCCTCCACGTGAATCTTTACGATCAAGACGAATAATATTGAAATCATGAAAAGGAAGATCGATTTCAGAAGAGAGCCATGTTTCACAAAGAGCGAATGCATCACAACCGGTATTGTGAGCTAAAAATTTAAAAGATTCCAATTTAGGAATAAGACTTCGACAATTCCACTGTCAAACAGTAATCAAATCCCCGACCTCATTTGGAAAATTATCCATCGAAGGAGATGATAGCTGCAAGGAGGGGCCACTTAATTGTCAATTGCTCCAAAAAAGTTTTCACTGTGGGAAGCATTGCCATAACAATGCTTTTAAGAGGGTCAGAAATTTCGAGGTACTTGAAGATACCTTCGACAATGTCATCAAATGAGAACAGCCCTCTTGAGGAGTGGGCTTCTGTTCTTAAAATCGGGGCATCAGGGGTTTTCGATGTCCCCGGAAGAGATAGAAAGTCCTGGGTGTAGTTAGTACTACGAAAACGAAGTGGAATTGTTTTTTCCTTTTTCGCATCTTTCCTTGAAATGGGCAAGCTGGTTTCGGGCTTCTGTTCAGAAACTTTCCGTGGGCGGACGCGTCTTCGCTTCCTTGAAGCACCTTCCGGAAAACTGAACGATGTTCCCTCTTCAGCCAAATCAAAGTCAGACTCGTCATCTGACAGAGGAGCAAAGTGATTTGTATTGGCATCGGGTGATGGTGAGGCTTTTTTCACCATTCTGTTTTAGCGAGCGTTCTAATTTTTCCCTGCGTTGTTTGTACACCGGGCACGACGAGAGAGCATGAGGAGGAGTTCCCTTACAGAAAGCGCATTTTGGTGTGCTGTCTGCGCAGGCTCCATCCTCGTGCTTCTCCCCGCAGTTGAAGCAGCGTGCCTTATTGCCGCAATGGGAGGTCGTATGTCCCATCTGCTGGCATTTTTGGCAGATCATGACCCGAGGTACAAACAATCGCACAGGTAGTCGAAGTTTTCCCAACTCGACGTATTGAGGGAGGGCTGAACCAGAAAAGGTCACACGAAACGAGTCTGAGTGGGTAAATTTCTTTTTACCCTCACTGATCAACACTGTGCCTAGTTTTTTCACATCCAGTATCTTGACTGAAGGAAGCAGAGGATTCTTAAAGCGACCAACCGCCTGCTTCTTCAGGATCTCGGAGGTCAGACTCGCTTCGGTGACCACACCTTGTATCTCAATACCTCGAGCTGGGATGTACACTAAATATTCCAGTGTGAAGAACTGAGAGACAGCAATCTCATAAGCTTGTTTAAGGTTGGACACAACGACCCTTAGTTTATTGGGTCTTACCTTAATTATTTCCGCCAGGGCTGAGAAACGCTTCGTCAGACGTTTTGAGACACCTCATTATTTGGCGGCATGGATGAATCCTCTTCCGATAAATCATCCATGTCGCACCCGCGAGAGCTTATGACGCTCAACCACTGAGGCAATTACAAAACCACACTATACAATGCAATTCAATACAATAAAGATTTAGCTTAACACAAACGACAACAGAAAATGCGATGATGATGATGATGATGATAGTCGTCGTGGGGAAGAACAATATTTTTCTCGCTTTCGGTGTCGGTGACGGGTCGTTGGATGGTCCTTCACAAGGCTCGCCTGTAAAGGCCACTATTGAGCTAACTGGTACACTAGCTATAGTGCAGAAAAAAAACTACGATCGTGGAGAAAAAAACCAAAACGTAATTCGATTACGGAGCTAACAAATGTTGAACTTGCACACTCGAACTTTCAACAAGGAATCAGCAGCAGTGCTTTTGTCAAAATTAAATTTCTATGCGCCTACTCGACAACTAAGAAATCGAAATTTCGCACAAATTATGCAAAATAAGGGCCTCTAAATCGAATGATGGCCTCTAACAATCAATACTGCGAAACCGTTGACTTTACAATGTCTAGGCATAAACTCAAACAATACTTTAACACCATTCGGAATCACAACTCCTAGGAAGAAATAATAGAAAAGCAGACACTACTTAGTTTTTATTTCTTTTCCCCTAATTCAAAGCCAAAAATGTAATATATTTTTAAAACAAGAAAGAAGAAAATACTGTAACTGTATATGTACTAGTCTACGTTCGGTTGACGAAATAAATAAATAAATAAATAAAGATTGAAGGGAAACATCCTGAAAACGTGATTCACTTCACGGTCCGTTTTCATTTTCTGGAACGCTTTTTTTTCTGTGTACTGGGCGAGGTACAGAATTCACAACAGTTGAGTTGGCTCGGCGTATTCGATAATCGATCAATTACCAACTCTCTGTCATTTTAACATTGCGTAACTGAATGCCAGTTAATAAGTTAACGAATATTACTGAGTGTACCCGAGTTGAATCTGCTGATGAGATTTCGGTAAAAAAATACCGAGGTGGAAAATCGAATCAACCAAAACGGTAGCTTATATTTATTGTAAACTTATATTATTTTGATGGGATGAAAAGAGAGCTGAAATGAAATTTGGAACAAACTTTGGGCAAAACATTAATACATTTTTACTTTTTTTTTTTTAAATTTACATTAGAACGTTGCATTAAGAAGAAAAAAATGGGAAGATTTTATGTTTTTCATAGTTTTGATGATAAGATTAAAGAAGCTTGTTCTAACTTCAATCAGGAGAGCAAAAGGAAGACATAATTGGTTAAAAAAAAGGTGAGGATAAAAGTTGCAGAAGGTGTTGGTAATTGGCGCAACAAATTTATTGGTGAACAATGGGAAGAATATAATACATAATGATGATGCTGTTGAATCCCATCAATTTCTAAAGATGAAGAAAACAAAACTAATCATTTAAATTTTTGCACTCTATTACACTTTTCATCGCTAATTAAAATACCTGACCTGATCGCTTTTTGCTTCTCATCGCGTTAACTACAGGTGCAAGTTGCATATCGATCAAATTTTAATCGCGTAATAGCCGTGATATAATAATAAAAAAAAAGAAAAAGATATGGGATCAACCAATCAATGCATTCTAGCAAAAAGTACAATAAGGCTACGATAATGATCAGTGCCCATGTCCCTACTAGAGCTGTAAATACTCAATTTGACTCACTTGCATTTATTTGCCGATACCTTGTTTGAGAATATGGTACATGATGGAAATGTTAAACTTGTTCAATTCTAGAACTTCATCTTTTAGTGCATTACAATATTCAATTGATATTCAAAATTAATTATCAATGGTAAATCTCGATTAATACAACTCTTGCAACTCAAATGTTAGAGTAACAGCAATAAACTGTTGACAAATTTGTGGGATAAATCAAGTTAAATACTACAAAAACCAGATGAAAATGGGTAAAACTGAACAAAAAAATTATTTTGAGGCTAAGAAGTTCAGACCATCAGGGGAAATACCTGTGTCTTATCTGTATTTATAAAGCTCTCACTCCCAAAGACTCATCTTATTGAAATATGAATGCTTTTTACATGACAGTTGATTTGAAATGTCCCCATCCTTTGATTTGTAGTATTTACTATAGCTGCATGACCATAAGTTTTGACGTTATAAACATTGGAATCTATATAATTTTATAAACGCTTCAAAAGACTGCCTAGCCGAATTGAATTAGTTACATTTTATTATTTAAATCGCATGTTTTAAATGGCAAAACAATGTGGTGGATTAATGTCCAACACTTTCCAGGATTTCTTCATGTACAGATATATTACGTGGTATTTGTAGATCAAAGTAGAGAGAAGTAGACTTCAATAAGCCACGCGTTCCTGGGGACACCCAGAATATGTCCGGGTGAGTCTATTGTGGTCATTGATATTTTAAATTATCACTATCGCCCTTATTTTTATAGAAGAAAAGAATTAATTTAAAAAAAAAATCATTTATTATGATATATGTTTATTTTTACTCTGTTGTCTGGAGTATCCTGCTTCTGATTTGCACATACTATGAAAATAAATTGCCACTGATGATTTGCTCGATAGATGTTTTATAAGCTTATTCAAAATAATTGTGGTGGATCATTGAACACGCTCTCGAAAGAAGTATTGAAAGCCAAGAATAACAGAGCATGCTCTTCCGAACTAAAACATTAAAACAATTATTATTGCAAGAATAGTTAATCCAATGGGTGTTTCTTTCTCATATGCAAAACTTCTACGCTGAGTCATATCCCAAAGGGTATATTATTTATTGAAGCGACTTTACAACAATCGAGAGGTTAGCATAAATTTAATCGATGTTTGCTTTCCTTGCCACATCATAAAAAGCTTTCGTCTGTGAATTGGGAATTGTGTGATCCTCCCATCTCTTCAGCAAACGAACAAACGGCAGACGGCGTATTATCCCATTCAGCTGAAATCTCGAAATCTTTATGCTTTCGTTATGCTAATTTTATTCCTGATTGATAAATATTTTACGGTAGGTTCGATTATAGGCGCCAATAAATGGCGATATGGATGCTTGGTTCAATCATAACTATAGCACCCACCGAGGAGTAACGAATGCCCATCGCGAAGCGGGCAAAGTGTACCGAATGGCAAGGCATCAGCGCATGAGGTTGGAAAATGTGCTTGTCTAAGCGCAAAAAAAAACGCACCGAACACGGATTGTGGTGCCTTCCTTCGGAACGATAAACACAGAACATAAACATAAAACAACAAGAAATAGAATACAAATTTGGAAATATATGTGGTGTAGGGAGGCAAAAACAAGCTCCATCCTATCGTACCTACGGGGGAAGAAGAAAACTCAGCACAAGAAACATACACAAATTGCGATGGGTGGTTGGCGATTGCTGAGAGAAATGTAAGAGCAAGGGCAAATACGATGGAATGTTTTCTATGTCGAACTACCGCTAGTATCTATTGAAAATAATGCTTTTGGATTTCGGTCTGTTTCAGTTTGATTGGTGGTTGGGGGTTTTATTCCTAAAGAAAGTAAAATCCTAAGGGTGGCGACAGAAGATTTAGATGAGTGCCGAAAACCTTGGAACAACTGAAAATATCCGATGATTACCCTGGAGTAGACAGACAAATGGTGTAAATAAAACATCTATAAAAATTCGAAGAGATTATGGACATCATTACATGTATCGTTTGCTCTGTTTGCTGGCGAGTATAAATCTTTCATTGATACTGATCCTTAAGACGTTGTGTTAGGTACATTTCGTTCGAAGTAAGATGTTTTTTTCTATGCCACCGTTGTTTTTCTTTTGCTCCTTCACTGTCTGCAGCGATTTATTGCTTTTGAGAATAGGAATTAAGTTGTGAGTGTTGATTGGAATGCGGGTGCAAGTGTTTATTCTGACATACACTGATCAACGAGAACATTCAAATTACATTGGAGCATTCTGGTGCCATATACTTTGGAAGGATTTTGACAAGAAATCTATCAATTTCATTTTTAAAGTATAAATAAAACACAGAGAGGATTAAGAAAAATCTTAAATGTAATTCAAATAAGTTGATTTATTATTTTTAATAGCTATTTTAATGTTGAATCGTCTGATTGCGCTAACCTCCACATTTTGAAGGAAAGGGGGAAGCATAGCTTCGGCATTAGGTAAATAATGCGTTATCATTGATTAACCCAGTCACTTTGAAGCAGACACATAGCTAAGTTATTATATAATGATACCTGCTTTTGTACTCCTCATCTTCTTCAAAAACAACAGATATAAAGGATGATTTTCGATGCACGGGAAATTTATTTTACTGTAGGGAAATATTGAACAACTTCATTAGAGGCATATGCAGAGTATTTTTTTCATAAGATCCAGCAGCATTCAAATATACCGAAGTCTTGATTTCATACAACGCTGTGCTCTTGCCAAATGCTATTCATTGAAAAGTAATGTCTAGTACTATTTTGAAGATTTTGACTATTTTGAAAATTAATGTATCTATTCTTGTCATAGCAATTTTTTTAATGGCAACTCGTTAAGAAGTTTAAGTTATTCAATCATCATCGTTAGTATCTAGCTCAGTATGTCACGTCGGATCAATTTACGAATCGTGTTGATAACATGAAGATGTGGGATCACTATACGAGTTTATTTTAAAAAAAAAGTCAGTCAGCATGCTACTTATTTTAAAAAAAAATCCCGTAAGTTGCTCCTCACAAATCGAAAACGAGAATTATTTCTAACAGAAACGTTGTTTACACAGAGACCATTCAAACTTTCACTCAAACCGTTAAAGAATATTTTACTATTTGTTTGGGCAATCTTACATCGCATTTTGATCCTAAAATTTTACAAATTTATATCAATAATTCCATGCACAAATCTGCCATACAATATGCTGATGATATGTTGAAATCAATTATAATAACTATTTATATGATCTTGCCAGATTTAAATTGATGTGAGGAGTGACATAACAACAATGGGCATGCAATTTATTGTTTTTAAGTTTAACTTTGTGCGCCTTTGTAGACGAACGCAAAGTAAGATTAAAAGTACTCTTAGAATCTGTAATTCAAAAACTCTTTGTTATTTAATGGTCTCTTTCAGTGTTTTTTAATAAAGTTCCGATGACATCCGAAATAAAATAAAAAAATTGACGGCTCTGATGTTGAAGTGATGAGCGTGGTTGCCTCTCATCCCAGTCGGCTTGGAATCAAAATTCCTGATCACGCCTTCCTTCAGAAGGGAAGTAAAGCCGTTGGGCCCGGCATTTGTGTAGATGCGTTCGATATGTAGGGTCTAGAGCGTCTCCCTGGCGTGACAAATCAGTCCAAGAAGCTGAAAGTCACCATGAAACACCATGAAAAAAGTAGGTCGAATCGTCAAGAAAACCGTATAACAATGTTTAATTTCACCACAAAACTATCAATTTTAATCTGATATAATCATCATCATGGTCATATCAACGATGATCATAATCAATTTCAACATAAAACCGATTGATCGAGAAGGAGAAAGGCTGTGATAAAGTTCTTCTTTGAAACAATCGATGATGATGTCATCTGTCATCTGTAGATGATCGAAAGGTGGAAGTAGTTTTTTGACAAGCACCTGAACGGCAATGTTACAGCAAATTAAGAAGGCACGGTTATAAATGTAGGCATACGGGCAAAAGATGACATGTTTCTGACCCCAGCCCTCTACGATGTTGCGGAGGAAATAGATAGAATAAAAAACAACAAAGCTGCTGGAATTGACCATCTCCAAATTGACCATTAAATATACAGTTTTGAATGAAAATATCTTTTCATCAACATAAGACCCTAGAAGTGGACAGCAATTTCTTCACGCTTGTAGTAATAAAAACATAATTAGTAGAATGTATTAAATATACGGTTGTAAAGCACTGGCTAGGGCGCTGTACTGAGTAATTACCAACATTTGGGAGGATGAGTCTTTACCGAAGGATTTGATGGAAGGTATCGTGTATCCCATCTATAAAAAGGGTGATAAGTGGGACTTCTACAACTATCATGAAATCACGCTACTGAGCGCCGCCTACAAATTGCTCTCCCAAATTCTATGCCGGTGCCTGTCACCAATTGCAAGTTCAAAGGACAGTAAAAAGCGGAATTTATGGATGTCCCGGCTACCATGGTATAGATTTCTGCGATTCGCCAGTGCTGCAGAAATAATGCGAATATAACGTGTCCATACATAATGTATACGTCGATTTCAAATCAGCTTATGACACTATCAATCGAGACCATCTGGAGAAACCTGGTTCCAGTAACATTGGCGACCGAGAATCTGCTATAAAGGAAGGATTTCAATGTGTGAAGAGAATTGGATACAAAACATTCCATATTAGAAGCTGCCGTAAAATCCAAGCTGCCGCCTTGAGCAAAGTTTCTCACTATGTCATTTGTCGTCTTTTGACATTATCATATTAGTTCCAGATCATGACACAGAGGTTGCGCTGCAGTCTATCTTTGCCAAATGAAGTGCTAGAGAGCTGCCGGCCTGGGCATGGTTTCTCATTATGTCATTTGTAATCTTTTGTCATTATCAGGTTATTTTTTCCAAGTTGGGTGTATTCATTACTGCGACCATTTCTTAGATCTATTGTAATATATTCCTCGTTTCGATATTGCTATATCAGTATGCCGTATCACTATTGTGTGAAGCGATTGACATGGACAGACTCAAAGCATTTTCTCAGCCAGCTATTACATTTCGAATAAAATGCACTACTTGTCTGGGCTCTGCATTCCAAAAATCAAAGGGTTCTGCAAATCCCTTATCCAGAAATGTACGCCTTTTATTAAAGGTTGCTGTACAATGACATAGCAGGTGTTGAGAGTCTTCCTTTTATATGCCACACAATCAACACATATCCTCTTGAAGTTTTCCTATTAGCTTCAGGTGATATTTGCATGGACAATGCCCTGTCATTATACCAGTGTAAGTACTGAGATCATTCTTTGATAATTCAAAAAATTTGCGAGTCATTGAAATGTTCGGATTTATCAACCGTTTCGCTTGCCTAGCAATTTGTGTGTTGTTCCAGTTGATCTGCACTTTTATTTTTTCCCATTGATCTCCATTCTTTCTAACATGTCAGTTTTTTCATTCCCTGGAATTCCGCAGTGACTGGGAACCCAATATATGTTAACTTGGTTTTGACAGGCCTATTTTGGAAGTGACATAGCACCTTCTCATACAAGTTTATAATTAAATGTTGCTGATTTTTAAGCATTCAGTGCTGCTAGACTATCAGACCTAATACAGATGTTTGAATATCTATAGTTTCTACACAAGCATATTATAGAACATTCAAGAATTGCTTGAATTTCTGTTTGTAACAGGTTCGCCATTTACCCATAGATATTGAGACATCTACTCCTGGACCAGTTACCCCTGCTCCCACAAGATTGTCCAATCTTGAACCATCTGTATAGAAGACGATTGATCCTGGACGAATATTTGGACCTCCATTTGCCCACTAATCACGACCAGGATTTGTCACATTGTATAAGCAACTGATGTGATATTTTTTCTCCATCCAGTCTTCATTTTTTATTACAAGAGAATCAATATCAATCATTTTTTAAATACTCAGATGTCCATTAAGGTCACCTTCTATAAGGCGCTTTGGCCGTTGAATCCTTAATGCGCTTCTTTCAGCTTCTAATTTAACAAGCTGGTGCAACGGAAGCATATAAAGCAAAGCATCTAGTTATTGAGAGAGCAGCCAGTCTTTGTAGCCTTCCCAGTTTATTTTGAGTTGATTTTTCTTCGGTTTTTGGCCACCAAACCAACGATATTCGGGGTCTTACAAACGTTAAATAAATCCAGTGGATTATTTGTGGTGTTAGTCCCCATTTCCTACCAAATGTGTTTTTTACTTATCCAAAGAGCATTTGTTGCCTTACTAACAACTTGATGTGGATTCCAATTTAATTTGCTGTCAAGAGTTACGCCCAGATACTTGACTGTATGTGAAAGTTTTGAAGGTGTTCTTTTCAGTTTTATTTCATTGATAGAAAATTTCCTCTTTCGTGTGAACGGGTCAATAGTAGTTTTCAAAGGGTTGAATTATTTGGCGCACCACGATGAAACATAATTTAAAGCATCTTGCATTCTCTCTGATATGATATGGTAATATTTTCCTCGCACTATTATGACTATATCATCTGCGAAGCCAATAATCTCGAAGACCTGGGCTTCTAGATTTTTCAGAAGTTCGTCAACTATTAAAGACCATAATAAGGGAGTAAGAGCACCTCCTCGAGGACACCCTTTTGCAGCTCTAACTGTTATGGACGAGCTTTCAAGGTTTGCTGAAATTTCTCTTTTAGAAAACATCTCATTAATCCAATTAGCAATGCTTTCATCAAACCCACGGTTTATCATAGCGTTTTTCATTAAGTTAAAGGATGCATTATCAAATGCTCCTCAAATATCAAAAAACACCGCTAGAGAAATTTCTTTTGCATCGAATGATTTTTCCAGCTTTGTAATAAGCGTGTGGAGAGCTGTTACCGTTGATTTACCAGTTTGATAAGCGAACTGATACTTATTGAAAGGAACTGTTGTCAAGTACTTTGGTTTTATGTGCTCATATTTTTTTTTTATCCTTCTTATTAGCCTTTGGAATGAATAAAACCTTCACTTGACGCCAGGTTTTCGGAATATAATTCAATGTTAAACTTCCACTCAACAAGTCTTTGAGAATAGGTGTCAAAATTTCCTTAGCTTTCTGAAGTATTTAGTACTGGAAAAATTCCATCCCTACCTGGTGACTTGAAAGATTCAAAAGAATCTATTGCCCATTTGACTTGTTTTTCTGTAAAAATAGCATTGGCAGGATTTTGCGCATTTGTCCTGGCACTCTCTTATCCAGTTGACTGATTTGGTATTTCGAACTCTCACGCTGGTTTTACTGGAGTCAGTTTGCGCCGTACGTAAGTCTTGGTCATCATTTTTGTCGGAAATTGAACATGGAAAGTGTGTTTTCATCATTATTTCTAATGTTTCTTCCACAGAATTAGTAAAAGTGCCGTCCTCCTTCTTAAGAGTTCCTACAGGGTGCGGCAGAAAATAAGGAGAAAATTTGTTCTATTTCTTTCAAATCCCATTTTCAACAAATTCAAGCAATAATAGCAACATTTTCGAGTGCAGTTATCTAAATAAGTGCTATTATATAAATTCCTGTTAAACAAATTTATTCAATGTGTCCTCCATTTTTATTAATAGCATCCTCGAGCCGACGCCGGAAGCCAGAGCATGCCTTTCGGACGTAGTCCTCCGACATTGACTGCCATGTGCGTGTTATTGTTGACTTCAGGGTTTTCACACTATGGTGTGATGTTTTGCAGGGTCGTGCTTCAACATATGCCCAAATCGAATAATCCAACGGATTAAGATCTGGACTGCTAGGGGGCCACAAATCCTTCGACCAAAACTTCATATTATCGTTCAACCATTGTTGGGTTCGATTGGACGCGTGACATGGCGCTCCATCCTGCTGTAGGACAACGTTTTGGTCCTCGAAGAAGTTGACCTTCACCCAGGGAAGCACTTGGTCCTTTAAAATACCGATGTACACTTCGTTATTGATTTTAACTCTAGCATCAATGAAAACAGGCGGCATTTTCAAACCGTTGGACGCCATCAAGCCAAACATCATGACACCAGCCGGATGTTTGGTTTGAAATTTGAATTTAACTTTTTCCGGAACGTTCTCCATTTTCTGGGGTGAAATGAATCGATCCGTGCGGCTGTTGGCCACAGCATCGTTGCTGAAAAGCTTTTCGTCGGAGAACAGGATTATCATTTTTTCCTTCTTCAACAAGGAAAGCAATCTCTTGGAACAAGTCACTCGTAGTTCCCTGACCCGGTCCGTAATCAAGTGGCGTTTTGGATGATCTTTTGAAAGGACTCTCTGCAATCTGGCAGCAATTGGTATATTTTCGATGTTTTCACATGTATGCCTCCAATTCTTCCCATTTGATATATGAATTCCTTCGCTATACGCAGTGAGGGCTTCCCTATATTGATCTCATTGCCCTGTTTTTTTAGCCCGGTTAAATAGCTCCCGGGCTTGCATTCGAAGTTTTTGTAATGTTTTATTTCACCAAGGTACATCTCTATTCGTAGAGCGTTCCATTGCAGGACAGCTATCGTAATAAGCTTGTTGGATAGGCTTGAAATCTGTCGAGAATTTTCCTCCAGTTCTTTACACGTTTTTGAGTATCCTCTTAATTCGTTAACTCCAACGCTAAGCTTTATGCTATACAACTCACAGTCGGTTTTCCTGGGATCTCATATAATTTCAATAAATTGTGGATTACCCGAGCAAAGGTTTATACCAAAGTGATAGCAAGTTCTAATAACTGATTATCACTGTTCGATCACTAAATATGTTATCATTTAGGCTGAATAAAAAGCCAAAATAACAAAAGAGATAACAAATTAATATTCGTTGGATTTCAAAACCTTAACTCGTTTTGTTTTCATTGAGTTCATTTTGATAAGAAATGTTGTGATATGAACAAATTACTTGAGATAATTTCATGTTATGTTATTAATATGTGATGTGATGTGATAGGAAACCACCACCAGTGCAGGACTTGCCATGGCGTACAGTTCCTCCTAATGGCAAGATCAAACTGTACATACGTGTAATCCTCACTATTTCGTTGTATGAAGGGCCAAAAACGGGGTTGTGGACCCGTAAGCAGAAGCACTTACACGAGACCCACGGAAAGGATAGAGAATCTCCTTCCAACGAAACGGTCTTATTACAGGAAATGAACAGTAAGCAATACACATTAGGATTTCCGTCTGGTGGTTTGTTAAAAATAGGGTTAGCAAACTCACTGTAGACTGTCGGAAGATAATTAAACCTTCGCTGATCTTGATCTGATTGTAATCCATGACTTGGGCCAGATAACCATGAATCCCTCATCCAGCCTACACTTCGTCTGGCACCCTGTATTCCCCCCTTACCCTTTGTTAATGATTGTATGTATGGAATGTACGCAATATAATATAATATATGTATTTACAAAATATAGGACAGGCCCGAGACTCTCAACACAAAAAAAAAAAAAAAAAAAAAAAATAATAAATAAAAAATCCTCAAAAAAAAAAAAAAAAAAAAAAAAAAAAACTCCAACAACAATTACAAAAAAAAAAAAAAAAAAAAAAAACAAAAAAAAAAAAACAAAAAAACAAAATAAACAACAACCCCCCCAGTACTACAAAAAAAAAAAAAAAAAAAAAAAAAAATAACAAATACCCTACTCCCCCAAAAAAAAAAAAAAAAAAAAAAAAAATTACAAAAAAAAAAAAAAAAAAAAAAAAAAAAAAAAAAATATAATAAATATTTTTTTTTTTTGTTTTTTTTTTCTATATTTTTTTTTCCTTCTGTAGAGCCAAAACACAACTACATCCACTGATTAGGATTATTGTTGTATGACCCATATTTGATTTGGTGCAAGTCAAATATCCTGTCACAATTAAGGTGTGATGGACATTGGTTGACATAGCCCCTGATTCCAGTTAGGCTCGACTTGTTTCATAAAGTCTAATACCCTACCAGGATCGTTTTGCCAAATTTCTGGGGGCTCTAGTAACCCCTTACCAAATATTGACATTCTTTGATTGAATAATGCTCCACAGCTGCATGCAGAGTATATGTTCTGCAGTTTCATTTTCAAATTGGCAAAAACGACATTCTGTAGAATGAATTCTACCAATTTTGTTTAAGTGATACCTACTCGGGCAGTGACCGGTCAATAGACCAGTAATAACCCTAAGGTTTTTTTTATTAAGATTAAGTAAGATCCGGGCTTTTACAGCACTTGGTCTCATAAATTTCTTGGCTTGTCTGCATGTATCCGTAGCGTTCCAGTTTGATTCTACCATGGACAGTTCCCAATTTTTTATTTCAGTCCTCAGAGCACACTCTGGGACTCCACAAAATGGTTCCGGACCAATAAAATTTGATGCTGAACCTTCTCTTGCTAAGCTGTCTGCTTTTTCATTTCCTTCAATACCACAATGGCCGGGCACCCAGTATAGAGTAACTTCGTTCCTACTGGCCAATTGCCTTTAAGAAAGAATACTCTCCCACACTAGCTTAGATTTACATGTAAAAGCTTTAAGCGCTTTGAGAGTTGCTTGACTATCGGAAAAAATGCAGATCTTTGCAAATCTGTATTTCCTCGTTAAACAAATATTCACACATTCGATAATCGCATGAATTTCTGCTTGAAATACCGTTGGACTATGTCCCATTGGTATAGTTTTCTTGATTCCAGGGCCATAAACCCCGGCTCCAGTATTTTCTCCCATTTTTGACCCATCCGTGTAAAATAGAATGGAACCTGGACGTAAACTAGGCCCACCAGACGCCCATACATAGCGGCTTGGTTTAACCACTTTGAAAGGAACGTCGTAGTTTGTCTTCGTTGTCATCCAATCTTCTATTGTTTTAACATCTGAGTTTAGCTTGAATTTCTTAAGGATCTTTAAATGTCCAACCAGATCACCATCTAAAATCTTGTTGTATCGTTTGAATTGCAGGGCACTTTTCGCTGCCTGCTGCTTTATAAATTGGTGTAAAGGTAACATGTTAAGAAGGGCATCCAAAGCAACCGATGGTGTACTTTTCATTGCCCCAGTTATTGATACACAGGCAAGTCTCTGCAGTTTACCTAGCTTCACTTGGGTGGTTACCTCATCAAGTTTAGGCCACCATATAAGCGAAGCATATGTAATTTTCGGACGAACTATTGCAGAATAAATCCTGTAGCGATCAGGAAATTTGTACACTTTTGTATATAATCAATTAGATCTAAGAAATTTGAATTTTAGTTCCATAAGGTAGGCAGTAGGTAAACACAAGCATTCGCATGAAATCTTTCCTAAGGCGGGCTCATTTAAATTATAGTTATAAAAGGAAAGGGACGGCTGGTCAACTAAACGAGACAAGTTTCGTTGTATGTCCAGTTTCACGATAGGACACGAAGGGTCCCGGGAAAAGGCAGACTTCCGGTTTGTCCGAGTTTGCTAACTTTAATCTGAGGATTCACGGTCTCGTTCATTCTGTCCGTGACATCTCAACGAATTTGAAGTGTGCGCGTTTGCTCGTGGTCGTTTTTCTTGTTTAAAGTATGGTATTCGAAAGTGATGTTAATATCCTAATTAATTAAAAAATCTGTTCGTCCATAGAATTAGGAAAAACGAATTGTGTGTAACAAAGTTTGTGCGATTAGGAAAAAGCTAAAAACTAGTCCAGGTAATTTATTGTGCTCAAAATGTGCTGTTCATGTAATCAATGTGCGTGCTTGTGTTCATTGTCCTGTTGTAGTCGCTTCTTTTCAATTCGCAGCCGTTGATACGCACTGAAAACGCAGTCGCTTCTCCCCGCCGGACGGATTTTCCCGGCCACCGTCAACCCGCCGGAAGCGAACCGATCCAACAACACATCGGTTCGAGGAGACACGAGGGGATCTCCGGTGGATAGTTCCACGCCGGTTCGTCAACATACCGGTACGGCAAAGTAACCGCCATCGAAGTGGCGCGCGAATCGCCATAGCACTTGGCGCCATTCCATTCGCCAATTCACCATTGATCACCATTGAGCACATCGTCGATCGAGATCATCGAACCCGTCGACAGGTCATCGATTGTAAGCCAACAACAGCTGGTGAGTCAAGCCCTTCTTTACTTTGGAGTGTGGCGTCTGGTGAGGGCGCCACGGAGTGATTTTTTGCCAGTCTAAGACTGAAGATAGCCATGCGCTATTATTAGTTCCGAGTTCCGTGCCACGCTTTCCGGTCTCGTGAATGTAGGCTGTTTCTGACGCCGCCTAAAATTCAGTTTGTCGCAGGGGCACAGACTCGCAAGGAACTCCGTTGCCGGCTCTGTGACGTCACACATCAGCTAGTAGAACACAAGCACTTGAGCACGCTAGGTTAGTTTAGAGAGAGTGAGAATAATCGCACACAGAAGGAGAGAGGGACGAACAAACACTATAATACGGTGTGATAATTACAATACAAAATAAATGATTGTTTTAGTACGACAAAAAAAATTTAATTAATAAAGAAAGTTATTACCACTCCCCCCCCTCCTTCTTTTTTGTTTGTTGTCTCCCCTCTCTTGTGTTTTTTTTTGTGTGGGGGGGGGAGGGCGGCCGAAAAGAGGGGGGGCGCCGTGGGGGGGGGGGGGCGACCAACCCTAAAAAAAAAAAAATGTTATATAAAGATGTTTGAGGGTGCGGGCGGCTCCCCCCGCCCTCTCTGAGTAACTAGAGTGAGGGGGGTGGCGTAGCACGTGAGGTTTGCCCGTTCGTTTTTTTTTTTATCCAACCAGCCCGTCTCACACAAAAATTTTATATAAAAATACCCCCCCCCAAAAAAACCCCCCCCCGGCAAACACACATTGGGCGTGTGGTCTCCCTTCAGGAGTGGCGCTTAAGCCACACACCTTAAGAGTTGGATCGTTCGGGCAGGCTACAATCCAATGGACATTTTTTGGTCGAAGTCCCCATGTTTTGCCCACTGCTTTACTACATACCCATAAGGCATTTGTACCCTTATTGATAACCTCCTCAAAATGGGAGTTCCAATTCAGTTTTTTATCCAAAGTAACACCAAGGTATTTAACTTCTTCCGCAAACTGAACTTGAACTCCATTGAGAGTAGGCTATTTTAAATTTAACTTTCTCCTTTTAGTAAAAGGTACTATAACAGTTTAAGAAGGGTTTACATTTAAGCCCTCTATTCTACACCATTTGACAGTTATATTGAGAGCAGTTTGTAACCGACTAGATATCGTGTCATCAAACTTCCCTCGAACTATTATAGCTAAGTCGTCAGCAAAGCCAATCACCTCGTACCCTAGCTCTTCTAGTCTTTTAAGCAGTTCATCTACTACTAAGGACCACAATAAGGGCGATAGGACTCCTCCTTGAGGACAGCCCTTAATCGAACTAATAGTTAGTTGCGCACCTCCAAGATCAGCAGAAATTTCTCGGTCTGTTAGCATCGCCATAATCCAGTCGATAATACAGTTATCCAGGCCCCTTGTTTCCATTGCGGAGCGCATTGAGCTATAGGATGCATTGTCAAATGCTCCTTCAATATCAAGAAATGCTACCAAAGCTACTTCTTTGGCTTGAAGCGATTTCTCGATTTTATTAACTAGCGATTGTAGCGCCGTTATTGTAGATTTTCCAGATTGGTAGGCAAATTGGTTTTTGCTCAAGGGAGACTCTATTAAGCTTGTTGACTTAATAAAGTCGTCCACAATTTTTTCCATTGTCTTTAATAGAACAGAGGAAAGACTAATAGGTCTAAAGGCTTTAGGGGTCGTTTTATCTCTTTTTCCCGCTTTTGGAATAAAGACAACCCGAACCTTTCTCCAAGCTTTTGGTATATAACTCAGAGTAACACTAGCTCTGAATAATTCAGTCAGCAAGGGAGTAAGCAAATCTTTTCCCTGCTGGAGCAGAGCTGGGAAAATTTCATCTCTCCCAGCTGATTTTAAAGGTTGAAAAGAACTCAGTGCCCATTCAACTCTAGATGGCGTGAAGATTTCACAAGCTTTAAGATAAGCATCTGCTATCCATAAGCGTTCTTCTTCATCTAAGTCCTGTGCTTCAGCAAATACAGATGTTGACCCCGGGAAGTGAGCTCTCATCATTACTTCCAAAGTTTCGGTACAATTGACTGTAAAACTACCATCCTCTTTTTTTAAGGTTGCCAAGACCATTTGAATGATCTTTTGAAAGAACTTTGTGCAGCCTTGCAGCTGTTGGAGCGTTGTTGATCTCTTCACAGACCCGTCTCCAGTCCTTTCGTTTGGCATGCCTCAATTCTCTGTTGTATTCAGTCAGAGCCTTTTTGTATTGGTCCCAGTCTGAAGTAGCTTTTGCTCGATTGAACAATTGTCTAGATTTTTTCCTCAATTCTGCCAGCTTGTCGTTCCACCAAGGAACATCCCTACTGGATGACCTATGTTGAACAGGACAACTAGCATGATATGATGAGATCATTTTGCCAATGATTTCATCAGAGGCTTTTTCTAATTGGGAACATGTTTTTATTGATGTATCATCAAATGTATTATCGTTTTTTAAATAGAAACGATACAGGTCCCAATTTGTTTTTTTTGGGTTTCTATAATTTTCTGTGATTAATGATTCGGCTTTATAATCAAACCTAATATGCTTGTGGTCTGACAATGATTCTTCATCAGAAACATGCCAGTTCACAATCTTTCCTGACAAAAGGTCACTGCATATCGAGAGATCGAGAACCTCATCACGATTAAAGTTTATAAATGTTGGCGAATTCCCTCTATTACATATGTCAATATTGTTGGACGAAATGTAGTTCAGAAGATTTTCGCCTCTTTTATTGATATCTGAGCTACCCCACAATGTATGATGGGCATTTGCATCACACCCTATTATAAATTGGGCGTTAATTTTATTACAATGATTTATAAAGTTTACCACTGTCGGAGGAGGAATATCATCAGTGTCTCCAGGAAAATAAGCCGAAGCAATACATAATTCTGTTTTTCCTCGGGTCGTTGGTACCTCCATCTTGATCGCAACAATATCTTTGCTTATAAATTCAGTAATTGGGACAAATTTTGTCTTCCTATTTACTAAAATTGCTGTCCTAGGTCTGGAGTCACTTTCATCGTATAAAAGCTTACAATTTGGCAAAGAGCAACCCAATACCCTACCATTATTTACCCAGGGCTCTTGAATTAGACCCACGTCGATATTTTCTTTGATTAATCTTCTGCTGAGCACTGCTGATGCACCCTTCGCGTGATGAAGATTTATCTGAATAAATTTTATAAGACTCATTCGGTTGTGTTAATAATTTATTTATTTATTTATGTTTGAAGACGGTCTTGAACAGACCGTTTTTTAGAGTTTCCGCTGGGTTTTTTGGTCTGTGGTCCTTTATCACCCTGGGCAACGTATTGCCCTTGGTGTTTT
Source organism: Aedes koreicus (assembly GCA_024533555.2). Classification (NCBI taxonomy): domain Eukaryota; kingdom Metazoa; phylum Arthropoda; class Insecta; order Diptera; family Culicidae; genus Aedes; species Aedes koreicus. The sequence goes on along the minus strand of JAHHFK020004943.1, from coordinate 305,968 downwards.
GAACCGCTACTCCCGGCGACACTACTATTCTCAGGGTTAGGCTGCTGAGCGGCCTTTTCTGACCCTCTATTGTCCTGTCTCCCAGGCCCTCTTATACCAGGTAACTGTTGATAGACTTCATTGGAATCCATGTGTACATCTCCTGGTTCTCCAGTATTAGATTGAGCAGGGCGTTTCTTTTTTAATTGAATCTGCCCAAATCTATAGTTCAGAACGAATTTTCTTTCCTCTAGTTTACGCAGCGAAGAATCATCAACAATAAGGGCGAGTTCAAGATGATCACCCTTCGTGTGACGATGTAAAATCCTCCACCCATCGGTTAAAAGATTTTCATTCTGGCTTTCAATGAGAGACAAAATCATGTCATTGCCATACCTGACACTCCAGGGAAAGAAGGCGATCAGCACGTCGGGACGTGGGATTTGATCCTCGTCCACTACTAACAGATCAGCTCCTTCCCAGAGAGATAAAGTTGGTAGCTTTTCCTTAACCCAAATAGCTGTGCACTTATCCTGACACGTGAGCACTAAATACCCTGGCTTGAACCGACAACACACAAATTTTGGCTTGAACTGCTCCCGCCTTTGCTGTACAACCTTCAGCAGGAGGGCTTCTTGAACCACTTCAAGCTGATTGGTTGACAGTTCAACTGCAGGATAGTTCTTGGGCAAAAGCCCTACCTTTACCCTACTTGCAATGTCACTGTATGTGGGGGCTGGGAGGGCTTCACGTCCACGTCGCTGATATATATTCGGTCGGTGCGCGAACACAGGGCTTTGAGAACCACTGGCAGTGTCTCGTACACTCCGAACACCTGTTGCTTTCGAGTTGTTCACAACATTACAATTTACCTGCCGATGTGGGTCATCACACATCTTTTTGGAGACGGGCCTTTCCTCGCTACTCTTGGAATGGTGGTCGTGATCAGCATTCCTTTGCCTTTTCGGGGTACTGGCTAGAGGAAGCTTCGCCCGCTCTCGGGCCGCAGCATAGTTCATTCCGTCATTCATCAGTTTTTTCAACCGTCTGCGCGCCGAACCACACAATCCCTGACGAACCGGCTTTGTTGCATCTACACCCATCGCTTCGTTTGGTGTTTCACTATTATTATTTTTGTTTTCATCGAGCATTTCTTTCTTCACCACCACTGCAGGCTGCTTCGGCGGCTTAATGGTAACATTAACACCATCATCTTCTGTATCTGAATCAAACACTTCACACACTTCTGGCGAATTTAAAATCAACGGCGATGGTGTGCGCAACAGCTCTAGCGAGTCACTTAGCAGCCCGTCATCCAAACTTTTCTCTTCGATACTTGCCATATCAGATGCTTAACTTCTATCACTTAATTTAATCTTTAAAATTTAAACTAATTCACTGTGTATCTAACTAGCGCACACGCAAATACTGTTGTTCATGAACAAAGTTATTCACCATAGAACTACCCCAGCCTAATAGATCCGGGCTGATTTCCGAAGCGCGCGCACTTGTGTCCGAAGCGCGCGCACTTTCGACAGAAATTAGTCACTAGCTATACGAATTAACCCAATACTCAAGTTTGAACATTTTCGCATTATTTTCTGCCGCACCCTGTAGGCCATTTGGCTATGCATAAACCACGTAGACTTTGCTGGGGCGAGGGGGGGAGGGTTATTTGACCAAAGTCTACGCTCCATACAGAATTTAAAAAAAATGGTATGGAGAAAAGTCTACGAGGGGGGGGGGGGGGGGGTCTGAGATTTTCAAAAATGAGTCTACGTGGTTTATGAACCGGCCCTTTGGATGATCTTTTGAGAGGACTCTTTTCACATGTATGCCTCCAATTCTTCCTTTTTGATCTTCGAATTCCTTCGCTATAAGCAGTGAGGGCTTCCCTATATTGATCTTATTGCCCTGTTTTTTTTAGCCCGGTTAAACAGCTTCCGGGCTTGCATTCGAAGTTTTTGTAATGTTTTATTTCACCAAGGTACATCTCTATTCGTGAAGCATTCCATTGCAGGACAGCTATCGTAATAAGCTTGTTGGATTAGGCTTGAAATCTGTCGAGAATTTTCCTCCAGTTCTTTACACGTTTTTGAGTATCCTCTTAATTCGTTAACTCCAACTTTCCAACCCCCCCCGTTTTTCTTCTCCCAAATATAAAAAAAATATTCCCCCCCCCAAGTTATACAAAAAAAAAAAAAAATCAAAAAAAATAATTATTATTTTTTTCTCACAAAAAAATATTTTTTTATTTAAAAAAAAAAAAAAAAAAAAAAAAAAAAAAACAAAATAATAATTGTTGGATTTCAAAACCCTAACTCGTTTTGTTTTCATTGAGTTCATTTTGATAAGAAATGTTGTGATATGAACAAATTACTTGAGATAATTTCATGTTATGTTATTAATATGTGATGTGATGTGATAGGAAACCACCACCAGTGCAGGACTTGCCATGGCGTACAGTTCCTCCTAATGGCAAGATCAAACTGTACATACCTGTAATCCTCACTATTCCGTTGTATGAAGGGCCAAAAACGGGGTTGTGGACCCGTAAGCAGAAGCACTTGCACGAGACCCACGGAAAGGATAGATAATCTCCTTCCAACGAAACGGTCTTATTACAGGAAATGAACAGTAAGCAATACACATTAGGATTTCCGTCTGGTGGTTTGTTAAAAATAGGGTTAGCAAACTCACTGTAGACTGTCGGAAGATAATTAGACCTTCGCTGATCTTGATCTGATTGTAATCCATGACTTGGGCCAGATAACCACGAATCCCTCATCCAGACTACACTTCGTCTGGCACCCTGTATTCCCCCCTTACCCTTTGTTAATGATTGTATGTATGTAATGTACGCAATATAATATAATATAATATATGTATTTACAAAATATAAGTGACAGCCACTGGATTGTTACTGCAAAATATAATAAAAATTGGATATGTATTAATATCTAATAGTCCTGGAAAAGCTGAAAAGCAGAATAGATCAATCCTTTCAACAATTTCAATGAAAAGATATTTGATTCAATACGAGAACATAATATGCGTATGTACAAAATATATCTGACATCCACTGGATTGGTACTGAAAAACATAAAAATTCCACTGGATTGGTACTGAAAAACATAAAAATAAGATAGTATCAATATTCTCCTAGTCCTGGAAAAGCTGGAAACAGAATAGATCCTTTCAAATATCAATGATAAAATTTCAATAAAAGATATTATTTTATAAGACATGTTGTTCTTTTTTGACTTTTTTTTCTATATACTGTTTTAGTTACATTTCAAAATATCAATTGGAGTGATCGAATTTGATGATTTCTGAAATAAATGGCTTATCTTAACATAATACCACTCAACACAATAATTAAATATAATCCTATACTGCTTATAAGCACATGTCAGCTTTTTATAAATATCATAGTTGAAGTTCAGAAGTGCAATTTTAGATTAAATGTTATGCTGAAATGCTGAAAAACAAATAGAGCCTTTGATGCTTGTCATGTTGCTCAATGCTCTTGCTATAAATGGTTTTGGAATGCAATGATGATTCCAAAGCGTGCTGAAATTTTTAATTAAATGACAATGGACAATACTTTGATATGAATTACAGCTATGGATATACATTTTGTTTTATAGGTACACGATCTTGAGTCGCACCCCCTCTCAAATTATGTTATCAATATGATATCAAATTCATACACTAATAACTGAGGTAGTGCTTCTGGTGAATAGCTCAATTTAAAATTCATGACATGTTGGTAATATTCAGCATTCGTCAGCATGCTGGTAGTATTCAGCAACGTTCGTCCAAAATCGTCTTTAAAAAATGATAACAGACGATACAAAAATTAGCCAATGTTGATTACTAAATTTGTTATGCGATAACAGGTGAGTTCAAAATGATATCTGAGATAACAAAACTTGTTACTTACTTGATATCAGTTTGTTATTTTACTTTGCTAGGGTAGTTTCATAATCAAAAATGATTTACTTGTGATCGGAAAGAGACTCTTCATTCGATACGTGCCAGTTTTTTATTTTGTGTGAGATCATAGGACTACATAAAGTTAGGTCAAGAACTTCTTGTACAACTGAATTTACAAAGGTTGGATTATTCCCTCTATAACATATATCTACATCATGTTTTGAGATAAAATCTAAAGGGCCCTCACCTCTGCTATTGATGTCTGTACTGGATCATAATGTATGATGAGCATTTGCGTCACATCCAATTAAAAACGCTTTGTTGTGTCTTTTGCAGTATGACACAAATTTTTCAACCTCTGGTGGAGGTACATCTCCCACGTCGCCAGGAAAGTAAGCTGAGGCGACATAAACTTCCGTTTTGCCATGGGTGGTTCGTACCTCCATCATAATTTCTACGATGTCTTTATTGATGAATTCTGTTATCGGAAAGAAATTTGTTATTTTCGTTTGCAAGAATAGCAGCTCTTGGAGCTAGCTGCGCCTCATCATAAATTTACATAGGGAAAGGTGCTCTAATGTGGGTCTATGGATCTAGGATTCGGCCTATGCTTAAAATCCGAAGTAAATATTAATTCACTATTTTTACCCTTAAAATCAAAAATATACAGTAGTATTGTCTCACTGATATATCAATATGAAATAACGATAGGCCGAATTCTAGATCCATAGACCCACATAAGAGCACTTTCCCCTAAATGATTTTGTAGGAATTCCTAGTATCATACTTTTGTTGGTTCACGGATCCTGTATTAGTGCTACATCAAGTGTGCTTTCCGTGAATCGTTTGCAAAGTACAGCTATTGCACCCTTCACATGATGCAGATTCACTTGGATGAATCTGATTGTTTTGTTTTTAATTACGTTTACTTGATTTTCCTCATGGACTGGGTTGTTCTTTCTCCCCAACACTGCAGTTACCACTTGATGAACTTCTCTTAGCCTGGAGATTTCTTACTCTGTATTCCGGCGCTGGTCCGTTATTTGTCATTCGATCATAAATTTGTTCACTGACTGTGACTGTGACTGTGACCAGAATCCAGTTTTTGTCCCATGCTCTTGACCCTACTTGATCTTGGAGTTTGATCTGAGTGATCAACGATCATTTTATTAGGTGCGCAACTAAGTTCCCACTGTTTAGCAATAGATGGCGCCAGTAGTAAGTGCTGGTCGAATGTTGTACAGCTCAAGCGTCATAAACCAAGCTCAGACATATGGTAAACAAACCGCTTTGCCAAATCAGTGATTTTGGTTTAGTGTTATATATTTTGGTTGTTTGAAGATGTCTGATTTCGTGCCAAATAATCGTCATTTGCGGGAAGTGTTGATTTTCTTCTTTCATTCGAAGAAAACGGCGGCTGAAGCACATCGAGAGCTCCAAAAAGTTTACGGTGATGCTGCTCTGAGTGAAACAACGTGTCGTGATTGGTTTCGTCGCTTCAAAAACGGTGATTTCAGTGTAGATGATCGTCCGCGTGAAGGAAGGCCAAAAAACTTCGAAGACTCTGAATTGGAGGCATTGCTCGATGAGGATCCGTGTCAAACGCAAGAAGAGCTTGGTTCAGGATTAGGAGTTTCCCGCCAAGCCGCTTCTAAGCGATTGCATGCGTTGGGAATGATTCAAAAGCAAGGAACTTGGGTTTCTTACGATTTGAAGCCAAGAGATGTTGAGCGTCGTTTTTTTGTCTGTGAACAACTGCTCCCGCGGCAAAAATGGAAGAGTTTTCTACATCGCATTGTGACGGGTGACGAATAATGGATTCATTGCAGTAACCCAAAACGGAAACATTCATGGGGACTGCCCGGGCATGCTTCAACATCGTCGCCTAGGCCGAATATTCACGCTGCGAAGGTTATGCTGTGTATTTGGTGGGACCAAGTTGGTGTTATTTATTATGAGCTGTTGAAACCAAACGAAACCATTACCGGGGAACGGTATCGAACTCAATTGATGCGATTGAGCCGAGCACTGCCCGAAAAACGGCCACAATACGAGCACAGACACGAAAAAGTGATTCTTCAGCATGACAACGCTCGACCTCACGTTGCGAAACCCGTGAAAACCTACGTGGAAACGCTCAAATGGGAAGTCCTACCCCACCCGCCATATTCTCCTGATATTGCACCGTCCGATTATTAAAGGGTGTATTCGATAAAAATGGCACACACATATATACTCATCAAAATTAAACTGATTATCGGATTTTCTTGAAATTTTCAGGGAATGAAGAACTACTAATGAGTTTTGATTTACAATATTTGTTTTATTCAATTTCGTCTCCCATCCCGAATGCCCGCACCTTCCTTTTCACTCCACCCATCAAATTTTGTACAACCGATTTTCCCAGTGTTTTTGTTGTTTGTACCAAAATTTTCTTCAATTCTAGCTCTGTTTTTATAGTTTTGGGATGTTTGCGAAGTTCCGTTTTCATAATTGCCCAGAATTTTTCAATTGGACGAAGTTCCGGTGAATTTGGTGGGTTCATATCCCTTGGCACAAAATTGACTCCGTTGGCTCGGTACCACTCCAATACGTTTCGAGCGTAGTGGCAGGATGCTAGATCAGGCCAAAACAGAGTTGATCCTTTGTGCTTCTTAATGAATGGCAAGAGACGCTTCTTAAGGCACTCTTCCGTGTAAATCGCACCGTTTATTGTTCCGGAAGTGATGAAGGGAGCACTTATTTCACCACATCCGCAAATCGCCTGCCAGATTAGAAACTTCTTTGCAAATTTCGATAGTTTCTTCTTTCGAACATCCTCCGGAACATCGAACTTCGACTTGGCAACGAAATATTCTTGCCCAGGAAGTTGACGGAAGTCGGCCTTGACGTATGTTTCGTCATCCATCATGACGCAACCGGATTTGGTGAGCAGCTTCGTGTAAAGTTTCCGGGCGCGGGTTTTCGCAGTGATGTTTTGTTTTTCATTCCGGTTTGGGGCTTTTTGCACTTTGTAAACATGTAACCCAGCACGCTTCATGGTTTTCTGCACAAAACCGACTGACACCTTAGACTTTTTAGCGACATCTCGAATTGACATGTTTGGACGGTTCTTGAATTGTTGTACGACTTTCCTGGCCATTTTTCTGTCCATTGGACCACTTTTACGACCACTCCCTTCCTTCCTTTGGACACTCAGACGCTCCTTGAAGGTTCTTATTACACGAGACACAGTTGTATTTGCAATTCCAAGCCTTTTAGCAATCCACCGGTGGGACGCCCCTGGATTTTGATTGTGAGTGCATAAAATTTTCTCACGGACAATTTCTTGTTTCGACGACATGACTGGAACTACTGAATGTATAACTATGAAACTTGGCAGATGTAAATCATACACTATGGATAAGATCAACTCGAATTTCTAGGTTTTTTACTCATACGATTCAAAAGTTACAGAAGATTTTCTGTGTGCCATTTTTATCGAATACACCCTTTACTTGTTCCGTTCGATGGCACATGGTCTCACTGGTCAGCAATTCCACTCATATGATGACATTTCAAAATAGCTTGATTCTTGGATAGCATCAAAAGGCGAACAGTTCTATCGATATGGTATTCACGTTCTACCAGAAAGATAGTGATGGGCAATACTTTGAATAATTCGTTTGTAACCTTTGTTTTCAAAATAAAGTTCCTTTTTCACCAAAAAACAGCGAGAACTTAGTTGCGCACCTAATACTATCATCAGAGTCAGGGTCTTATCAGAGTCATGGTCACTCCTATTTTCTGGTTTTTCACTGTTTTCATTAATTGGATCATTTGATTTTATTTTTTCTGCTAGTTTTCTCTTTTGGAATTTCTTCCTAATTTGGACATTTCCAGATTATAAGTCTAGCATAAACTAACAATCTTTTATGGAGTTCATAGAAACTCCATCCACAGTAAAGATAAGTTCAACGTGCTGTTGGTGTATAACATTGCGCTGGAGTATTCCACTACCAACCCATGATTTTGGCTTTCTAAGAGTGCTAGAATCTCTTCATTACTGTCTTCAGCACTCCATGGAAAGAAGCCAATGAGAACTTCTGGCCGAGGGATGTCTTTCTCCTCAACCACCGTAAGTTCCGCCCTGGCCCAAGGCTTTAAATTAGCAGTAAGGCTGGATTCTACAAGTTAAAACCAAGTACCCCAACTTGAATGCAAAATGTCCAAACTTGGGCTTAAATGCTTCTTTTCTTTGTCCCGCAACTTTAGCTATAATAGCTTTTTGTGTTGCTTACCCAAGTAGCAAATCAAATGCAAATTGGTTTTATTCATGTTTTAGGGTAGTTTTATCAAAGCATTATGGAGTTCATCCGGTTTTATCAGGGCATTTTCCAAGTTAAGGTGGTTTTAATTCATTAACAGTTCTTAATAGTGATTAAAGAACACTTGAAGAAACCTCCATAAAATTACATCATTTATAAGTGTAATTCAACTTTATAAGTGTAATTCAACTTATCATTTATAAGTGTAATATCAACTTAGTTTTAAAAGATACTTGATCCCCCTCTCAAGACATCGTTTCGCAACTTGCATAAAACCTGATAAAAGTTTTGTAAAAGTTTTATGACATTCTTCTTTAAGATGAATGTATCTTGGAAATGCTGCCATAAAACTCTCTTAGAACCATTTGATTTTAAATAAGAGCACATATTCTTGAGAAAGAACATTATGTGAAAAATAAACAGGTGGAAGAAATTAAAAACTAGCGGATCGTTCAAGCGGAAATTCAATAAAAACCTATCCAATATATTGAACACTCCTTCATTTCAGCCACCAACGAAATTTTTTTTTGACCATTCCATTGGATTCGCAGCCTACTGAGACAAACTTATCAAAAGGTTCTATGCGTTATGCGTAAAACGAATAAAATAAAATGGTGCAATGTGTCGCCAGTTGAAAACCGAAATGCATAACTCATGATATTTGATTTTATGCCAGTTGTGCAAGTTAAACCTAACGTCTCAGGTAGTGCGTTATATGGCGCACCACCGTGGAAATACAGGGCAGTACTTTTGACGTAAGGTTTAATGTGCAGTACGATTGTAAAATGTTATGTTAATGTTGAATTCTCCTGAGTCGTGCATTTCAGTTCCCAATAGGCTACACAATATTTATACTCGTTGCAAGTAAAAATTAGTATATCATCTGAGCGAGTTTTCCCATGATCCGCACGTTTAATCCTAAGTCGGAAGTAGTGCGCTGGAATCGTTCAGTGATCCACTAAACAGTGCACTTCTTCCAACGCTAGGTTCAGCGTACAGATCAAGAGAAAAATCATCTTTCGCTCAACTGATGTTTCAGCCATCTACGCAATATTATTATCTGTTCTTCTTCCCAAATCCATTGTTAGCATATTCAAGTTAGAGTTTTTTTCAAATGTTTTAATCGCCTTACGCTGGTGATTAAAAACAATAAATTATAAGCTGTAGAGATGAACAACAACTATGCATAGGCACTTTTGATTTGAACGTTCACATTTTCTTTGTTTATGATGTGCCTTCTCCACACTGATTTTATGGCTATCTTACGAAAGACTTGTTTACCTTGAGCAATTCAAACAAGTTTTATTCAAGCGTTACTCCTCTTTTTCAAGAATAGAACAAGTAAAGATGAACTTATCGCGCTCCTAAAAAAATCTTGTAAGTCTTGTGCAAGAAATATTAGTTTTATATGCGTTTTATGGTAGTTTTAGATAAAACCATTGAAAAAATGGCGAGCGTGGCTATTCTGGATTCCCTCGGAATGGTAGCCATTTACATATGTATGCAACAAAGCTCTCGTTTTTCCAGTGCTACGAACAAACAATGCTGTTTAAAATACATTTTGAAACATAAAATGGACTGTAGAGACAATTTATTCAAGATCTAACAAATTATCAGCCTTGTCACCTAATTGTTGAATTTTTAAGTATTTTTTATTTTTCAAATAAATCAATGGTCTAGCAATTATTCCGTGGCGCATTAAAATTTTCGAACTTTTTTGTTATAAAACACCAATAAACTGAACGTCGCATGAAAAATTATCCATTGCAGGCAAAAAACTCATGCATTTATGGTCAATTTTACAATTAATTTACATAAAGCTTGCTTCAGATAGAATTGGAACAAAAACAATTGCCTGTATTTCAGTTATTTATTATTGAATTCAAGATCTTTTTTCATACAAATGTAGCGTTTTCTTCATTCTTTTAAGAAAAAATACGGATAAAATTATTCGTCACGGTTTCGAAGGAATTCTCGAATTTTTCCTGTAACACGGCTCATTAGGCGGCGCACACCTTCTTTGTCCATCGTTTAAGCTATCTTATTCCACCAGGTCTTCATCTGATTGATGTCTTTGACAACCTTTCCCTTTGCCTTGAGTCTCCTCTTCATGATTGCCCAGTATTTCTCAATAGGGCGGAACTGGGGGCAGTTGGGTGGGTTAAGGTTTTTCGGAACAACCTGGACCCCTTTCTCTGCATACCATTCTTGAACGACTTTGCTGTAATGACAGCTTGCCAAATCTGGCCAAAACATTACGGGATGGTCGTGGGATCGAATGAACGGCAAAATTCGTTTTTGGAGACACTCTTTTTGGTATAGTTCCGACGTCTTATTTGTAACGAAAACTTTCGTTTTTTTGCCACAGCTGCAAATGCCCTGCCAAATCATGAATTTTCGTGCAAATTTATCGGCAAAAACAAATTTAAATTTGGCTGGAACATCCCCCCGAGCCGTTGCCAAGTAAAATTTTTGACCTGGGATTTGCCCGAAGTCAGCCTTGACATAGGTTTCATCGTCCATCAGAAGACACCCGTCGAACTTGGTCAGCACCTGGTCGTATAGCTTCTGAGCACGGATTTTGGCCACACTATTCTGTTTTATGGTCCGATTTGGCTGTTTGCTAGCTCGATACGACTTGATTCCTTCCCGGAGTCGAGTTCTCCTCACGGTACTATGGGCAGCACCGAATTTTCTGGCCAAATCACGGTCCGACAGATTGGGATTCCTCTTAATCGTCTTCAAAATCTTACCACGCAGTTTCCGGTCGACAGTTCCACTCCGACGATTGGCTTGAGGCTTCCGAATCGTCGTCAATGTTTCCTTATACCGTTTGATAACGCGCCATACGGTATTTCTGGGCAATTTCAGCTGTTTAACTAGCCTAGATGCAGACCACAATGGATTTTCCAAATAACTGTGCACAATTTTTTCCCTTCTTTCGGCTTCCTTGTTGATTGTTTACAAAGTAAAGTCGATTTGCGGAATGTCAAAAATACATACGTGAAGCTGACAAAATTCCCGACACGTGGGCGCCAAGAACTTCCAAATCCGTTCACCAGGAGCGCCACAATATGAGCTTGTGTTTGTGCCAATTCTAAATGAAGCAAGCCTTACGTATCCGCTTTCGAAAAGAAACATCATGTGCCCGGATAAAAATAACGATACAATTACAATTTAATAATATACAATAACAAAAGAATGTACTGCCGACCATGAATCTTACTGTTCATGTATCAGACAAATCAAAAAAGCACATTGTAATTACAATAGATCTACTATACATCCCATATGCTAGAATTTTCCACAATAGTGTAACAATACAATTCATAGTTATTAACTCAAATTTGTTCAGCAAAAAGTGATATTTTGTATTGTTAAGATACATAACAACCCCCTTATTCTATTGTTGATGTCTCAATTTACAATAGATTCTATTGTAGAAACAGTAAGTCCTAATGTTATCTTATTGTCGCGAACAATACGATCAATTTTAAATACTATTGATTCTATTGTATGGTTACAATACATTTTGTTGTAAATCTATTATACTTTTTTATTTGGGTGTATATCGATGTTTTTTTTTCTCTTAAAAAAGTCCCCATTCAGCAGAACGAATCCAAAAATGGAATCTTCGAAACATTTTTTTTACGGGCCGGGAGTTTTTTTAAAAAAGAAAAAAAAAAAACAACAAAAACTTGTGGTAGTTTTATCATAGTTTTAAGCATGTCCTGCATGTCATTACAAGTATGTACCGATAAAACTATCAAGTTTTAAACGAATCTTGGGAAATAGTCTTGAGAACCTCCTGTAGTATGGGCCTTTTTGAACTAATGAGGGTTTTATGGCTGTTTTATCGATGTTATGTAGAATACCTAGTTTTATGCATGGTTTTATCAAATGAGTCTTGAGAACTTCTTCAAGTGTACCTTAAAATTGAATTTGTTACTTGGGTATAGTTGTTGTGTGGTAAGCTGCATATTAGGATAGCCATTCGGTAGGATACCCAGCTTTACGCCACTAACTACTTCCTTGTACGAAGGGTTGATCTTGCCTTCAGTCCATTTGGATTGTCCTGACTGTTTGGATCTATGCGTATCGATTCGTTGTTGTACAGAGCTTTTTGATGTCGAAGGCTTGTTAGTATCGTAGTTCTGACGCGGCATTTTCAGTGGACGTGGATTTCCACAACTGTTTGAACCATTCAAGTCCGAATTTCTCGATCGTTTTGACAGATCTGACGGTGGCAGTGGTGTTTGAGCCAGGCGAAATTCCTCTTCTCTGCTATGCCAATTTTTCAACAGACGTTTGAAGCGTTTTTGACCCGCTCCACTATGTTTTTCCCCATTTTCCCCTTCTCCTCCTTCGATGGAGCCTTTGGACGCTCCGACAGAACTCCTGAGAATTCGGTGGTAATAATGGTGCTGGTGGTGGTGATGATATCAACGTGACATTAATTCCATCTTCGTAATCATCGTCATCAGCGTATGCGTCATCATCACTGTCACCTTCCAGTTCTGGAGTGTTTAAGATGGATGAGGAACAGGAAGGTATGTCTACGACGGATTCACTTTGTAGTTGTAGACCCTCTTCATCCCTTTCTCTCTCGATTTTCATTTTCAACCCACTCAATATTCAATAAGATTAGGTGTAACTGAAAAAAAATCCATGAAAAACAAAATAATTGTAACAGTATAAATAAAAAAATAAATAATTATTAATATTATTATAATAAAAGTAGAAAGAATGATAGTAACGATTGTTTTTTTTTATCTAGTTCATTTATTTGGGAGGCTCAATTGCGTTAGCTTTACGGAGCCGATAATTCATTGTTTTTTGTATAATGTAATGACTTAATACTACGATTAGTAGGACTTGGGCCGTTTACTCGCGGTTTACCCGAGGTTAAAAAAGGTGACATATTTTGGGGATGGGTCGGACAAAGGATCATGGAAATAGGATTATGTAGTCTCATCAGATAGCTGTCGCCAGCACAATAACTTGGTGCGGAATGATCAGGGCTCCATTTTTGTGTTCGGCCGGTTGTGGTTACCATTGGGCGACGATGAAACTCCTCAAGATGTCGGAACAAAACAAACATAAACTAATGAATAAAGAAAAACAAAAACACAAGCAGATTAAATTCTTATACTAGACATTTGGAGAAACACATAAATCGATTGCATATAGCACAGATCGCGGGATCCCAACACATCTCTGATAGCAACATAAGGTTGTCTTCCTTGGGCCTCTAGGGTATTTAAAAGTCATTTTCTGGCGGCGTAATTATCCTTGCATTGCCAGACTCTGTGATTGATGTCATCATAACCGTTTCCACACCGGCAAAGATTGCTGTCCACGAGGTTAATTCGATAGAGGTGTGCATCTAACTGGTAATGGTTGGACATAAGTCTACTCATAACACGGATGAAATAACGGCTAACGTGCAGGTCCTTAAACCACGCCCTCGATGAAACAATAGGAATGATGGAATGTAACAGCCGTCCTAGATTTCCGGTGTCTCAATCGGTTTGCCAACTCGAAAGGGTACTCTGACGTACTAAATGGTAGAATTCATCGTGTGAAATTTGTCTATCATACAAATCGCCTTCCTGAGCGTCCACCTTTGCGAGCGAGTCCGCTTTCTCATTGCCTGGGATTGAGCAATGTGAAGGGACCCATACAAAGGTGATCAAATATGATCTTTCGACCAGCACACTCATCTGTTCCCTTAGTTTTGAAAGGAAATAAGATGAGTGTTTACTAGGTTTCATCGACCGAAGGGCCTCAATCGAACTGAGGCTGTCCGAGAAGATGAGGTAATGGTCTGCGGGCATGTTGGAAATCATCCCCAATGCAAAGTTGATTGCTGCCAGCTCAGCAACATAAACAGAACAAGATTCCTGAAGTTTGTGGAAGGCGCTAGAGTTTTCATTGAAGACACCGAAGCCAGTGGATCCATTGAGGCGAGACCCATAAGTGAAAAACCTTTTTTTTTTTAATTGACGTATTGGTACTTTTCAGTGAAAATACGGGGAATAATAATAGAACGAAGTTGATCCGGAATACCATGAGATGCTTGTTTAATGGAAAGATCATAATGAATTGAGAAACTGCAATAGTTGAAGTGAGCGCGGTCTGGAGTATAGCACGGAAGGCACATATCCGACGATATGTAGTGGTGGTAAATTCTCATAAATCGAGATTGTAACATTTCTTCAAAATTTTCTATTACAAATGCGTTTTTCACTCCACATTCGATTAATATTCTGAGCGAGAGTTCCCAGAACCGATTCTGGAGAGGTTTTACTCCTGCCAGAACTTCGAGACTCATGTTATGCGTTGAATTCGTTTAGAAGGCGACTTTTTCTTGCCGAGAGGAAGCAAAAAGAGCCATACTCAAGAACAGAGAGAATGGTTGTTTTATGAAGGGTAATGAGGTCTCCCGGATGAGCACCCCATGATGTGCCACAAATTGAACGAAGAAAGTTGATCCTTTTTTGGCATTTTTGCTTCAAATTCGTGTGGGATTGGACCCAAGTGCACTTTGAATCAAACCAGACACCAAGGTATTTGAAGGATATCGATTGGATAATGTTTCTGCAAATTGAAATTGTCACATAAATCATAAAAAATAGCCGCCCTATTGTCATCATCACTTTTTGATCCCTAAAAGCTTTCCTCCATAAGAATCATCTCTATCCAGACGTATATTGTTAAAATCGTGGAAATTGAGTTCATTTTCTGAAGAAAGCCATGTTTCACAATGGGCAAATATTTCACAATCGGAATTGTGAACTAAAAACTTGAACGAGTCTAGTTTAGGCACCAGACTACGGCAGTTCCACTGTAGTGCAGTGATCATATCTCCGACCTGATTCGATGAATTATCCATCGAAAGATATGATCGATGCTAGGAGGTGCCATGAAACAGTCGATTGCTTAAGGTATGATTCTAATGTCGGAAGCAAGGCAGAAACTAAGCTTCTAAGAGGGTCTTGAATATTGAACATGTCCAAAATGAATGCCACAATGTCCGAAAAAGCTATCAATCCTCGATCGGACTTGGGTTCCTTTAGGAAATGTTGATGCGTTTTTATTATTTATTATTAGATGCAGTCCTTACTGCATCCAGGAGTTGGAGCAAAAGGAGCCTTCGATTTTGTAATTTGCTCCCCATTAGCCTGAACATTTTTCAATCTTGTGGAGGTGAGTTTTGTTATCTTACGGCGCACTTTCGGAGAGGAACGTTTCCTTTTTGAAGATCCGGGTGCGTGTACCACCGTAGAATCACCTACATCAGATGAGTCAGAGTCTAATTCTTCAGCTGATAAAATCGAAAATTGGTTTTCGTCAAGAACGGCTGTTGCAGATTTAAACATTTCTACATAAGTCTGCCTGGAGCGTCCAGTGATGGAACGCTGCACATCAACAGATTGCCTTTTGTACCTTGGGCACTCCTGCAATGAGTGAGGATTCTCACCACAATAAACACATTTCTGCACAGCTTGTGTGCAAGAATCCTCAGTGTGGTTTTCATCACACTTGCCGCAACGAAATTTGTTGCTGCAATGACTGGCCGAATGCCTCAGTCTTTTGCAGTTGGTACAATTATAAACCCTCGGTATATAAAGGCGCACCGGGAAAAAAGCTCCATCCACTTTTACATAATTCGGGAGAACAGAACCGGCGAACGTCACCCGAAACGAGTCTGACAGTTGATAAACTTTTTTTTTCGTCTTGCAACGATGCTGAATGTAGTTGTTTTACATCCAGAATAGTTACAAGTTCACGAGCGACTTTAGAGTTCTTGAAGCAACCAGAAGCTTGTTTCAAGTCCTCGACAGTCAGACTCGCATCGGAGCGTCAGACGCCAGCGATCTCCACATCTCGCGAAGGGACATATACACAATATTCGATATTAAAAATCTCGTGGTCAGCAATCTTATTCGCTATTTCGAAATTCGGCGCTTCTACACGCAGTCTATTAATTCTCTCTTTGTGAGTCGAGACACCCGGATATTTTTGCAGCAATTCTCGCGAAATGTCGAGAGTTTTCAATGGTTTATCTTTGGGCCGAAAAAAGACAACCCAAGGTCCCTTAGAAAATGGGTGGTAATGCTTTATGCGAGTAACCTTAGCCTCAGGGGAGGCCGTAATTATGCACTCAACAATACAACCACAATCACAAAAAAAAACCTTCACCAATCAATTAATTTATATGCTAAATAAAAAAGAAAAGAAGAATAATTTGCAAATACCATGCAGAAAAAAAAATAGGAAAAAAACTTATCACTAGTGGTGACAATCAGGCCTACCACCCTAATTGACTTTGATCGTTTCTCCCCTCTATGGGGGAGAGACAGACGCACACGCTGCTGCGAGGCAAAATTTCACTGCAATAGCTGTTCACTTGGCTATATATTATATACAGCGGACGACGTAAACAACCTCGATCGTCGAACAATAGCCCGCTTGCTTGCTGTTGTGATGTAGCATGAGATCGGTGGTTTGCACCGACTGCTTTGTTCAAAGGGGATTACGGGGATGAGTAATCGTTGTCGATGGTTTTTAAAGTTGAAATACAGGTGTTGCATCCACGCAAACCTGCACCTTCCAACACGCGCACTTGTCACCTACGCACTCTTCCACTATATTTGTTTTCAAGTATTCTTCAGCGATCTCTAGATAACTAGAGTTAACACATAAGTAAAAAAAACGAAAACAAATTCTTCGGTATTTAAGCACCCAATCCCACACTCCGTTGTTGATGAGCGGTACGGTCTAGCACTGTTTACATGTGGTGCTTGTCGAACAGGAATTCTCCCAACTTGGGTGCGCTCTTCTTCATCTTGCTGAGGGTTGCGATCTTCTCTGCCAATTCGCGCTGGCCCTTGTGCTGCTCATCCAGGTATTCTCCAGTCATATAGTCAGCCAAGTGGAAGTCGTTGTTGCCCTCTTCGCAAGCCTTGATGACTCCGCGGATGCTGTGGGTGACTTCTTCCTCCTTCTTCAGAGCGAAACGCAGAGCATTTTCACCATCGGTTCCGGGTGGCACTTCGAAGCTGTAATCTAGGCTGAAGCTGGACTTGTGAACGGGTCCCTGTCCATGCATCAGCGAGTACTCTATAAGTTTAATTCCATGCTTGCGCTCCTCACCGGCGGCATTGAAGAAGAATTTTTCGAATCCGGGCAGGTTAACCTTTTCCTGGGCAAAATGGGCGGCAAACTTCAGATAGACGATCGACGCATCGAACTCCTTGTTGATCTGTTTGTGTAGTGCCGTGAGGCACTGATCGTCAACATTGTTCCATTTGAAGTCATCGGATCCTGTCTGTTCTTCAGCTTGTGCCGTTTCCTGGTAGATGGACAGTAAGGTTACAGCGATGGCTACCACTCCAAAGAAGATCGACTTCATCATGTCTTGTTACGCACTACGGTTTTGTGTTCTTATACAAATTTGATGTTCGTGTTGATTCCACCTCTTTCGGTGTCCGGTAATTTTCACGAGAAGCAAAACCACTAGGGAAAAAACAACTCTTCTTAATCAAGGAATGCCGTAACAAGACCAGGCTATGTTAACTGGCTCAGCGCACGATAAGGAATGAATAACGATTGTGATTTTTATTTATTTTTATATTGATTTCTTGTAATTTTTATTTTTTATATTTTCTTCACGAATTTCACCTTTTTCGATTATGTGTTGGAATAGTTCCCCCAATTCCCCAGTTTTTCCCATATGATGACAATGATAAGCCATCTAAACCGTCTAAACCTCTGTGCGTACAGTTGTCTCGCTCACTCAATAAAACAATTGCACATGAGAAAGACAACACCACTTTGTATTGTGTTATCACTAGACGCTGCCTAATACATTTATGTAACACTGGGAAAGCGGCACCGCATCGACTCAGCGGACTCACTTTGTTTATCAAAAATGCATAGAATTTGTGACGTTGAGACCTTTAAGAGAGATCCCCACTCAGAAATGATAACAGAGATATAATATCATATCCACAGCACTTCATCTGTGCCCATATGTCAACCGATTAACCTCAATATCTAATGAGCATAACTTGCATACAAGTCGGGATATATAATTCCATTGAGTCTTTATGCCGCATGCCATTATTGTTCACTTCTTAGTTGTTCGCTGGTCATTAGAAGTTTAAAACGAACTTTTCGATGAATAATTTGCACCTCCTTGCCTACTTACATACAAGACAGGATCTACATATAGCACTAGACTACTGTGTGCACTTATCACTCTCGAATAAACTTGCACTTGAACAACGAATGATTCTTATTAGGTTAGTTCCATATCTTGCCACAAAGATGGCGAAATGTCTACCTTTTACTAATGAAGCGCCTAGAGTTGCCGTCTTCGGCAATGTTTTTCAGTATTTCATTTGTCGTCTTTTGACATTATCATATTAGTAACAGATATTGCCACTTAGATGGCGCTGCGGTCTATCTTTGCCAAATGAAGCTCTAGAGAGTTGTCGTCTTCGGAAAAGTATCGCATTATGTCATTTGTCGTCTTTTAACGTAATCGTTAAAAACATAAGCATAGCATCATAAGACAGCGTAAATTGAAGTTGCGCCTTTGGTCAGAATTGACCCCAACATCTTAGGAACGTTAATATATATTATTATTATTACAGTTTTGCACATTTTTACGCTTCCTCGTAAAAACTACGAAAAAAAATGCCGGTTTTGACGGTGGAAACATCGGTACTAGCGATGACCATCATGACCGTCTGTGTACTAGAGAAGTAAAATGATGGTCAATTTCCATGCCGGTTTATTTATTCTTGGCAATACGATTGTAACACATAACACTTGCACATGATATAAAAAATAAGTGAAAATCGCATGCGAAAATTATCTCTCGGTTGTTATTTCATGTTGATGAGAAGTTCGAGAAAGGAAGAGGCTCTTCTGTTGCTTTGATTGTTATATGCAAGAATCTCATTTGTCAATTCTAACGCTGTTAGTTCCGTGATGGAGCTCAGCACTGGATAAGATCTTCAGGAAGTCCATCCAACTTTGATATCGTAGCACGCAATTTTGAGACGATGGCGGAAACGTGCATAAGATCTAAGGCTTAAGCAAGTAGGAATGGGCTTCCCATTATAGCGTCAAAGTTCAGATCGACGGTGATGAAATTGAGGTGGTAGACGAATTCGTGTATCTGAGCTCATTGGTAACCGCCAAAAATGCCACGAGCAGAGAGATGCAAAGGTGCATTATGGCTGGCAATCGTGTCTACTTTGGACTATCAAGTTAAAATAATTCTCGATACCGAACCGACAAGCACAAGAAGAAGTTGCGTGCAACGAGCAAGATTGGATCGATCAAGTAGAAGGCGACCTGCGAACCCTTTGAGACTGCAGGGCTGCCGAAATGCTGCCATGAACTGAAAGAAATGGAGACAACATTATCTTCAAAACAGTTAGACGATTCCTATCGAAGTGAACACTATTTAGTGTCCTCATAAGTTAGGTGCAGTAAACTGATAAATAGCATTAAAATCATCTTCCCAAAGCGATTTCGATTGGATTGTAAGAATAGCTAAGCCGGTTGGTCGGTTCTAGCTCACGGATGTAATAAATTGAACTCCTTCGAGTAATGGATATTTTCAAAGCTCAATCGCTCAGCTACCATTGGAATAGTTTTTTTTTTTTTATCAGCGTTAAGCTTAGCGTACACTTTTTGATCAATACAATTTGGCTCTTTTTAGATACAAAAAAATGACTCGTAAGACACTTCTTGTTTTTCAGTAGTGGCAAACAATATCATAAATAGAAACACCGAACACTAAAAGTAATGGCTGAACTGTTAAAACATACATTGCTTGAGAAATAAGTATGAAATATATGATTTGATGTCAAACATATTTTTTTTAAAAGTCACATATTTGATACATGATCCACCAGCTGCGTCTTTGAGCTTTATAAGCACTTGCATCTTTGATACAGATTCTAATGTTTCGTTAAGTTTACTCTATAATTATTATGCAGCGATTTAATCAATTGATACCAAGCCTGTGGCGGGTTCTGCGGTTCTCTCGCGCCAGCACGACAAACAGTTTGCTCAATGTTCACACAGTACGCCGATGACAATAAGACATCTGGATACTCCAAGTCATGTACAGTGCCAGGTGCGGAGTTTGACTGGAGCGATACATCGCCAAAACAATAACGCAGGTGTCAGCGTGAACAGAAAACACACGCTAAGCATAAGGACAACAGTAGGCAATTTCTAATTTCCTCCGCAACTTCCTGGAAAAAAAATAACTGGGATCATGTCATCTTCTGCCCGTATTCCTAGATTTATTACCGTGCTACTTAATTTGCTGTAACATTGCCGTTCAGGTGCTTGTCAAAGAACTGCTTCCATCTTTCGATCACCTCACACTCATCTGTGAGAGAGTTACCTTCCAAGTCTCGGCACTAATAGGCTTGAGTCACGTATCCTTTGCGTGAACTGTACAACTTCTCATAGAATTTGCGTTTGTCGTTAGCAGGGTATCGTTCCTTTATTGCTTCACAGTCTCGTTCTCGTTTTGCCTGTCTCGTGCTTATCTTTGCCGTTCCACACTCACTCTCATACGCTGTTGCAGCATTCTCGTCCGTGCTGCATTCTTCTCCTGTTAAGCAGTTATGATAAACAGATCCGGATTTTTACGCGTCTCCACTTGACTCACTTACATCTTGGACGCAACAAACCTCAAAACGCAATTCACAGGACATAAACACTACACTACAAAGAGGAACTTTGCAAAATTTGATAAGTTTCAGTTCAGTATGAAAAAAAGGTACAGCCAGTTGTAAGTGTTGCGATAATTTCGTGTTCGCTCTTCTTTTACCCGGAAGTTGTTTAAATACATAATGCAAGCGCTTTATTACTTCTATAAAGTTGCAGGTTGATTATAAGTCCACCTCTTAAGATTTAATATAGGAGACAATGGTGAAATACATCCAAGCCAACATAATTAAAAATCAACCAGTTAGTAAAAACTGGTTGGATACAAATTGAACAATTTCTGGCTTCAATATGTAATCAAAACATTATATCAATACAAACTTGCATCGAATCAACTAATTCTTAAAGCTAAATGTAACAAGTAAAAAAATTGTAATGCCAAGATGGAAAAGTGTATTGATTATTATCAGCCTGGTTCCCCCTACATCAAAAACCAATGGCAAACATATTTCAATATAACAATGTCATAGCTTTTGTATCCTCAATCTTACTCCGCCAAAACTAACACCAGCGCCATCGTGTACACGGAAAGAATTATCGGCTAAGCAGCGCTGAGTAAATTTCCAAACAAAGTATTCAGCGCTGAGTGAACGATTCTTTCCGTGTTAGTGCATTCCTAGATAAACAAAAACAAATAAATAACATCATTTTGGTTTGTGTAATGCAAACATTGCGTTGACTTGTAAAAATAAAACATCTACACTAGCCGTCTTCCTTTCGCGATGTTTTCCGTACAGCTGTGATGGATTTCATCTGAAGCAGAAGCGCAAACAACATCAGGCACGAGCTAGATAAACACCGAAAGCAGTCAGAGCAGCGGTCGACTATCATAATAGTCGCAAAAATAGGAAAGGTCTACCATTTCCCAATGTCAGAAAATAACAAGCGGGCCATTTGGAACTTAACTTTTTGATTTTCATATTCTTCCCCGCCTAATCAAATATGGGAAATTTTTCGACCCGTTCAGGAATAGAGTAATGGAAAAGGCAGTGGCTTCTTTATCACTCTCAACCTTGGATTCTTGGGACACCACCTCTCACAATCGCACATAATACAGTCCTACAAATGTTCTCGCCGGTCCCTAACGAGGTGTTTGAACGTGATATGAAAATAGAAAATTCTCCATATTTATAATAAACTTAAGCTATTCTCCCAATCACTTCTGGCTCAAAATGCATGGTAAGGGGAGATGTAGGTCGAGGAAGTTGCGAAAAAGGGTTGTTGATAAATTCAGAATTAGCATTTATCGCACCTCTGCGGAACATAGCGAATACAGACAGGTGCACTCTTCAGTGAACATTTGAAGGTAGAAAGAGCGTAGATGATAAATAATAAGGAGAAAAAAAACGTGTGAACCTGGTCTGGAGCGTGACAAGAATTGTCGCGCAAAACTTTTGCCATAAAGTTACTGCTGAACATTGTATAAGCAGTGTTTAATGATGTTGAATATTCTTTCGGTTACTGCAGATGGTAATGATTTATAGTTGTGTTTTGTTTCTTTAAATTAATTTAATGGTTGCATATAAATTAAGTCATGTTCAATAAGGAATAAAAATATAATATCTTGTTTATTTTAAACATATTTATAATTACAATATGTTGAGAAAGGGTAGTTTTGAAAATGTTCGCATAAAAACTCAAATTAATTTTACTTCACAATAGAGATAAAATACAAAAATGTTGCTTCTTAGCGCGTTATTCTGAGCTGTCCAGTAAAGGTCAAATGATCATCTCTATTTTGTTCTACTTTTGAATTAAAAAAATTTTACTTTTTACACAAATAACTTTTGTGCGATAAATGGAACCATAAAAAAGGGTACATTTCACAAAACGGATAACATCGATATAGTATAGGAGCCTGTAAATAATTACTTATGCAACCTTGCAACTAAATTAGGATATAGTAAAGCTTATTATTGAATAGATGTGCTATAGTACGAGTGCAATAATCATTTATTTGTAGAACTTCATTAGCTATCATAGATACCCCATTAGCTATCAAAGATACTCTCGGTAGTGATAAGTAATTAGCATCAATATATGTGTCATATTTGGCAGTTTAAATAGTCGAGAAAATAAGGGCGAAACAATCTTTTTCCCTCAATATTATTCAAGAAAATATATAGTTTTTGATTGTTATACTTGTTTCTTTTTTACATAATAATTTATTTATATACCTAGAGTAAATTTTTTTTTTCATAAAATCAGCTAGCAGCACACCAAAATCTAACAAAGCATGTGTTTTTTCGTTCAAATTCAAAATAGTTTTCAGTGTTTGCCCATTAACATTAATTTGATTATTTAAAAAAAAAAATGCTTTTGAATAATAATGACATTATGCTAATGAAACTTCTATGAAAACATAAGACGGGAGTTTGAACTTTTAAGGAGTCCACAGACTGGCACGGTTTTTACCGCAGCAGCGGCGAATAACCACGCTGAAAAAAAAGTCACGAAATAGCGTTCATCGTGGTAGTGCATTCAGCTGAAGCGACAGTTTCGTTGTAGCGAAAATGTAACCAATGCATGCAAGTATAGGAAATGATCCTTCTAATATTATGATTAAGCTACAACACATTCTTTAATTATGTTGTAATTAATCATTATTATATAAACTCCAATTTATTTGGACCGCGCTATTGCAATTGGCATTAAAGAGGACTCTTTTGGAAATATGGTATCCTGTAGTTTTTTAGGAAACTTTTCAGGAGATAATTGACCGTCAGAAGACCATCCACAACTGTTGAGTGGCCGGTTTATGAAATTATTTGTAGAACTCTGCGGTAAAGTACTTATAAACACATAATTTGAATACATTTCCACGTGTGACATGGAAAATGGCCATTTGAGGCATTTGATTCCAGATGGTTCGGAACAACCATAAAAGTGCGCAATTTAGAAAATTAGTTACAGAAATCTGCAGTTTTCTCTAAAGTACTTCTTAAAGCATCATTTGAATGTACAGGATCCGGCAATTGAATTGCTACATTGAAACAAACAGATAAATTGATCAAAACAAAAACATTTTATTTCAAATTCATTCAACTTCACTTGAAAACAAATAAGTTTTTGAAGATTCACTGGTCACATTGTTTGGTGCCCGCAGGTGCTCATGTGGTATTTTATCCCAGGCTACCGCCAGATGTCGGTTCAGGACTTCCACACCTTCATGTTTTTAGAGCAGACTTTGGCCTCCCAAATATTCCAGACACCGAGTCCATAGGATTCAGGGCCAGTGCACTCGCCAGCCGCCCAGAGCTCGAAATGAATCCTAAAAAAAATTTCGCAATCCAGAATTGGGTTTTCTTCGGTTTGTGAGCCAACGCCGTGGCTTCTTAGAAAATCGAATCCCTGGAACTAAAATGACGACGTGTGCACAGTTTGACGAAATTCTGTAAAACTAGTTCTCAATTTGTATTTTGGTGGATCTTCACTCCTTCAGGGACAAAAACCAGTGGAGTACGGCCATCACGGGTGATTCTGGCTCAAACCGTCACCGATGTTGGTTTCTGTCGCCTGGTGGCCGTCAGCACGTCGGCATGGGTTCGTGATCTTTCTGGCAACCAAACTCTGTCCTCCTGCTTATTCACGAACTGCTGTACGATGAAGAGTTTTGCATCCGTAAACACGTTATTCTCCAACCTCTTGACGATCTTCATGGCAGGTGTCACCACAGTAGCTCGATGCCCCCACCATACCATTTTTGGTACTTCCGGTCTCCAAGTATCTTTTGACTGCACGCTATTCCAAATTTCTACACTCACGTTAATCGGACAGCTCACGGACTATGTTCTTCTGCTGTTCCAGCTCGGAACAAGGCAACCACAGTACTACGTTTTCCAGTTCCATTTTTCCGCATAGCACTCGATTACAAAAGTTACACATACATCCACTCACAGTCAAGACGAAATGTAAACACAGCGACGAGGGGTCGACCAATACAGTTTCGTGTGCAACGTAACAATGACTGTTGAAGTAATGTTGCAGTTCAATTGCCGGACCACTGTATTAGCACTAGTGACTTGGAAAATTATCCTCATGGACATCTGATGGCCTTTTGGATGACCTGGAACAAAGTTATCATCAGCGAAATTTGCAAGTTTTGTTACCGTTTTTTACATTTACATTTTCCACTCGCCTCATTTTAAAAAAAGTTAATCTCCGTAAAAGAATAACAGAAAGCTGAAACACTTCGAACTGTATCAACAAAATCTAGTGTTGATTCAATGTAACTACATGTCAAGAATCACGAAATAATTATTTTAAGAACTAGCAAAGCACGTACTTTTGTTTTTAATAAGAAAGTCATTTGCAACACTTGAACATAAAAAAATACATTCTACTATTTATGTTTTTATTGCTTGAAGTACGTATTCAATTATAATGTTTTGAAAATGGAAATGGATGTTTCTATAAAAAAAAAATGTTCATTCCACGGTTTTTTTCATCGAAAAACGTTTTAACAAAAAATAGATAAGTTTGTAATTTGGTATTATCCAAAGAAAATTTGTACTCGTTGTTAATTTGTTCTTTATAATAATAATTCTACTGAAGATGTTCGTTTCAAGACATTGAGTTGCATAATTATAAATACAACCAATGCGTTTCTACCAGAAATGCGTCACTTTGCCAGTGTGAGATATGTGAAGCTGCACGTGTAACAATGCCGAACTTGAACAACGTGCAGAATAAAACTCGAAAGTGAGGAAGACCAGCTGTTTCGGAGCGCTCAAGGAATTCGCGATTTACGAAAATTTTCACAGCATGTTTTTCAGAAAGTTCAAGAGATAAACGCATTTCTACACAAAAGTTCAACGCCACAGCAACGTTCTACAGATTTTACAAGGTGAGGAGTCGCAAGCCGGCGATTCTATTGTAGAAGCGTACTTGAGGGAGAAAGTTCCCAATGAAGACGGAACATTGTCTTTGGCAAAGATCAAAGGACGATCAACGCGTTGCTCCATTAATCCACTAACATCATCAAGTCCCAAAGGTCTTTCAGTTGATGATCTTGGTCTTATCAAGAAAAACGGAAATTTAAATACGAGAAATACGATAAAACAGAGCAGCATGCTTCGAGGAATGGACATTGAAATTCCTTCAAACGTACCTTAAATGTTGACGCATCTAAACCCAAAACTTAAAGAGTTTTACTAAGTCACACGCCCAACGTTTGATTTCACCGAAGAAAACAAAGAAGTTCAGTCTGAAGCAACGCTGAAAACTGTTGTCTATTGCAATGACGGCAAAGGGCTAAAAGACCACGTGGAAAAAAGAGGTGTATGTAAACCCGAGGTATTCTACAAAATAAATAGGAGCTGATGGAGGAGATGGTTCATTCAAGATACCTTATCCATCGTTGAAAAGTTGAGGAACAATCAAAAGGGAGGAAAAGATACTGGAGTAAAAAAGTTGTTCCTAGTAGCTGTCGTTCCCGGTATTCCAGAGAAGTACACGAATATCACTAAAGTTTGGACAACGCTTCTTAAGTTGGACAAGTTAGATGCGGTTGTAGCGGGTGATTTTAAAATCATTAGTCTTTTGCTAGGCAATATGGGTCACAGTGTAACGTGTTCTGTATCTTCCATAATTGTTCGAGAATGTTCGAGATTGGATGCACAATACATTAGAACTGGTAGGTATCATATCCAAATTGACACATCGTATTTTTTTATTTGCCTTTATAGATGGATAGATTTAAATTTAAAAAACTCGTTTCCAATGCAACTACGGAATTAAAATATTTCATGCTTAGTAGTTTGCGGATAAATGGTAGAAGGCTCACAAAGAGAATCGAGGTTGATAGACTCGTCTAAAGAGGATAGATGATTTACGTCATGATGATTCGTCAAATTAGAGGATGAAGATAATTTCTTGGGCCGAAAGGAGTAATGTTCTATTCTATCGCCCATTTCAATTTTTCGTCGGCTGCAGAGTAGAAGCCAGTTTCAGTGATAAGTGTTTTTTTTTTAACTTTTTTAAGGTGGATTCTTCTTAATTTTAATTTATGAATTTATAATTTATAAATCACCCAGAACATTTAAGCTCCCTAAACTAGCACAGAAGTGTTGTGCACGATAGGGATTAGTTAGTGAAGTGAAACTTTATTTACGAATAATTTATTTCTTTGCGTGAGTTATAGTTTCGGATTGTGAACATCACGGGAGAAAAAAGCTCTGCTCTCGAGTTTTTGATTTTCATACAAAAAAGGTAATTGAAAACCTGAATTCGTTTATGTAGATTAATTTTATTCGATAATTCGCGTTGGACAGCAGCATCCAGGAGACGCTTTTTATACGGGCTGAAAGGCTCTAGGCTTTACCATGAGCCATTTTTTGGACGCCCACGTGCCGGTCATTTGGTGTACAAGTGCTGCTGTAGGCCCGCAGGCTACGGCAGTCAAACGGGAAGAAGAGAATTGTTCACTGACCTGTGGTTAATTACCTTTAGAGTATCAGAGGAAATCCCGCTGACCTGCTGTTTAAATGGCCAGTAGAGTATCAAACCGCCGACATCCTTTCCCGCAACTTTAGTTCCCCCTATCAGAGCACCGCAGAGGAATCCCGCGGGTGGTGATATCCATCATTCCCACCGCCCCGCAGAACATCGCACAACATTTGAGCGCCCTCTGGCGTCCGCATCATCACCGTCGGTAACACAGAAAATTCTGCGCAGGTCATGGCGCAGGTCATATCATGACCATGGCCATGACATCACAGACAAAACACCACGAACACTAACACACTGACCAACTCGATGAATGAAAAAAAAATATAAAAATATAAAATGAATACACATAAATGAGATCAATCTAAATTTCGTTACGTTTCAATTCTAAACCAATAGCCCTGTGGTGGTTTAAGTCCGCACTAAGTACCGTTATCCGTTACGTTTCACTTCAGTTTTTTAGCTGCATCAGGGGTTGACAATCTACTGAACCGTTCGATAATCCCCTTGAGGTTTTCACTCATACTGTGCAAGTTAGTCCGGCAAACAAATTAGACACGACCAATGGTCTCTCGTTTAAGAGAGTGACGCATAAGCCATTTCGTTTGCGGTAGTCTCAGTTAAGAGAATCGGGCGGGCGGTTACAACAGTTCGTCTTATCTATGTCCATATTGCATTTTAGGTAAGTCTTTAATGTCACAAGAGTGTAGAGATTCTCGGACTATGGGACAAATTTTTGAGAATTGCACTAAATGTAAAGATCAAAGGGCAGACGATAAGAAAGCAAACATCTTTTTTAATTGCATTCAAAAACCTATATTAAGTGGATCCTCCGACACCAAAACGGTAATGCTCTGTCCACCTCTTGTCCTTCACATAACGCTTGGAATACTGAACGCCATCAACAAAGTTGTTGAAGTCACTGATCCAGAAACTGCAAAGCGGTGTGTGACGGTCAGTGCGTGTCAATGTCATTGCAAGTTCGGTTTCACAGGAAGAAACTGTCATAAGCTTCTTGATAAAAGGATCATTTTGAGCTCAGATGGACTCGGAAAGCTTCGTAAGGTAAGATATTTAAAGTAGTATGTATCATTATATCCTTAATTATGATGTGTTCTGCACAAGTACTCAACCGCTTTGCTGACGTGAACAAAACGTGTGCTCAATAGATACTGGAAGCTGGATATCTTAAAAAATTTAAGAACTTGCAGACGATTGGATAAAGGCGGGACTACCTTAGAGCTCAAAATTCCACATTTTAAAATTCCAAGTTCCAGAATTTTGAAGTTCAAAACGATCAGGGCTAAGCAAATATGGAGATCAGGCTAGCGAAACGGCATATTTCGACATCAGAATCACATGGGAGACATTGAACGTACCGGAGTCATCTGATAACTTTTGCTTTTTTTTATATGTATAATCAAACCAAATCTAGAATAATGCATTAAGTGAATAATGAAGAAAGACAGAGTTTATAAACTTTAGAACATACAAAACTAATATGTATACATACATACATACATACATACATACATACATACATACATACATACATACATGCATACATACATACATACATACATACATACATACATACATGCATACATACATACATACATACATACATACATACATGCATACATACATACATACATACATACATACATACATACATACATACATACATACATACATACATACATACATACATACATACATACATACATACATACATACATACATACATACATACATACATACATACATACATACATACATACATACATACATACATACATACATACATACATACATACATACATACATACATACATACATACATACATACATACATACATACATACATACATACATACATACATACATACATACATACATACATACATACATACATACATGAGGAGACAGAGAGTGCCTCTGTTACGGATAGTAGCGATTATACTCGGTCGAAGTTTATTTCACCGTCGCGTGTGTAATCAGGCTAATTAATTAGCAAAGTGCTAAGGAAAGTGTTCCCCACGTATAAAGGAGTCGGTTAGTGCTTGAGTTTTTAAATCTCTCCTAACGGGAGCCGCAAAAATTTTCAGTTACCCCCCCTCAAAAAAAAAATTTTTTTTTGAGAAGAAATAAGCTGGGCCAAAATTAGGCTGCTGCATTTTTATTTATTTTTTCAATTCACGGCGCATGAAAAAAAGTTCAAAAAACAATATTTGGTGGTTCGATCGCGCTTAGAAGTCGTGTTCGCACGCCAGCGGAAATCAGTGCGGCGATTGTGTGGTGTCCCGTCGTTCTCAGTTGGCCGGGTTTTCGTCGCGTGTTGTCAAGTAATCGTATCTTCGAATCAGGCCGTGAAGATTTCGGTCGTCTTGCAAAATGATGGAGGAGGATGATCCTCCACCCTCAAATACGTGCGATCAAGGTGATGGGATAGAGACCGCGCATGAAAAAGCAAATCCGTTTGCAAAAAGTGGAATGTTGCCAAGGTCACCAGTGTCGAATAATGTGGCCGTAGCTAGTAGAAGCAAGATAGGAGGGGCGCAAGAAATTCAAGAAGAGACGGGTGGGCCTGGGTTGAGTCTGCTGTTTACGCCGAAAGTCAGTAGTGGCAAAACTCAGGCCGAGCAGCAGGTTCTCCAGCTTGGCAGAACCATGGTGATGGAAGTTAGAAAGAAGGTTGATGAGCTCTATGACTTCATCAAAGGTAAAAATAACGTCCATCACAAGATCCGGGCGCTAGTGACGGGTATTAAGTCTACAATGTTAGCGGTCGAACGTGAGCAGCAAGTTTGGAGAGATAGGGCGGAAAAGGCTGAAAAAGAAGTGAAGGAAATGTCAGTAAACTATCGTGCGGGCAGTAAAAGAGATCGCGAAACACCAGGTGAGGAAGAAGCGTCCAAGAAACAAAAAGAAGACATCGGTGAAGTGGTGATAATGGAAGGCAAGGGTAGTAAATGGCAAATGAGACAAAGGAAGAAAAGAAGAAAAAGGAAGAAAAGAAGAAGGCAGAGAAGAAAAAAGAAGAGCAGGAGATGGAAGAGGCTAGGAATAAGGGAGAGAAGAAAAAAGTGGACCGGCAAAAATGGAAAGGAGATGCCTTAGTTGTAGAGGTGAAGGGGGCAACAACACATGCTGAAATCCTCAGAAGAGTCAAAGACGATCCGGAGCTAAGGGAGCTAGGAGCAAACGTGATAAAAACCAAGCGCACCCAGAAGGGGGACATGCTATTCGAGCTAAAGAAAGATCCTTCGGTCAAAAGCGCAACGTTCAAGTCACTCGTCGAAAAGTATCTTGGTGACGGTGCAAACGTTAGGGCCTTATCACAGGAGACGGTGGTTGAGTGCCGCGATCTAGATGAGGTAACGACAGTAGATGAAGTAAGAAGTGCGCTGCAGGTGCAGGGTGAACTAGGAGATGAGCCGATGACAATCCGGTTGAGAAAGAAATACGGTGGCATGCAGACGGCGGTGATCCGTTTGGCTACAGCCTCTGCCAACAAACTGTTGGCGGTAGGTAAAGTAAAAGTTGGGTGGTCAGTATGTCCGCTAAAAGTCACCCCTCGAGTCACAAAAGAGATGGAACGGTGCTATAAGTGCATGGGATTTGGCCACCTGTCGAGAAACTGCGAGGGTCCTGATAGATCGGATCGGTGCCGAAGGTGCGGAGAGAAGGGTCATATCGCTAGCGACTGCAAGAAGCGACCTAGGTGCATGCTCTGTACAAATGAGGACGACAACGACCACATCACGGGAAGCTACAAATGCCCGGTGTATCAGAAAGTGAGGGCGAGCCAACAATGATCGAGATAATCCAGATAAATCTGAATCATTGTGACATCGCGCAGCAACTGTTGTCACAGTCAACAACGGAAACCATGTGCGACGTTGCAATCATTGCAGAGCCGTATCGAGTATCCTCGGATAGCGGCAAGTGGGTGGTAGATAGAGCAGGAATGGCTGCCATACATGTTATGGGTAGATATCCTATCCAAGAACTGGTTTCGAGCACGCATGAAGGTTTCGTGATAGCCAAAATCAATGGAGTCTTTATATGCAGTTGCTACGCACCACCTCGATGGACGGCGGAACAATATCACCAGATGTTGGATGAACTCACCGTACATCTGATCGGGCGGAAACCTGTCATCATCGCAGGAGACTTTAATGCTTGGGCAGAAGAGTGGGGCAGCAGATGTACCAACGCCCGTGGGTTCAGCCTTCTGGAAGCGCTGGTAAAGTTAGAGGTTCAGCTGGTCAATGAAGGTACCGTCAGCACTTTTCGCAGAGATGGTCGTGAGTCCATTATCGACGTTACTTTTTGCAGTCCATCGCTGATGAGAAACATGAATTGGAGAGTAAGCGAGGAGTACACAAATAGCGATCATCAGGCGATCAGGTACACAATCGGCAAAGGAAACTCAGTATCAGTACGACGGATGAATACGAGCGAACGAAACTGGAAGGCAAAGGAGTTCGATAGCGACCTCTTTACAGAAGCACTGCGTGTAGGAAGTGCCCCCTCGGACGCGGAAGAGCTGACAACATGGTTGACTGCGGCATGTGATACCACCATGCCGAGGAAGTTGAAGCCAAGAAATGAACGGCGCCCAGTATACTGGTGGAACGAGGCACTCAGTAACCTTCGTGCTAGTTGTCTCAAAGCCAGAAGGCGAGTTCAGCGAGCAAAAACGGAAGCGGTTAGAGAAGAGCGTAGGGTAGCATTCCGGGCGGCCAGAACCGCATTAAAACGAGAAATACGGAGAAGCAAGTCCAGCTGTTTCGTAGAACTGTGCCGAGATGTCGATGCAAATCCCTGGGGCAACGCTTACCGAATAGTGATGGCAAAGTTTAAGGGTCAAGTGACACCGGTTGAAAGATGCCCGGATAAGCTGAAGACGATCGTGGATGGTCTCTTCCCGCAGCACGAACCTACGGCATGGCCACCGACACCGTACGGCAATGAAGTTGCAGCAGCAACTGGTGGTACACGAGTCTCCAACGATGAGCTCTTGTCAGTGGCAAAAGGGCTGAAGGTGAACAAAGCTCCGGGTCCGGATGGAATTCCCAACGTGGCATTAAAAGCGGCGCTACAGAGGTATCCCGACACGTTTAGGAATGTGTTGCAGAATTGTCTAGAAGAGGGGAGATTTCCAGACAGGTGGAAGATTCAGAAGCTGGTGCTACTGCCAAAGCCAGGAAAGACGCCAGGGGATCCAGCATCGTATCGACCCATATGCTTGTTGGATATACTTGGCAAGCTTTTGGAAAAGATCATCCTAAACAGGTTGATAAAGTGCACAGAGAGCGAGCATGGCTTGTCATCAAACCAATTCGGGTTCCGGAAAGGAAGGTCAACGGTGGATGCAATTCGGATTGTCGTCGACAGTGCTTATAAGGCACTCAAGCAGCAGAGGAGAGGTAATCGATATTGTGCGGTGATAACGATAGACGTCAAGAATGCCTTCAACAGCGCTAGCTGGGAAGCCATCACCGAAGCGCTACACAGAATCAGGGTTCCTGACTATCTGTGCAAGATTTTGAGTAGCTACTTCCAGAACCGGGTTTTGCTGTACGATACATAAATGGGCCAGAAGTCGATTAGGATCACGGCGGGAGTGCCACAAGGGTCCATCCTGGGACCGACGCTTTGGAACGCAATGTATAATGGGGTGTTAACACTGAAGTTGCCAACGGGAGTCAAGATCGTTGGTTTTGCAGACGATATTGTCGTGACAGTTTCAGGCGAGACGATAGAGGAAGTAGAGATGTTGGCAACCGAAGCGATTGACACGGTCGAGAACTGGATGCGCGAAGCTAAACTGCAGATAGCACACCATAAAACGGAGCTGCTAGTGGTCAGCAATTGCAAAGCGGTGCAACGGGCGGAAATCGTCGTGGGAGGGCATGTCATAGCCTCGAAGCGAGCACTGAAGTACTTGGGAGTGATGATCGACGACCGGCTGAACTTCAACAGCCACGTCGATTATGCCTGCGAAAAAGCGGCAAAGGCTATTAACGCGATAGCCAGAATCATGCCGAATAGCAACGGACCTACCAGTAGTAAGCGACGTCTACTAGCTAGCGTTTCCTCTTCAATACTGAGGTACGGTGGGCCAGCCTGGATTTCAGCGTTGGAAAGCAAGAAGAATATTGTTAAGTTAAACAGAGCGTATCGTCTCATTGCCATGCGAGTTGCGAGCGCATACAGGACCATCTCTTTGGAAGCAGTATGTGTTATCGCCGGAATGATTCCTATCGACATTATCCTGGTCGAGGACAATGAGTGCTACACGAGGAAGGAAACCAAAGGGGTTCGAAAGATCGTGCGTGCGACATCGATAGAGAAATGGCAGCAGGAGTGGAACACGTCGAGAAACGGTAGGTGGACACACCGGCTTATACCAGTTCTGTCGTCTTGGACAAACAGAAAACATGGCGAAATTAACTTTCACTTGACGCAGTTCCTGTCTGGTCATGGATGCTTCAGAAAGTATCTGCATCGGTTCGGACACGCAACGTCACCCGTCTGTCTAGTGTGTGGAAACGCAGAAGAAACAGCGGAGCACGTGATCTTCGATTGCCCAAGGTTTGAGGAAGTTCGAAGGGAGATGCCGGTGCTTAATACGTAGAACATCATCGAGGAAATGTGTCGTGAGGAGAGCACCTGGAATGCCGTTAATAGCGTAGTGACACAAATTATGACTGAGTTGCAGCGCGAATGGAGGGAACATCAGCAGTCAAGCAGCGTCGGTGTCCCACGAGGGTGACTGTGAAGGAGGGCACGTTATGACGGTCGACTACTCCATATCGGTACACGTCTCGATCGGTACATAAAGCAGCACAAAATAACGTTGGCAAGAGTCAATACAACAGAGAAGTGCATGAGCACAGCCGCCCCCTGAAGTAGTCGCTTCATCGTGGTCCCGGGGGGAGAAGGCAACGAGAAATAAGGAATGTTTTTTAGTGGTTAGGCACGACAGAAGCCAGTCCCATTACCGCTTGAGTGAGTCCCACACAGTTCCAATAACACTACAGGCCAGGCTTTTGAAGCTTTTTTCAACCTTATTGAAAAAAAAAATACATACATACATACATACATACATACATACATACATACATACATACATACATACATACATACATACATACATACATACATACATACAAGAAGCGACGCGGCCTATAACCTTCATTTTGAAGGTCAAGAGGAGGTTCGATGATCTGTATGTGTTCGTTAAGAGCATAAAAATCTCCATAAGGAGCTCCAAGATATGGTGACGGCCTTCAAAGTTGCTGTGGTTGCTGCAGAAGGAGAAGAGAAGGCGCTGAGGAAGCGGATGGAATCAGCCGAGGTGCTCAGGACGAGTTCGAAAACAGCTGAGAAAGCTCTTGTGGAAGTGGGAATACCTATGACTGAAGCTCAGGAGACGCCAAAGAGTCATCGAAATTCCCTCTCGGGGAAAAGATCTAGGGACTCGCCCGGAGAACAGGAAGACCCGAAAAAACAGAGGAATGAGCAGAAAGGCGTTAGCAATAACAGTGATGATGGAAGGGACATTGAATGGTGTGCCGTAGAAAGGCAGCAGGCGAAAAGGAGAAAACAAAAGAAGAAAAAAGAAAAGGAAGAGAAGAACGAACAGAAGAAGCAAGAAAAACGCCTGCCTCCTAGGGAGAAGTACAAGGGGGATGCTTTGATCGTTGAGGCGAACGACACAACAACGTACGCTGCGCTTCTCAAGAAAGTGAGGGAGGACCCAGAGCTGACAGAGTTGGGCAAGAATGTGGTCAAAACACGGCGTACGCAGAAAGGCGAGATGATCTTCGAGCTGCAGAAAGACCCATCTGTCAACAGCTCAGTGTACAGGGAACTCGTGGCAAAATCCCTGGTCGGCAATGCTACCGTGAGAGCTCTTTCACAAGAGGCAGTGGTCGAATGCAAGGGTTTGGACGAAATCACGACCGAAAAAGATGTGAGGTATGCATTGACTGAGCAGTGCAACTTAAGAGGACCGATGACAATAAGGACAAGAAAGTCGTATGGGGGCACACAGACGGCGGCAATCCGATTGTCATTAGACGATGCTAACAAATTGGTGGCAATCACTAAGGTAAAAGTCGGATGGTCGGTGTGCCCGCTGAGACTGGCCCCCGAGTCACTAATCAAATGGAGAGATGCTACAAATGCATGGGGTTCGGCCACCGGTCAAGAAGCTGCAAGGGCCCTGACAGGTCCGAGCTGTGCTGGAAATGTGACAGAAACGGCCACATTGCTAGGGACTGCACGAAGCAACCCAGGTGCGTGCTGTGCAATCTGGAGGACGGAAACGGCCATTGGACGGGAGGCTTAAAATGCGCGGCGAACAAAAAGGCGAAGGCAGGCCAATAAGGATGCAGGTCACGCAAGTGAATCTCAATCATTGCGACACTGCCCAGCAACTGTTATGGCAGTCCACGACAGAGACAAAGTGCGATGTTGCAATAATTGCGGAGCCGTATCGAGTTACTCTCGGTAACAGTACATGGGTGACAGATAAAGCAGGGATGGCGGCAATACAAGTTATGGGCAGATTCCCCATCCAACATGTGGTCGAGTGCTCATACGATGGCTTTGTGATTGCCAAAGTCAACGGACTACTTGTTTGCAGCTGCTGAGTTCAATAGGATGTTGGACGCACTTACCGACACGCTGGTCGGACAAGAGCCAGTAGTCATCGCAAGAGATTTTAACGCCTGGGCCACGGAGTGGGGTAGTAAGCGGACTTATCCAAGGGGAAACAGTCTACTTGAAGCTCTGGTGAAGCTGGATGTAAGGCTGTGCAACGAAGGGAATGTCAGCACATTTCGCAAAGACGGTCGGGAGTCCATCATCGATATTACGTTCTGCAGCTCGTCGCTTATGGAAGACATGAACTGGAGAGTAAGTGAGGAATACTCCCACAGTGACCATCAGGCGATCCTCTACAGCATCGGCTGGCGAGCCCCCACTGCAACGAGGAGAATGAGGACCTGCGAGCGAAAGTGGAAAACAAAGGACTTCGACAAGGAGGTATTTATCGAGGCGTTTCGGACAAATAGCAGTGCAATGCTTGACACAAGGGAGTTGACAGAAGCGGTAGCAATAGCCTGTGATGCATCAATGCCGAGGAAACATGAGCCCAGGAACCGACTGCGCCCAGCATACTGGTGGAATGATACTCTCACTACCCTCCGCGCTGCATGCCTCCGAGCAAGGAGAAGTGCTCAGAGAGCACGGACTGAAGCTGAGAGAGAAGAACGGAAAATCTTATTTCACGTTGCGCGCACCGCCCTTAAACGAGAGATCAAGCTGAGCAAGTCAAACTGCTTTAAAGAGTTGTGCCAAGAAGCCGATGAGAACCCCTGGGGCAACGCTTATAGAATCGTGGTGGCGAAGTTTAAGCGTCCAGCGACACCTGTTGAAATGTGCCCGGACAAATTGAAGATGATCGTGGACGGTCTTTTTCCGCATCACCACCCAACGCTGTGGCCGCCTACGCCATACGAAGATGCTGAAGATGCAACTGCTCGGTTCTCCAATGAAGAGCTACTATTAGTTGCGAAGGGTCTGAAGTTGAAGAAAGCTCCCGGTCCGGATTGGATCCCCAACATAGCACTTAAAACCGCGATATTGGCGTTCCCGGACACTTTCAGGACGGCACTACAGAAATGCCTAGATGAAGGCTACTTCCCAGACAGATGGAAGGTTCCGAAGCTGGTGTTGCTGCCGAAAATAGGGAAGCCACCAGGGACCCATCATCTTATAGACCCATATGTCTGCTGTATACCCTAGGGAAGCTTCTGGAAAGGATCATCCTTAACAGGCTGACGCAGTGCGTGGAGAGCGATCATGGCCTTTCAAAAAGAAAATCCGGATTTCGAAAAGGGGTTTCGACAGTGGAAGCAATCCGGATAGTCGTGCAGAGAGCAGAGAAGGCATCAAATCAGAAAAGAGAGGCAACCGGTTCTGCGCCGTAGTGATGATCGACGTCAAAAAAGCTTTGAACAGCGCTAGCTGGGAGGCTATCGCCGCAGCACTGCACAAAATGCGTGTACCTGACTACCTGTGCGGAATACTAAGGAGTTACTTCCAAAACAGAGTCCTGGTATACGAAACAGAGTTGGGGCAGAAATCTATCAGGATCACGGCTGGGATGCCACAAGGCTCGATTCTCGGCCCAACGCTGTGGAACGCGATGTACGATGGAGTATTAACGCTGAAGTTGCCTAATGGAGTTGAGATCGTCGGTTTTGCAGATGATGTCGTCCTAACGATAACGGGCGAGACTCTAGAAGAGGTAGAGATGCTGGCGGTGGAGGCGATGGACATCATTGGAACGTGGATGACTGGAGCTAAACTGCAGCTGGCTCACCATAACACGGAGGTAGTGTTGGTCAGCAACCGTAAAGCAGTTCAGCGGGTTGATATCAACGTCGGGGGACACGTAATTCCGTCAAAACGTGCATTAAAGTACCTGGGGGTGATGGTTGATGACCGCTTGAATTTTAACCCGCACGTCGACACGGCTGCTTCCGGAAGTATCTGCATCGGTTTGGTCACGCTTCTTCACCTATTTACATACATACATACATACATACATACATACATACATACATACATACATACATACATACATACATACATACATACATACATACATACATACATACATACATACATACATACATACATACATACATACATACATACATACATACATACATACATACATACATACATACATACATACATACATACATACATACATACATACATACATACATACATACATACATACATACATACATACATACATACATACATACATACATACATACATACATACATACATACATACATACATACATACATACATACATACATACATACATACATACATACATACATACATACATACATACATACATACATACATACATACATACATACATACATACATACATACATACATACATACATACATACATACATACATACATACATACATACATACATACATACATACATACATACATACATACATACATACATACATACATACATACATACATACATACATACATACATACATACATACATACATACATACATACATACATACATACATACATACATACATACATACATACATACATACATACATACATACATACATACATACATACATACATACATACATACATACATACATACATACATACATACATACATACATACATACATACATACATACATACATACATACATACATACATACATACATACATACATACATACATACATACATACATACATACATACATACATACATACATACATACATACATACATACATACATACATACATACATACATACATACATACATACATACATACATACATACATACATACATACATACATACATACATACATACATACATACATACATACATACATACATACATACATACATACATACATACATACATACATACATACATACATACATACATACATACATACATACATACATACATACATACATACATACATACATACATACATACATACATACATACATACATACATACATACATACATACATACATACATACATACATACATACATACATACATACATACATACATACATACATACATACATACATACATACATACATACATACATACATACATACATACATACATACATACATACATACATACATACATACATACATACATACATACATACATACATACATACATACATACATACATACATACATACATACATACATACATACATACATACATACATACATACATACATACATACATACATACATACATACATACATACATACATACATACATACATACATACATACATACATACATACATACATACATACATACATACATACATACATACATACATACATACATACATACATACATACATACATACATACATACATACATACATACATACATACATACATACATACATACATACATACATACATACATACATACATACATACATACATACATACATACATACATACATACATACATACATACATACATACATACATACATACATACATACATACATACATACATACATACATACATACATACATACATACATACATACATACATACATACATACATACATACATACATACATACATACATACATACATACATACATACATACATACATACATACATACATACATACATACATACATACATACATACATACATACATACATACATACATACATACATACATACATACATACATACATACATACATACATACATACATACATACATACATACATACATACATACATACATACATACATACATACATACATACATACATACATACATACATACATACATACATACATACATACATACATACATACATACATACATACATACATACATACATACATACATACATACATACATACATACATACATACATACATACATACATACATACATACATACATACATACATACATACATACATACATACATACATACATACATACATACATACATACATACATACATACATACATACATACATACATACACGGTATACGGTGCTATAAGTGCATGGGATTTGGCCACCTGTCGAGAAACTGTGAGGGTCCTGATAGATCGGATCGGTGCAGAAGGTGCGGAGAGAAGGGTCATATCGCTAGCGACTGCAAGAAGCGACCTAGGTGCATGCTCTGTACAAATGAGGACGACAACGACCACATCACGGGAAGCTACAAATGCCCGGTGTATCAGAAAGTGAGGGCGAGCCAACAATGATCGAGATAATCCAGATAAATCTGAATCATTGTGACATCGCGCAGCAACTGTTGTCGCAGTCAACAACGGAAACCATGTGCGACGTTGCAATCATTGCAGAGCCGTATCGAGTACCCTCGGATAGCGGCAAGTGGGTGGTAGATAGAGCAGGAATGGCTGCCATACATGTTATGGGTAGATATCCTATCCTAGAACTGGTTTCGAGCACGCATGAAGGTTTCGTGATAGCCAAAATCAATGGAGTCTTTATATGCAGTTGCTACGCACCACCTCGATGGACGGCGGAACAATATCACCAGATGTTGGATGAACTCACCGAACATCTGATCGGGCGGAAACCTGTCATCATCGCAGGAGACTTTAATGCTTGGGCAGAAGAGTGGGGCAGCAGATGTACCAACGCCCGTGGGTTCAGCCTTCTGGAAGCGCTGGTAAAGTTAGAGGTTCAGCTGGTCAATGAAGGTACCGTCAGCACTTTTCGCAGAGATGGTCGTGAGTCCATTATCGACGTTACTTTTTGCAGTCCATCGCTGATGAGAAACATGAATTGGAGAGTAAGCGAGGAGTACACAAATAGCGATCATCAGGCGATCAGGTACACAATCGGCAAAGGAAACTCAGTATCAGTACGACGGATGAATACGAGCGAACGAAACTGGAAGGCAAAGGAGTTCGATAGCGACCTCTTTACAGAAGCACTGCGTGTAGGAAGTGCCCCCTCGGACGCGGAAGAGCTGACAACATGGTTGACTGCGGCATGTGATACCACCATGCCGAGGAAGTTGAAGCCAAGAAATGAACGGCGCCCAGTATACTGGTGGAACGAGGCACTCAGTAACCTTCGTGCTAGTTGTCTCAAAGCCAGAAGGCGAGTTCAGCGAGCAAAAACAGAAGCGGTTAGAGAAGAGCGTAGGGTCGCATTCCGGGCGGCCAGAACCGCATTAAAACGAGAAATACGGAGAAGCAAGTCCAGCTGTTTCGTAGAACTGTGCCGAGATGTCGATGCAAATCCCTGGGGCAACGCTTACCGAATAGTGATGGCAAAGTTTAAGGGTCAAGCGACACCGGTTGAAAGATGCCCGGATAAGCTGAAGACGATCGTGGATGGTCTCTTCCCGCAGCACGAACCTACGGCATGGCCACCGACACCGTACGGCAATGAATTTGCAGCAGCAACTGGTGGTACACGAGTCTCCAACGATGAGCTCTTGTCAGTGGCAAAAGGGCTGAAGGTGAACAAAGCTCCGGGTCCGGATGGAATTCCCAACGTGGCATTAAAAGCGGCGCTACAGAGGTATCCTGACACGTTTAGGAATGTGTTGCAGAATTGTTTAGAAGAGGGGAGATTTCCAGACAGGTGGAAGATTCAGAAGCTGGTGCTACTGCCAAAGCCAGGAAAGACGCCAGGGGATCCAGCATCGTATCGACCCATATGCTTGTTGGATATTCTTGGCAAGCTTTTGGAAAAGATCATCCTAAACAGGTTGATAAAGTGCACAGAGAGCGAGCATGGCTTGTCATCAAACCAATTCGGGTTCCGGAAAGGAAGGTCAACGGTGGATGCAATTCGGATTGTCGTCGACAGTGCTTATAAGGCACTCAAGCAGCAGAGGAGAGGTAATCGATATTGTGCGGTGATAACGATAGACGTCAAGAATGCCTTCAACAGCGCTAGCTGGGAAGCCATCGCCGAAGCGCTACACAGAATCAGGGTTCCTGACTATCTGTGCAAGATTTTGAGTAGCTACTTCCAGAACCGAGTTTTGCTGTACGTTACAGAAATGGGCCAGAAGTCGATTAGGATCACGGCGGGAGTGCCACAAGGGTCCATCCTGGGACCGACGCTTTGGAACGCAATGTATAATGGGGTGTTAACACTGAAGTTGCCAACGGGAGTCAAGATCGTTGGTTTTGCAGACGATATTGTCCTGACAGTTTCAGGCGAGACGATAGAGGAAGTAGAGATGTTGGCGACCGAAGCGATTAACACGGTCGAGAACTGGATGCGCGAAGCTAAACTGCAGATAGCACACCATAAAACGGAGCTGCTAGTGGTCAGCAATTGCAAAGTGGTGCAACGGGCGGAAATCGTCGTGGGAGGGCATGTCATAGCCTCGAAGCGAGCACTGAAGTACTTGGGAGTGATGATCGACGACCGGCTGAACTTCAACAGCCACGTCGATTATGCCTGCGAAAAAGCGGCAAAGGCTATTAACGCGATAGCCAGAATCATGCCGAATAGCAACGGACCTACCAGTAGTAAGCGACGTCTACTAGCTAGCGTTTCCTCTTCAATACTGAGGTACGGTGGGCCAGCCTGGATTTCAGCGTTGGAAAGCAAGAAGAATCGTGTTAAGTTAAACAGAGCGTATCGTCTCATGGCCATGCGAGTTGCGAGCGCATACAGGACCATCTCTGTGGAAGCAGTATGTGTTATCGCCGGAATGATTCCTATCGACATTATCCTGGTCGAGGACAGTGAGTGCTACACGAGGAAGGAAACCAAAGGGGTTCGAAAGATCGTGCGTGCGACATCGATGGAGAAATGGCAGCAGGAGTGGAACACGGCGAGAAACGGTAGATGGACACACCGGCTTATACCAGCTCTGTCGTCTTGGACAAACAGAAAACATGGCGAA
Organism: Aedes koreicus; assembly: GCA_024533555.2. Classification (NCBI taxonomy): domain Eukaryota; kingdom Metazoa; phylum Arthropoda; class Insecta; order Diptera; family Culicidae; genus Aedes; species Aedes koreicus. The sequence continues at coordinate 263,003 of JAHHFK020004943.1, read as the reverse complement.
ATTAACTTTCACTTGACGCAGTTCCTGTCTGGTCATGGATGCTTCAGAAAGTATCTGCATCGGTTCGGACACGCAACGTCACCCGTCTGTCTAGTGTGTCGAAACGCAGAAGAAACAGCGGAGCACGTGATCTTCGATTGCCCAAGGTTTGAGGAAGTTCGAAGGGAGATGCCGGTGCTTAATACGGAGAACGTCATCGAGGAAATGTGTCGTGAGGAGAGCACCTGGAATGCCGTCAATAGCGTAGTGACGCAAATTATGACTGAGTTGCAGCGCGAATGGAGGGAACATCAGCGGTCAAGCAGCGTCGGTGTCCCAAGAGGGTGACTGTGAAGGAGGGCACGTTATGACGGCCGGCTACTCCATATCGGTACACGTCTCGATGGGTACACCGAACAGCGCAAAGTAACGTCGGCAATAGAGAGGACAACATTGAGAGCATCTGGATCCCTGTAAACAGTGTAGTGGTTCTATGGTGGAGTGAAGATTGTCGGTCAGTAGCGCTGGAGCAGAAGAGGGTGCCACGAGGGTAACCGTGAGGAGAGCACGTAATGATGGTCGGCTACTCCATATCGGTACACGTCTCGATGGGCACATAGAGCAGCACAAAATAACGTCGGCAAGAGTCAATACAACAGAGAAGTGCATGAGCACAGCCGCCCCCTGAAGTAGTCACTTCATCGTGGTCCCGGGGGGAGAAGGCAAAGAGAAATAAGGAATGTTTTTAAGTGGTTAGGCACGACCGAAGCGACTCCCATTGCCGCTTGAGTGAGTCCCACACAGTGCTAACAACACTACAGGCCAGGCTTTTGAAGCTTTTTTCAACCTCATTAAAAAAAAAAAAAAAAAAAAAAACATACATACATACATACATACATACATACATACATACATACATACATACATACATACATACATACATACATACATACATACATACATACATACATACATACATACATACATACATACATACATACATACATACATACATACATACATACATACATACATACATACATACATACATACATACATACATACATACATACATACATACATACAAGAAGCGACGCGGCCTATAACCTTCATTTTGAAGGTCAAGAGGAGGTTCGATGATCTGTATGTGTTCGTTAAGAGCATAAAAATCTCCATAAGGAGCTCCAAGATATGGTGACGGCCTTCAAAGTTGCTGTGGTTGCTGCAGAAGGAGAAGAGAAGGCGCTGAGGAAGCGGATGGAATCAGCCGAGGTGCTCAGGACGAGTTCGAAAACAGCTGAGAAAGCTCTTGTGGAAGTGGGAATACCTATGACTGAAGCTCAGGAGACGTCAAAGAGTCATCGAAATTCCCTCTCGGGGAAAAGATCTAGGGACTCGCCCGGAGAACAGGAAGACCCGAAAAAACAGAGGAATGAGCAGAAAGGCGTTAGCAATAACAGTGATGATGGAAGGGACATTGAATGGCGTGCCGTAGAAAGGCAGCAGGCGAAAAGGAGAAAACAAGAGAAGAAAAAAGAAAAGGAAGAGAAGAACGAACAGAAGAAGCAAGAAAAACGCCTGCCTCCTAGGGAGAAGTACAAGGGGGATGCTTTGATCGTTGAGGCGAACGACACAACAACAACGTACGCTGCGCTTCTCAAGAAAGTGAGGGAGGACCCAGAGCTGACAGAGTTGGGCAAGAATGTGGTCAAAACACGGCGTACGCAGAAAGGCGAGATGATCTTCGAGCTGCAGAAAGACCCATCTGTCAACAGCTCAGTGTACAGGGAACTCGTGGCAAAATCCCTGGTCGGCAATGCTACCGTGAGAGCTCTTTCACAAGAGGCAGTGGTCGAATGCAAGGGTTTGGACGAAATCACGACCGAAAAGATGTGAGGTATGCATTGACTGAGCAGTGCAACTTAAGAGGACCGATGACAATAAGGACAAGAAAGTCGTATGGGGGCACACAGACGGCGGCAATCCGATTGTCATTAGACGATGCTAACAAATTGGTGGCAATCACTAAGGTAAAAGTCGGATGGTCGGTGTGCCCGCTGAGACTGGCCCCCGAGTCACTAATAAAATGGAGAGATGCTACAAATGCATGGGGTTTGGCCACCGGTCAAGAAGCTGCAAGGGCCCTGACAGGTCCGAGCTGTGCTGGAAATGTGACAGAAACGGCCACATTGCTAGGGACTGCACGAAGCAACCCAGGTGCGTGCTGTGCAATCTGGAGGACGGAAACGGCCATTGGACGGGAGGCTTAAAATGCGTGGCGAACAAAAAGGCGAAGGCAGGCCAATAAGGATGCAGGTCACGCAAGTGAATCTCAATCATTGCGACACTGCCCAGCAACTGTTATGGCAGTCCAAGACAGAGACAAAGTGCGATGTTGCAATAATTGCGGAGCCGTATCGAGTTCCTCTCGGTAACAGTACATGGGTGACAGATAAAGCAGGGATGGCGGCAATACAAGTTATGGGCAGATTCCCCATCCAACATGTGGTCGAGTGCTCATACGATGGCCTTGTGATTGCCAAAGTCAACGGACTACTTGTTTGCAGCTGCTGAGTTCAATAGGATGTTGGACGCACTTACCGACACGCTGGTCGGACAAGAGCCAGTAGCCATCGCAAGAGATTTTAACGCCTGGGCCACGGAGTGGGGTAGTAAGCGGACTTATCCAAGGGGAAACAGTCTACTTGAAGCTCTGGTGAAGCTGGATGTAAGGCTGTGCAACGAAGGGAATGTCAGCACATTTCGCAAAGACGGTCGGGAGTCCATCATCGATATTACGTTCTGCAGCTCGTCGCTTATGGAAGACATGAACTGGAGAGTAAGTGAGGAATACTCCCACAGTGACCATCAGGCGATCCTCTACAGCATCGGCTGGCGAGCCCCCACTGCAACGAGGAGAATGAGGACCTGCGAGCGAAAGTGGAAGACAAAGGACTTCGACAAGGAGGTATTTATCGAGGCGTTTCGGACAAATAGCAGTGCAATGCTTGACACAAGGGAGTTGACAGAAGCGGTAGCAATAGCCTGTGATGCATCAATGCCGAGGAAACATGAGCCCAGGAACCGACTGCGCCCAGCATACTGGTGGAATGATACTCTCACTACCCTCCACGCTGCATACCTCCGAGCAAGGAGAAGTGCTCAGAGAGCACGGACTGAAGCTGTGAGAGAAGAACGGAAAATCTTATTTCACGTTGCGCGCACCGCCCTTAAACGAGAGATCAAGCTGAGCAAGTCAAACTGCTTTAAAGAGTTGTGCCAAGAAGCCGATGAGAACCCCTGGGGCAACGCTTATAGAATCGTGGTGGCGAAGTTTAAGCGTCCAGCGACACCTGTTGAAATGTGCCCGGACAAATTGAAGATGATCGTGGACGGTCTTTTTCCGCATCACCACCCAACGCTGTGGCCGCCTACGCCATACGAAGATGCTGAAGATGCAACTGCTCGGTTCTCCAATGAAGAGCTACTATTAGTTGCGAAGGGTCTGAAGTTGAAGAAAGCTCCCGGTCCGGATTGGATCCCCAACATAGCACTTAAAACCGCGATATTGGCGTTCCCGGACACTTTCAGGACGGCACTACAGAAATGCCTAGATGAAGGCTACTTCCCAGACAGATGGAAGGTTCCGAAGCTGGTGTTGCTGCCGAAAATAGGGAAGCCACTAGGGGACCCAGCATCTTATAGACCCATATGTCTGCTGGATACCCTAGGGAAGCTTCTGGAGAGGATCATCCTTAACAGGCTGACGCAGTGCATGTAGAGCGATCATGGCCTTTCAAAAAGATAATCCGGATTTCGAAAAGGGGTTTCGACAGTGGAAGCAATCCGGATAGTCGTGCAGAGAGCAGAGAAGGCATCAAATCAGAAAAGGAGAGGCAACCGGTTCTGCGCCGTAGTGATGATCGACGTCAAAAAAGCTTTGAACAGCGCTAGCTGGGAGGCTATCGCCGCAGCACTGCACAAAATGCGTGTACCTGACTACCTGTGCGGAATACTAAGGAGTTACTTCCAAAACAGAGTCCTGGTATACGAAACAGAGTTGGGGCAGAAATCTATCAGGATCACGGCTGGGATGCCACAAGGCTCGATTCTCGGCCCAACGCTGTGGAACGCGATGTACGATGGAGTATTAACGCTGAAGTTGCCTAATGGAGTTGAGATCGTCGGTTTTGCAGATGATGTCGTCCTAACGATAACGGGCGAGACTCTAGAAAAGGTAGAGATGCTGGCGGTGGAGGCGATGGACATCATTGGAACGTGGATGACTGGAGCTAAACTACAGCTGGCTCACCATAACACGGAGGTAGTGTTGGTCAGCAACCGCAAAGCAGTTCAGCGGGTTGACATCAACGTCGGGGGACACGTAATTCCGTCAAAACGTGCATTAAAGTACCTGGGGGTGATGGTTGATGACCGCTTGAATTTTAACCCGCACGTCGACACGGCTGCTTCCGGAAGTATCTGCATCGGTTTGGTCACGCTTCTTCACCTATTTACATACATACATACATACATACATACATACATACATACATACATACATACATACATACATACATACATACATACATACATACATACATACATACATACATACATACATACATACATACATACATACATACATACATACATACATACATACATACATACATACATACATACATACATACATACATACATACATACATACATACATACATACATACATACATACATACATACATACATACATACATACATACATACATACATACATACATACATACATACATACATACATACATACATACATACATACATACATACATACATACATACATACATACATACATACATACATACATACATACATACATACATACATACATACATACATACATACATACATACATACATACATACATACATACATACATACATACATACATACATACATACATACATACATACATACATACATACATACATACATACATACATACATACATACATACATACATACATACATACATACATACATACATACATACATACATACATACATACATACATACATACATACATACATACATACATACATACATACATACATACATACATACATACATACATACATACATACATACATACATACATACATACATACATACATACATACATACATACATACATACATACATACATACATACATACATACATACATACATACATACATACATACATACATACATACATACATACATACATACATACATACATACATACATACATACATACATACATACATACATACATACATACATACATACATACATACATACATACATACATACATACATACATACATACATACATACATACATACATACATACATACATACATACATACATACATACATACATACATACATACATACATACATACATACATACATACATACATACATACATACATACATACATACATACATACATACATACATACATACATACATACATACATACATACATACATACATACATACATACATACATACATACATACATACATACATACATACATACATACATACATACATACATACATACATACATACATACATACATACATACATACATACATACATACATACATACATACATACATACATACATACATACATACATACATACATACATACATACATACATACATACATACATACATACATACATACATACATACATACATACATACATACATACATACATACATACATACATACATACATACATACATACATACATACATACATACATACATACATACATACATACATACATACATACATACATACATACATACATACATACATACATACATACAGACATACATACATACATACATACATACATACATACATACATACATACATACATACATACATACATACATACATACATACATACAGACATACAGACAGACAGACAGACAGACAGACAGACAGACAGACAGACAGACAGACAGACAGACAGACAGACAGACAGACAGACAGACAGACAGACAGACAGACAGACAGACAGACAGACAGACAGACAGACAGACAGACAGACAGACAGACAGACAGACAGACAGACAGACAGACAGACAGACAGACAGACAGACAGACAGACAGACAGACAGACAGACAGACAGACAGACAGACAGACAGACAGACAGACAGACAGACAGACAGACAGACAGACAGACAGACAGACAGACAGACAGACAGACAGACAGACAGACAGACAGACAGACAGACAGACAGACAGACAGACAGACAGACAGACAGACAGACAGACAGACAGACAGACAGACAGACAGACAGACAGACAGACAGACAGACAGACAGACAGACAGACAGACAGACAGACAGACAGACAGACAGACAGACAGACAGACAGACAGACAGACAGACAGACAGACAGACAGACAGACAGACAGACAGACAGACAGACAGACAGACAGACAGACAGACAGACAGACAGACAGACAGACAGACAGACAGACAGACAGACAGACAGACAGACAGACAGACAGACAGACAGACAGACAGACAGACAGACAGACAGACAGACAGACAGACAGACAGACAGACAGACAGACAGACAGACAGACAGACAGACAGACACAGACAGATCGGATCGGGCCGAGGTGCGGAGAGAAGGGTCATATCGCTAGCGACTGCAAGAAGCGACCTAGGTGCATGCTCTGTACAAATGAGGACGACAACGACCACATCACGGGAAGCTACAAATGCCCGGTGTATCAGAAAGTGAGGGCGAGCCAGACAATGATCGAGATAATCCAGATAAATCTGAATCATTGTGACATCGCGCAGCAACTGTTGTCGCAGTCAACAACGGAAACCATGTGCGACGTTGCAATCATTGCAGAGCCGTATCGAGTACCCTCGGATAGCGGCAAGTGGGTGGTAGATAGAGCAGGAATGGCTGCCATACATGTTATGGGTAGATATCCTATCCAAGAACTGGTTTCGAGCACGCATGAAGGTTTCGTGTTAGCCAAAATCAATGGAGTCTTTAAATGCAGTTGCTACGCACCACCTCGATGGACGGCGGAACAATATCACCAGATGTTGGATGAACTCACCGTACATCTGATCGGGCGGAAACCTGTCATCATCGCAGGAGACTTTAATGCTTGGGCAGAAGAGTGGGGCAGCAGATGTACCAACGCCCGTGGGTTCAGCCTTCTGGAAGCGCTGGTAAAGTTAGAGGTTCAGCTGGTCAATGAAGGTACCGTCAGCACTTTTCGCAGAGATGGTCGTGAGTCCATTATCGACGTTACTTTTTGCAGTCCATCGCTGATGAGAAACATGAATTGGAGAGTAAGCGAGGAGTACACAAATAGCGATCATCAGGCGATCAGGTACACAATCGGCAAAGGAAACTCAGTATCAGTACGACGGATGAATACGAGCGAACGAAACTGGAAGGCAAAGGAGTTCGATAGCGACCTCTTTACAGAAGCACTGCGTGTAGGAAGTGCCCCCTCGGACGCGGAAGAGCTGACAACATGGTTGACTGCGGCATGTGATACCACCATGCCGAGGAAGTTGAAGCCAAGAAATGAACGGCGCCCAGTATACTGGTGGAACGAGGCACTCAGTAACCTTCGTGCTAGTTGTCTCAAAGCCAGAAGGCGAGTTCAGCGAGCAAAAACGGAAGCGGTTAGAGAAGAGCGTAGGGTAGCATTCCGGGCGGCCAGAACCGCATTAAAACGAGAAATACGGAGAAGCAAGTCCAGCTGTTTCGTAGAACTGTGCCGAGATGTCGATGCAAATCCCTGGGGCAACGCTTACCGAATAGTGATGGCAAAGTTTAAGGGTCAAGCGACACCGGTTGAAAGATGCCCGGATAAGCTGAAGACGATCGTGGATGGTCTCTTCCCGCAGCACGAACCTACGGCATGGCCACCGACACCGTACGGCAATGAAGTTGCAGCAGCAACTGGTGGTACACGAGTCTCCAACGATGAGCTCTTGTCAGTGGCAAAAGGGCTGAAGGTGAACAAAGCTCCGGGTCCGGATGGAATTCCCAACGTGGCATTAAAAGCGGCGCTACAGAGGTATCCCGACACGTTTAGGAATGTGTTGCAGAATTGTTTAGAAGAGGGGAGATTTCCAGACAGGTGGAAGATTCAGAAGCTGGTGCTACTGCCAAAGCCAGGAAAGACGCCAGGGGATCCAGCATCGTATCGACCCATATGCTTGTTGGATATTCTTGGCAAGCTTTTGGAAAAGATCATCCTAAACAGGTTGATAAAGTGCACAGAGAGCGAGCATGGCTTGTCATCAAACCAATTCGGGTTCCGGAAAGGAAGGTCAACGGTGGATGCAATTCGGATTGTCGTCGACAGTGCTTATAAGGCACTCAAGCAGCAGAGGAGAGGTAATCGATATTGTGCGGTGATAACGATAGACGTCAAGAATGCCTTTAACAGCGCTAGCTGGGAAGCCATCGCCGAAGCGCTACACAGAATCAGGGTTCCTGACTATCTGTGCAAGATTTTGAGTAGCTACTTCCAGAACCGGGTTTTGCTGTACGTTACAGAAATGGGCCAGAAGTCGATTAGGATCACGGCGGGAGTGCCACAAGGGTCCATCCTGGGACCGACGCTTTGGAACGCAATGTATAATGGGGTGTTAACACTGAAGTTGCCAACGGGAGTCAAGATCGTTGGTTTTGCAGACGATATTGTCCTGACAGTTTCAGGCGAGACGATAGAGGAAGTAGAGATGTTGGCGACCGAAGCGATTAACACGGTCGAGAACTGGATGCGCGAAGCTAAACTGCAGATAGCACACCATAAAACGGAGCTGCTAGTGGTCAGCAATTGCAAAGTGGTGCAACGGGCGGAAATCGTCGTGGGAGGGCATGTCATAGCCTCGAAGCGAGCACTGAAGTACTTGGGAGTGATGATCGACGACCGGCTGAACTTCAACAGCCACGTCGATTATGCCTGCGAAAAAGCGGCAAAGGCTATTAACGCGATAGCCAGAATCATGCCGAATAGCAACGGACCTACCAGTAGTAAGCGACGTCTACTAGCTAGCGTTTCCTCTTCAATACTGAGGTACGGTGGGCCAGCCTGGATTTCAGCGTTGGAAAGCAAGAAGAATCGTGTTAAGTTAAACAGAGCGTATCGTCTCATGGCCATGCGAGTTGCGAGCGCATACAGGACCATCTCTTTGGAAGCAGTATGTGTTATCGCCGGAATGATTCCTATCGACATTATCCTGGTCGAGGACAGTGAGTGCTACACGAGGAAGGAAACCAAAGGGGTTCGAAAGATCGTGCGTGCGACATCGATGGAGAAATGGCAGCAGGAGTGGAACACGGCGAGAAACGGTAGATGGACACACCGGCTTATACCAGTTCTGTCGTCTTGGACAAACAGAAAACATGGCGAAATTAACTTTCACTTGACGCAGTTCCTGTCTGGTCATGGATGCTTCAGAAAGTATCTGCATCGGTTCGGACACGCAACGTCACCCGTCTGTCTAGTGTGTCGAAACGCAGAAGAAACAGCGGAGCACGTGATCTTCGATTGCCCAAGGTTTGAGGAAGTTCGAAGGGAGATGCCGGTGCTTAATACGGAGAACGTCATCGAGGAAATGTGTCGTGAGGAGAGCACCTGGAATGCCGTCAATAGCGTAGTGACGCAAATTATGACTGAGTTGCAGCGCGAATGGAGGGAACATCAGCGGTCAAGCAGCGTCGGTGTCCCAAGAGGGTGACTGTGAAGGAGGGCACGTTATGACGGCCGGCTACTCCATATCGGTACACGTCTCGATGGGTACACCGAACAGCGCAAAGTAACGTCGGCAATAGAGAGGACAACATTGAGAGCATCTGGATCCCTGTAAACAGTGTAGTGGTTCTATGGTGGAGTGAAGATTGTCGGTCAGTAGCGCTGGAGCAGAAGAGGGTGCCACGAGGGTAACCGTGAGGAGAGCACGTAATGATGGTCGGCTACTCCATATCGGTACACGTCTCGATGGGCACATAAAGCAGCACAAAATAACGTCGGCAAGAGTCAATACAACAGAGAAGTGCATGAGCACAGCCGCCCCCTGAAGTAGTCGCTTCATCGTGGTCCCGGGGGGAGAAGGCAAAGAGAAATAAGGAATGTTTTTTAGTGGTTAGGCACGACGGAAGCGACTCCCATTACCGCTTGAGTGAGTCCCACACAGTGCCAACAACACTACAGGCCAGGCTTTTGAAGCTTTTTTCAACCTTATAAAAAAAAAAAAAAAAAAAAAAAAACACACACACACACACACACACACACACACACACACACACACACACACACACACACACACACACACACACACACACACACACACACCCCCCCTCCCCCCCCCCCCCCCCCCCCCCATCACCCTACAATCTCCCCCTCTCTGAGTCATCGAAATTCCCTCTCGGGGATAAGATCTAGGGACTCGTCCGGAGAACAGGAAGACCCGAAAAAAACAGAGGAATGAGCAGAAAGGCGTTAAATATCAGAGTGATGATGGAGGGGACAATGAATGGCGTGCCGTAGAAAGGCAGCAGGCGAAAAAGGAGAAAAACAAGAGAAGAAAAAAGAAAAAGGAAGAGAAGAACGAACAGAAGAAGCAAGAAAAACGCCTGCCTCCTAGGGAGAAGTACAAGGGGGATGCTTTGATCGTTGAGGCGAACGACACAACAACAACGTACGCTGCGCTTCTCAAGAAAGTGAGGGAGGACCCAGAGCTGACAGAGTTGGGCAAGAATGTGGTCAAAACACGGCGTACGCAGAAAGGCGAGATGATCTTCGAGCTGCAGAAAGACCCATCTGTCAACAGCTCAGTGTACAGGGAACTCGTGGCAAAATCCCTGGTCGGCAATGCTACCGTGAGAGCTCTTTCACAAGAGGCAGTGGTCGAATGCAAGGGTTTGGACGAAATCACGACCGAAAAAGATGTGAGGTATGCATTGACTGAGCAGTGCAACTTAAGAGGACCGATGACAATAAGGACAAGAAAGTCGTATGGGGGCACACAGACGGCGGCAATCCGATTGTCATTAGACGATGCTAACAAATTGGTGGCAATCACTAAGGTAAAAGTCGGATGGTCGGTGTGCCCGCTGAGACTGGCCCCCGAGTCACTAATAAAATGGAGAGATGCTACAAATGCATGGGGTTTGGCCACCGGTCAAGAAGCTGCAAGGGCCCTGACAGGTCCGAGCTGTGCTGGAAATGTGACAGAAACGGCCACATTGCTAGGGACTGCACGAAGCAACCCAGGTGCGTGCTGTGCAATCTGGAGGACGGAAACGGCCATTGGACGGGAGGCTTAAAATGCGTGGCGAACAAAAAGGCGAAGGCAGGCCAATAAGGATGCAGGTCACGCAAGTGAATCTCAATCATTGCGACACTGCCCAGCAACTGTTATGGCAGTCCAAGACAGAGACAAAGTGCGATGTTGCAATAATTGCGGAGCCGTATCGAGTTCCTCTCGGTAACAGTACATGGGTGACAGATAAAGCAGGGATGGCGGCAATACAAGTTATGGGCAGATTCCCCATCCAACATGTGGTCGAGTGCTCATACGATGGCCTTGTGATTGCCAAAGTCAACGGACTACTTGTTTGCAGCTGCTGAGTTCAATAGGATGTTGGACGCACTTACCGACACGCTGGTCGGACAAGAGCCAGTAGCCATCGCAAGAGATTTTAACGCCTGGGCCACGGAGTGGGGTAGTAAGCGGACTTATCCAAGGGGAAACAGTCTACTTGAAGCTCTGGTGAAGCTGGATGTAAGGCTGTGCAACGAAGGGAATGTCAGCACATTTCGCAAAGACGGTCGGGAGTCCATCATCGATATTACGTTCTGCAGCTCGTCGCTTATGGAAGACATGAACTGGAGAGTAAGTGAGGAATACTCCCACAGTGACCATCAGGCGATCCTCTACAGCATCGGCTGGCGAGCCCCCACTGCAACGAGGAGAATGAGGACCTGCGAGCGAAAGTGGAAGACAAAGGACTTCGACAAGGAGGTATTTATCGAGGCGTTTCGGACAAATAGCAGTGCAATGCTTGACACAAGGGAGTTGACAGAAGCGGTAGCAATAGCCTGTGATGCATCAATGCCGAGGAAACATGAGCCCAGGAACCGACTGCGCCCAGCATACTGGTGGAATGATACTCTCACTACCCTCCGCGCTGCATACCTCCGAGCAAGGAGAAGTGCTCAGAGAGCACGGACTGAAGCTGTGAGAGAAGAACGGAAAATCTTATTTCACGTTGCGCGCACCGCCCTTAAACGAGAGATCAAGCTGAGCAAGTCAAACTGCTTTAAAGAGTTGTGCCAAGAAGCCGATGAGAACCCCTGGGGCAACGCTTATAGAATCGTGGTGGCGAAGTTTAAGCGTCCAGCGACACCTGTTGAAATGTGCCCGGACAAATTGAAGATGATCGTGGACGGTCTTTTTCCGCATCACCACCCAACGCTGTGGCCGCCTACGCCATACGAAGATGCTGAAGATGCAACTGCTCGGTTCTCCAATGAAGAGCTACTATTAGTTGCGAAGGGTCTGAAGTTGAAGAAAGCTCCCGGTCCGGATTGGATCCCCAACATAGCACTTAAAACCACGATATTGGCGTTCCCGGACACTTTCAGGACAGCACTACAGAAATGCCTAGATGAAGGCTACTTCCCAGACAGATGGAAGGTTCCGAAGCTGGTGTTGCTGCCGAAAATAGGGAAGCCACTAGGGGACCCAGCATCTTATAGACCCATATGTCTGCTGGATACCCTAGGGAAGCTTCTGGAGAGGATCATCCTTAACAGGCTGACGCAGTGCATGTAGAGCGATCATGGCCTTTCAAAAAGATAATCCGGATTTCGAAAAGGGGTTTCGACAGTGGAAGCAATCCGGATAGTCGTGCAGAGAGCAGAGAAGGCATCAAATCAGAAAAGGAGAGGCAACCGGTTCTGCGCCGTAGTGATGATCGACGTCAAAAAAGCTTTGAACAGCGCTAGCTGGGAGGCTATCGCCGCAGCACTGCACAAAATGCGTGTACCTGACTACCTGTGCGGAATACTAAGGAGTTACTTCCAAAACAGAGTCCTGGTATACGAAACAGAGTTGGGGCAGAAATCTATCAGGATCACGGCTGGGATGCCACAAGGCTCGATTCTCGGCCCAACGCTGTGGAACGCGATGTACGATGGAGTATTAACGCTGAAGTTGCCTAATGGAGTTGAGATCGTCGGTTTTGCAGATGATGTCGTCCTAACGATAACGGGCGAGACTCTAGAAAAGGTAGAGATGCTGGCGGTGGAGGCGATGGACATCATTGGAACGTGGATGACTGGAGCTAAACTACAGCTGGCTCACCATAACACGGAGGTAGTGTTGGTCAGCAACCGCAAAGCAGTTCAGCGGGTTGACATCAACGTCGGGGGACACGTAATTCCGTCAAAACGTGCATTAAAGTACCTGGGGGTGATGGTTGATGACCGCTTGAATTTTAACCCGCACGTCGACACGGCTGCTTCCGGAAGTATCTGCATCGGTTTGGTCACGCTTCTTCACCTATTTACATACATACATACATACATACATACATACATACATACATACATACATACATACATACATACATACATACATACATACATACATACATACATACATACATACATACATACATACATACATACATACATACATACATACATACATACATACATACATACATACATACATACATACATACATACATACATACATACATACATACATACATACATACATACATACATACATACATACATACATACATACATACATACATACATACATACATACATACATACATACATACATACATACATACATACATACATACATACATACATACATACATACATACATACATACATACATACATACATACATACATACATACATACATACATACATACATACATACATACATACATACATACATACATACATACATACATACATACATACATACATACATACATACATACATACATACATACATACATACATACATACATACATACATACATACATACATACATACATACATACATACATACATACATACATACATACATACATACATACATACATACATACATACATACATACATACATACATACATACATACATACATACATACATACATACATACATACATACATACATACATACATACATACATAACATACATACATACATACATACATACATACATACATACATACATACATACATACATACATACATACATACATACATACATACATACATACATACATACATACATACATACATACATACATACATACATACATACATACATACATACATACATACATACATACATACATACATACATACATACATACATACATACATACATACATACATACATACATACATACATACATACATACATACATACATACATACATACATACATACATACATACATACATACATACATACATACATACATACATACATACATACATACATACATACATACATACATACATACATACATACATACATACATACATACATACATACATACATACATACATACATACATACATACATACATACATACATACATACATACATACATACATACATACATACATACATACATACATACATACATACATACATACATACATACATACATACATACATACATACATACATACATACATACATACATACATACATACATACATACATACATACATACATACATACATACATACATACATACATACATACATACATACATACATACATACATACATACATACATACATACATACATACATACATACATACATACATACATACATACATACATACATACATACATACATACATACATACATACATACATACATACATACATACATACATACATACATACATACATACATACATACATACATACATACATACATACATACATACATACATACATACATACATACATACATACATACATACATACATACATACATACATACATACATACATACATACATACATACATACATACATACATACATACATACATACATACATACATACATACATACATACATACATACATACATACATACATACATACATACATACATACATACATACATACATACATACATACATACATACATACATACATACATACATACATACATACATACATACATACATACATACATACATACATACATACATACATACATACATACATACATACATACATACATACATACATACATACATACATACATACATACATACATACATACATACATACATACATACATACATACATACATACATACATACATACATACATACATACATACATACATACATACATACATACATACATACATACATACATACATACATACATACATACATACATACATACATACATACATACATACATACATACATACATACATACATACATACATACATACATACATACATACATACATACATACATACATACATACATACATACATACATACATACATACATACATACATACATACATACATACATACATACATACATACATACATACATACATACATACATACATACATACATACATACATACATACATACATACATACATACATACATACATACATACATACATACATACATACATACATACATACATACATACATACATACATACATACATACATACATACATACATACATACATACATACATACATACATACATACATACATACATACATACATACATACATACATACATACATACATACATACATACATACATACATACATACATACATACATACATACATACATACATACATACATACATACATACATACATACATACATACATACATACATACATACATACATACATACATACATACATACATACATACATACATACATACATACATACATACATACATACATACATACATACATACATACATACATACATACATACATACATACATACATACATACATACATACATACATACATACATACATACATACATACATACATACATACATACATACATACATTCATACATACATACATACATACATTCATACATGCATGGATGCTTCAGAAAGTATCTGTATCGGTTCGGGCACGCAACGTCACCCGTCTGTCTAGTGTGTGGAAACGCAGAAGAAACAGCGGAGCACGTGATCTTCGATTGCCCAAGGTTTGAGGAAGTTCGAAGGGAGATGCCGGTGCTTAATACGGAGAACATCATCGAGGAAATGTGTCGTGAGGAGAGCACCTGGAATGCCGTTAATAGCGTAATGACGCAAATTATGACTGAGTTGCAGCGCGAATGGAGGGAACATCAGCGGTCAAGCAGCGTCGGTGTCCCACGAGGGTGACTGTGAAGGAGGGCACGTTATGACGGCCGGCTAATCCATATCGGTACACGTCTCGATGGGCACATAAAGCAGCACAAAATAACGTCGGCAAGAGTCAATACAACAGAGAAGTGCATGAGCACAGCCGCCCCCTGAAGTAGTCGCTTCATCGTGGTCCCGGGGGGGGAAGGCAAAGAGAAATAAGGAATGTTTTTTAGTGGTTAGGCACGACGGAAGCGAGTCCCATAACCGCTTGAGTGAGTCCCACACAGTGCCAATAACACTACAGGCCAGGCTTTTGAAGCTTTTTTCAACCTTACTATAAAAAAAAAAAAAAAAAAAAAACATACATACATACATACATACATACATACATACATACATACATACATACATACATACATACATAAATACATACATACATACATACATACATACATACATACATACATACATACATACATACATACATACAAAATTAGATACAAAGATGCACGCATGCCATCTACAAATAATATCTTACAAAAAAACATTAACAAAAATTACTCTACACCGATTTTTTTCGTTTTGGCCGCTAATGATAGGGAAAAGTTCATGCTTCCAACTTGTGAAGTTTCAGACTTACCTAGTTTTTTGTTTTAAAGTTGTTCTATGAAACACACCGTGTGTTACATGAACATTTTTTACCGTTGTTTCTGATATTTTCTTATCTCACAATCCTCATTTTAATCTAATCAAAACTTAGTTCTCATATCTATCTACCACTGCTTCTACGTTATTCAGTGAGAACAAGTCTACAATCCATCTAAAAATAATTACTCCTTCTCGATGATTAAACCAGACAAGCTTGTTTTTTGAAGTCCCATTTAATAAATCAACAACTTTCACTAATTAAGATCAAGATAATATTGAGAGCAATTTTCTAACAAATGAGTAAACGACTCATCTTGACCCTCTTCGATTTAGATGAAATTTTGCACATGGTTGCGGTATCAGAAGTAATGTGTTTTTTCAACTCAAATTCATTTTTTTTTCTATGATAATTCCTGAAATCATACAAAAAATGCAAAAAGTTGTGTCAAGATGGAGAAACTTCAAATAAAAAAGATTCCAAGAAATAAAATAATCAATATTTTTACATTTTCAGGTTTTTATAGGAAATAGTGTATCATTATAATATAGTATAATTTTTCCGGACATTTAAACAAAATGTTCTTTGCGAAATTTCATGAAATTATCGCTTTTTAGTCTTGATTCCCTGTCTACAACGACAATATTTTGATTAAGGACATAAGATTTCTTACAAGTTACCTACTAACACCAAGAAGATTGAACGTATTGTTTTCATGTATCGGATGAAATGAAAAGAAATTTTATATTAAGTGTTAACGCAAAAATAATACTCTATCCCAAATGCAGAAACCACGCTGTTATATGTTGTATATTCTCTATCACAAAATAGACCGTGAACTATTATTCCCTATGACATGACATTGTGATTCTTCTCATACACTATCTGATAAAACAAAAGTTGCTTGATGCAGACATCAAAAAACAGATAACAAAAGTTCGCATTAATATACGGGCGTGTATTGTTATGGCTAATTCAGACAATCCTCCACAGGTTCATTTTTTTAGGCAGCTTTAATTCAAACGTTACAGTAAAAATAATTTACCGTGATGATAAAAAAAAGTGCTATAAAAGGTGCGTTTAAAAGAGGTTGACATTTTATTAACATAACATCAGAGTACAATTAACTAATGTGTTGATTAAACCTAAACAGGAAAGGTAAAACAAACGAATCTAATTAGCCTAACTTAAAACCTGATCAATTTATAACTTTCCAGTAAAATAACTCCAGTTATAACTCCGCCAGTTGTGACTGTGTTGCGCGATAGCAAGGGCTACTACAGCTTGTATTATTTCGCTTGCCTAAGGAAACTGTAACCTAACATTATTTTGCTTGTAAGAATTTGTAACTCTTAAAAATAAAGTTTTCACAATCTGGGATGCATAACGATATCGCCTACAAACTTTACAACTTGTACGGGACGAGAAAAAAGACAAGCAGAGAGTCAAAACAGTCGGGTATTTCAACGAATGTTGATGTAGTAGATTCGGATGACAACAACCATCCGATTCAACCAGTGCAGTCGGAGACGACCGGACAGTCGGAAAATGTCACCCAGCCTGATACGCTTAGCCAGTTGTAGTCGACAGTGCCACTTAGTGTTGTCCCAGTCGGCGGTTGTTGTGATCCAAAATCAACAGGTAAACGCTACCGAAACGGTGAGTACCGCAAAAGGAATCATTCTCAAATCCTCGAAGGCACTAACAGGTGCACCCAAGAATAAAAATAAAGTGGTAACGGTTCCAGTCAATCGTTTTGTCAAGCGAAACAATCCGCACCGCGTTTGCAAAAAGCGAGTCAGTAGTTGCGGGCTATGTGATGAGCCCGACAATAATGCCATGGTACAGTGTGATGAACGTGATTGGTGGTTCCATTCCTCGTGCGTCGAAGTGAGTCAGTCAGTTGCAAATAGAAGTTGGCTGTGCCCCGGAGATTGCTGAAAACCTCCAGACAGCTGCTGAGAAACGAATCAGGCACGCAAGGAACCACCGCAAGGATCAACCACAACAAAATCCACCCCCCAAAGGAATGGTTTCGGCTAAATTAGTTGGGAAATCCAGTAGGCGCAGTGAGAAGAAGAAAATTGAATTACAGCGAAGTGCATATGGTCGGCAGTCTACAGCTCAGACCACAGACTGATAATTCCTGAAATACAGAAAAAATATCGTCACCTCAAAAGTTTGCCGGAAGAATCGTATCAAGAAGTCAGCTCACGCCTTCTTAGCGGACTGGACCATGCAAGCCTGGGGAACGCGACGAAATGCCACGAAGGAAATCCGAACGAACCAATAGGAATCAAGACCCAACCTAGATAGATGATTTACGGGTGCTGCGCCCCGACGGCAAATGGTGGCAGTCACTTAAATCACCACAGCGTTCAGCTCTGCCAATGCGAATCCAAATCGAGCAGCGGCACGAAGCCATGAAAAAATTTCTCCCTCTGGAAAAAAAATTGGAATCAGTAAGCCGGAAAAATTGTTGCTTTCCTTTGACGAACAAAAGACAAAAAAACTGTTGCAGGCCTTGACCAAGCGCATGGACGGGCGATACGAATGCGGTCTACTAAAACGATACGATAACGTCAGGTTTCCGAATAGCAGGCCAATGGCGCTACAGCGATGGGATGTCTCCAACGTCGGATGCAAAAGGATGAGAACCTAGCCAAGGCGCTCAACGTGAAGATATGCGACTGCTTGACCAAAGAATACATCAGGGAGCTTATTCCGGAGGGAATCGAGACGTCTAGCAACCAAGTCTGGTATCTTCCAGTGGTTCCAGTCGTGAATCCTAACAAGTCCGACAAGATAACGCTGGTGTGGGATGCGGCAGCAGCTTGCTTTGGAGTGGCTCTGAATTTGATACTGCTCAAAGGACCTGTAGTTAACCTCTCTTCTTTTGGTTCTGGTACAGTTCCGAGAGTTCCACGTAGCGGTTTCCGGTGATCTCTGAGAATTGTTTCTACAAGTTTTGATGAGGCAGGAGGATCAGCATTACTTGCGCTTCTTTTGGAAGGCGAATAGAGCAGACGCAGCTCCAGGTACGTACGTCACGCAGGTTTTGCCTTTTGGGACATGCTGCTCTCCAAGCATCGCTCAGTATGTTAAGAACACTCACGCAAAGCAGTTTGAGCAGGAATCTCCAAAAGCGATGCACGCTATCATCCGGCAGTACTACTTGGACGATATGCTGGTCAGTGTTGAAACGGAGGAGGAGGCATCCAGCTTGCAAAGGACGTAAAAAAGATTTACGAATCCGGAGGTTTTGAAAGGCGAAACTGGGTGTCCAGCTCACCGGCTGTAGTTGCTGCGCTAAACGGGGAAGAAACCAAGGAGATGAGCTTAAACATAGGAAAAGCAGACACCATCACCTCCACTGAAAAGGTTATCGGAATGTGGTGCGGACTGTTTCAGACACAAACTGCGGACAGCGGACTGTTTCAGACACAAACTATCTTCCCGCCACGACGTTGACCTGTTATCTGACCAGAAGCACCCAACAAAGCGGGAAGTATTACAAACCTTGATGATGGTTTTCGATTCATTGGGACTAGTCAGCCATTTCTTGATGTTCATGAGAAGTCTGTTGCAAGCAATCTGGAGAGCGTTTATCGGATGGGATGAGCAACTTCACGAATGTCATTTCGAAAAGTGGCTTACTTGGCTTAGAGTTCTTCCTCGTGTAGCAGACATCACGATTCCTCGCTGCTACCACTTACATCTCCCAAAGCCATCTTACAAATGCACACTTTTGTGGACGCAAGTGAGAAGGGACTCGTGGCTGTCGTCTACTTACTTTGCCAGGAAGAAGACACGGTGGAAACTGCATTAACTGGAGTAAAAACAAGGGTTGCTCCGCTAAAATTCCTCTCAACACCACGTTCCGAACTGCAAGCTGTTGTAATTGGAGTTAGACTTGCAGATTCTATTATGGGTTCCCTCTCGATTACGGTTCAGAAGCGGTACTCCTGGACAGATTCCAGGGACGTCATGTGCTGGTTACATTCCGACCACCGCTGCTACTGCCAATATGTGGGCATACGGATCAGCGAGATCTTAGAAACGACAGACCTACGAGATTGGCGATGTGTTCCTATAAATCTCAACTTAGCGGATGACGGGACCAAATGAAAAGGAACTCTGAACCTGAGCAGTGCTGCTACTTGTTCCAGACTGCCCAACGGAACGTCTATGGAGAGGAAATCGCATTCCTGGCCACCAACAATCAAGGACCGACAGGAAAATATGTTCCCAAAATCAGCCCCTTGTTCCGCCTTTGCTCGTTTATGGATGAGAAGGGAATCCGTGGACGAATCAACGCATGTCAGTTCATCGATAGCAGCATCGCTAATCCCGTTATTCTCCCTAAGGAGCACGGCATCACCAAGCGAATCGTGTTGGACGTCCATGAGAAGTTTCTGCATCAGAACTACGAGACCATCATCAATGAGCTGAAACAGCGGTACCATATTTCCGAATCAAAGCTATAAATCGATCCGGAATAGCTGCCGGACCTGCAAGAATGAACGAGCTCGCCCACAACCGCCACTGATGAGTGACCTGCCGCCGTCACGCCTCGCATCCTACAGCCGACCTTTTAGCAACATGGGGCTTGATTGTTTCGGCCCAATGACAGTATCTATTAGGCGCCGAATGGAGAAACGTTGGGAGTCATAGCTACTTCTCTGACTGTACGTGCCAAACATTTGGAAGTTGCACACTCACTCACTGCTGACTCATGTAGCATGGTTCTACGCAACGTAATGGGCAGGCGGGGGGTCCCTTGAGCCATATACAGCGTCCGTGGAACGAACTTTGTGGGAGCCAACAAAGAGCTGCAGACCGCACTGGAAGAGTTGGACCACGATAAAATCGTTGCATTATTCACCTCTACAACGTGGAAGTTCATCCCACCCATGTTTCCTCATATGGGCGGATCTTGAGAGAGTATGGTTCGTACGGCCAAGCATAACGTGCAAAAGCTACTGCCAAGATGTAGGCCGTCGGACGAAACACTCCGGAGCATCCTGATAGAAGTGGAATTCATCGTAAACTCAATACCGTTGACCGAAATCTCTCTAGACGACGATAAGTCCCCCGTACTGACCCCAAACCACTTCCTCATCGGGTCTTGGAGTGGAATGCTTCCGTGGACCTTCTTCGATGACAAACCGGCTCGGCTGAAGGAGAACTGGAGACTATCGCAGAGCGTAGTGAATCAGTTCTGGATACGGTGGCTGCGTGACTACCCTCCGTCTTTGACGAAATGGTTCACCGGAGTGAAGCCAATTGAATTAAACGACATCGTAATAGTCATCGATACCAACTTCCCGTGTTTGAAGATTTTTCATATAATGGTTTTTTTAGCACACTGGGGAGAGAAATAAATAGATTCCAATAAGGGGCATCCATTAAGTACGTCACGCATTTTTTTAACAAAATTGCCCCCCCCCCCCTATGTCACGTTTTGTCACACATTAACCAACCCTCTATGAAAAAATACGTCACGCTCCACTCCCCCCCTTCGAAGCAGCACAATATTTTTTTTCATTTTGGGAATCAACTTTCAAAAATGCTTATATTTTTCAAAAATAAAATATTTTCACAAAAAAGGAGAAAACCTCTCACTCCAGAATTATTCCTCTTCGATCCACGGCAACCTTAGATGGTCTTAGATTGCTACGATCAGATGTGTCTCAATAACCTCCTGCTCGCCGACCGATGCTTCTTTAATATTCACTTCATTTTCATCCATCCATTCAAACTCGTCAGATCCACTTGGAAGTACCTTCTTGCTGACGTTTTGCAGAAATCTGCTTCGAAAGGACCTTCTTTTCGGCCTGAGTTATTTTGTGCACTTTTTTATGTTCTTTCAACATAATCTGGTATGCGAAATAAAGTCCACAAAAGACACGCACTCTGTCTCTCAATGAAATTTTAAGCGATGGACAACAAAGATAATATGGAAGAAGCTTGAAACCAGACATCGCTTTAGGCAAAATTTTGCATCGATCGATTGAGTTCAGTACAAATACCGATGGAAAGCATTGAATTTGATCTCTGGTAGCACCTTTCAGCCCCTCAGCTGATTTTACTAACGGAATCTTCTCTGCAACACTGTACACAAAGAGTTTCTCATTGGTGTACAGCACGTCCTGAAAACAAATTGAACTAATTTTAGGAAAATACTTTGTTTACATTGCATAAAGAAATACCTGTTGTCACATTTCACTAGTTGTAAACAATATTGGCTTGTTTTAACGTGCATGTCGGTCCAAAATTGATCACGGAGCTCGAGAGATTCATGATCTACTTCGGAAGAATCTGAATGAACATACTCAGCCACTGTAGGAAAACCATCAATGGTCAGATCACTCCACACTTCAGCCAATGTTGTTCCAGCAAACATGAAGTTCTTTTTTCTCACGTCCTCGTCTATAGTGCAAAGTTGTGAATCCAAGTGCGATCCATAATGATCGTGAGGTATGATCAGACCAGCTAACTCTTTGCTAAGAAATGCCATTCTCCTTTCCACGCGATTGAAAGCGCTTCTTCCGGGACCATTCGTAGCGATGAAAATTGCATCCAAATTATGTTCCAAAAAGTGATGAACAGCTACCTGGATAACTTTTCGGTATAGTGGATTTTCAGCCGGACCACCATCGACTATGATGATGACTGTAGGCTTTACTAGACCACCCTTTTTCAGAATCGAATCGAATTCCCCCAACTCTAATAGACGCTTGAAGTCAACAGCATGAGAGTAAGCAGTTGACGAGGCGTGCTTTCCCAACCGAATGGCAATATAAGTGGGACCTGAGTAGCCAACAGCTTCTGGTTGCCCTATTCCGTTGTGTTTCACCTCTATACCAGCTGTAACAGATGAGGTCCAGCTGTAACTGAATCACGCTCTTTGAGTCGCAGAACTTGTTTTGAAACATCGTTCAGTTCAACTTTAATCTTCTCCTTTACAGGCGAAGGTCGCTTGGGGCAACTCGATGTACTTGGCTGCTGTGGAACTTTGATGGGAGTTTCTTTACGCTTTGGCGACACCATATCATCAGAAACAACTTTTGCAGGTTTGACTGCAGCCTTGCCCCATAATTGCAACAATTTGCCATGTCGTTTTAACGAAATTGCCACAAGATCACGTATTTTTGACTGAACCAATGCTTCGAGCTTTTCACCAGGTTCCTTACCTTTTGCTTGATGCCAAAAAGTCACGGTATCAGCTTGACATGCTGTTTTTTTTTTTGCGGATACGCTTTTACAAATGCGTTGTACAGTGCACTGAATAACACGTTTTTGTCCATTCTGATCCACTTTCGTATAGATCTATTCACAAACAACTGTCGAAAGAAGAATTCACATAATTCACTATCAAACTATTTTTATGTTGCTAATTGGAAGGCACTGCTGCTGCTATCGGAATCAGAGTGAAGGAACGGAAACGTATCCCTTTCGGATGTGCAATCAAATTCTGCCAATGACTAACACCAACATGCTGGGGAATTGTTAGACTAATTTTCATGCTGGTGCTCCAAAAGCGATGGGATTTGATGCAAAGCAATAGGTTGTCCGTGTGCAGTCGGACCGGTGTCCACAATTGACTACCGCGGGTGGGATCAATTTGTGGATCGGAACGAAGGGACTAACGCCTATTGCTTACTTATTCGTCGGCGATTCAGTAGCAGCAACAATCCAATGCCTATAGTGGAGTAGGAAAATCTTCACTAGAAGATGAACAGTTTTCTCTAACATAACACTTTATTACAATGTCACTTGGTTAACACTTTTTACAAAACTGATGCGCTATGCGCAAAGCACTACCGCTTTTATAATGATGCTGACCACGTGATCGAATCTTCTCGATGCGCATCGGCGACGCGAATCTTTGAAGCAGGAACATTCGACTCTCTTTTTTCGTCGTCGTCTGCTTTCGCTCTATATCGTCGCTCTCCGAACGAGTGAAACTATCATCATCATCGTCATTGCATACCAAAGCACTTGTTGTCGCTATCAAGTGAGCCCCCCCCCCCCCCTGATTGCGTGTCGTACTGTATGGATGACCTCTAAATGAATTTCTCCTTTTAATAAAACTTTAGCCCAAACATCTTCAAACTCAGCATGCTTTTGAGTTAGAATTTGTTCTGAATCGGGCTGAACATTGTGGTAATGTATCTGTTCTATACCAGTGTTACAGATATGTAGAGAGCGAGACTGAGAAGAAGAGAGAGGGAATAAAAATAGAACCATCAACTGAATTGCACGGGTGTTTGGCTGATGATCTAAATCATCACAAATTGGCGACGAGTGTGGGCGAAAAATTAAATAACATTTTTTGATTTCACAGCAAACTCGTGGTAAGTAAAGGTACTGATGAGGGATGGGAGAAATTGGATTGAAATAAAGTGTTTTTCATCTTTTTTACCAGTGTACAGTAGTAAAAGAAAGCGTCCATTGCTGCCTGCGAGATTTGGCACCAGAAAAATAAGAGAAGAAACATTCTCTTCGTCAGAGTGAAGGAGATAAGCGCATGTTAGCCTTGAGTGATTTGCGACTTGAAAGAAGAAAGAAAGGGCTACCGCGACGAGTGAGCGTGTGAGATTTGCGACGTGGAAGCAAAAGGAAAAGTTACGCGACTAGTGAGCGGTGAGATAAAACGAAAAGCTCCGCGATAAGTGAGCGGCGAGGTTTACGGCTTGAAAAACGAAAGTACCGAAGCGAGAAAGCGGTAGCAGTTGAAAACAATCCTTTTTCCTTGAATGATCTGATTGTTGTTTGTAGGCAAGTAAATGATTTTGTGAAACTAGGGGAATCTATATTAATGGTTTTATTTGAAGGATAGATAAACTAAAAGGTTTCTCGAATCTTCCACCGTTTACGTACGCGGATGAGCCTTTAGCAGAACGCCGAAGTATGTGGCATGTATGGAAGAGAGGCTTCGAAATTTGCCTTCGTGCCTCCAAAATAACGAACGCAAGTGAAAAGAAACAACTACTGCTCGCACAAGGTGGATTGGAACTACAGGAAATTTTCTTTAACATTCCTGGGGCGGACGTAGAAGAAGACAAAGATAGCGGCATCGACCCGTACGACGTAGCCATCACAAAGTTGGATAATTACTTTGCTCCCCAACGCCATGAAGCACATGAGCGGTATCTCTTCTGGGGAATGCAGCCAGAGTCTGATGAAGGACTGGAAAAGTTCTTGATAGGAGTACAGGTACATGCGAGCAGATGTAATTTTGGAACGACGGCGGTGGAAAGCAGTGTAATTGCGGTTATCAACAAGATGCTGCAGTTCGTGCCTGTGCCGTTGCGAGAAAAGCTGCTTCAAGATTCCGATTTGACAATTGATGAAATGATCAAGCAAGTGAATGCTTACGAGACTTCAATGCCGGCCAGTGATCAAATCAGTGGAAAAAACATTCTACAGCATACGGCCAGAATGACCGAAACAATGCAAAGCATTCGAGCGTCCTGTAAGTATTGTGGTCGATCGCACGGGACAGACCAACAATGCCCAGCTTGGAACAAGACCTGTGGTAACTGTGGCATGAGAGGACGCTTTCGCATCGCTTGCTTCAGTCACGCTGTTAGAGGCCCAAGAAACTTCGCTTCGTCATTGAACACCATGGCTTCATTAAACCAACAATAATCGAAGATAGGATGTGTACAAGCTTTATCATCGGTTCATGATTCTGAGGAGTTGCTATGGGCTACGGTTGGCGGAGTACTAATTGAAATGCAAATGCAGATCGCAAATTCAAAGTATACGCGCAAAAAGATTGTCTGGTAGGTACCAACATGTTTGACGCGGAAATCTCCATTAGCGATGGCCCAAAGAAGCTGAAAAGTATAGCACGCTTCTACGTAGTAAAGGATGATCCTCAACCGCTTTTGGGAAAGAAAACAGCTAAGCACTTGGGGGTTCTGATTGTCGGATTCCCAAGTAAAGAAGAATATGTCCAGCACGTAAACATCTCCAGACCATTTCCTAGCATCCGAGGCGTGAAAATCTGTACTCCGGTCGACAAGTCAGTACAGCCTGTAGCGCAACGCTTTCGATGATTGCCCTTTTCGACACTACAGCGTGTGGATGACAAGTTAAAGGAATTGCTAAGGATAAGGATGTCATCGAACGAGTATCGGAACCAAGCCGATGGGTTTCACCGATGGTAGTTGTAGTCAAGGACAGTGGCGATATACGGCTGTGCATCGATATGCGGAAAGTAAACAATGCCATCCTGCGTGAAACTCATCCTCTTCCAACTATTGAAGACATCATTTTACAGCTTGAGTTGGACGACGAAAGTAAACCGCTGACGACATATATCACGCACAAAGGTAAACAACTTATTTGATTATATGATTACATATTTAACCGTTACAAAGAAATAGAAGGTCTGAAGGTTCTATCAGACTTATAACCATTTCCGAGGTACAAACTATACATTATATTTTAAAGCTATTGATTTGATTGACACTTGCATTCTGTTTCATTTAATTTGGTCCGAGGTTTATTCCGATACAAAATGTTCGTTTTTGGAATACCGTGTGCTCCAAAGATGTTCCAAAAAGTCATCGAACGAATCTTATCAGATTGTGAGAACGTCATAAAATGCATAGACGACATAATCGTAGCAGGAAAAACGGAACAAGACCACGATGTTTCACTCCAGAAAGTTTTAGCTAAACTGCGGTTTTACGCTGTTCTCCTTAATCAGTCCGAATGCGTTTTCACATTGACTGAAATTGATTTCCTTGGTCATCATTTCGATGGAAAAAGCATGACCCCATCACAAGATAAAATTAAAGCGATAAAAAGCTTCCGAACACCAACCAATGCTGAAGAAGTGCGCAGTTTTTTAGGTCTAGTCAACTATGTTGGCGCATTCATTGCGGATCTTGCCACGAGTTCTTTTCCCCTACGGGAGCTTACTAAGAATAAAACTGATTTCAGGTGGGGTGCCGAAGAACAGACGGCGTTTGAACATCTCATACAAGCAATAGAGAAGGTAGATAGATTGGCTCATTTTGATCCCAAACTGAAAACGAGAGTGGTGGCAGATACTTCCTCTGTGGGTTTGGGGGCTGGTCTTCTCCAATTTTACGAGGGAGAATCACGAGTCGTATCGTACGCTAAGAAAAGTTTTACTGACACTGAATGTCGATATGCCCAGACGGAGAAAGAGGCTCTTGCACTGGTATGGGCAGTCGAAAGATATCAAATATATTTAATAGGAGTCCGTTTTGATTTAGAGACCGACTATAAACCTCTAGAAACTATATTCTCTCCCGATTCATCACCTTGCCTCCGTATAGAACGTTTAGTCCAATCATTCAATTACAAAGTGGTTTACCGCAAAGGCAAATCTAACAATGCGGATCCCCTGTCACGCCTTTCGCAACCATCAAAAGCTGAACCATTTGATCCGGACTCAGAAGTGTACATTCGGAATGTTTTAGGATTGGCTGCTGTTGACTTGAACGAACTTGAAACAGTATCTTCCAGTGATCCAGAGTTAGTTCAGTTACGAGAATGTCTGGAGCGTGGGATTTGGAATCGCACATCTGACGAGAGAAAACCGTATCACGCCTTTCGGAATGAGCTTGGAAAAGTTGGAAACTTGATAGTCAGAGGATCAAGATTAGTTATTCCACGCGATCTCAGGCAACGCATGTTGCAATTAGGGCATGAAGGTCATCCAGGTCGTAAAAAGATGCAGCAACGATTGAGACATACTTTTGGTGGCCAGGAATGGACGAGGCTATAGCTCGTACAGTAGGTTCTTGCACAGGCTTTCAATTAGTCAGCCTGCCAGACCGCCCAGAACCTATGGAAAGGAGAAAACTGCCTGTTATGCCGTGGATAGACATCACTATTGACTTTTTGGACCCGTTACCATCTGGCGATTATTTACTAGTAATCGTTGACTATTTCAGCCGTTACAAAGAAATAGAAATTCTTCGAAAGATAACGGCAAGAGAAACTTCCGAGCGCTTGGAACGAATCTTTGTTCGACATAGTAAGCACTGAAGAATATTGTAAGCACCAAGGCATACATCTAAACAAGACCACATCATATTGGCCGCAAGAGATTGGATTGGTTGACCACCAGAATCGCTCACTGGTCAAAAGACACAAAATCAGTAAGGCTTTGAAACGCGATTGGAAATAAGATATGCTTACATATTTGTTGATGTACTACTCAACACCTCATACTACTACGGGAAAGACCCCTAGCGCGCTCATGTTTGGTAGAAATATTCGTACGAAGCTACCTTCTCTGCAAGATGTGAGCACAGCTGTACCAGTTACCGACTATAGAGATCAGAATCAAACTGCAAAGGAAAAATTAGTGGTGGGTTAAATCAGGGATATAACCGTGAGGTTTACGTAGGACCGCGTTGTCGAATAGTTATAATGGTATCATCTAATTTATACATATCGCAATATATATGGTTGGTTAATATTAAAATGTTTTTATTATTTTGCATTCATCCGTCCCTTCTTATGCATTGCTTTCGCTAACGTTTTTCAGTTGCAGGTTAAATGAAAAATCTCTGTCGAATTTACCACTCTCGACTGAATGCCTCAAACAAAATGTTCTATTTTTGATAATATTAAACACAAACTCTTTTGTTGTTAAATTTAATTGGTCGTGCTGAAAAGGAAAGTGGCTAGAAATTAATATACATATTCGGTTTATTTGGCCAGCACGACACCATCATGTGCTTTTTCCAGTACAGCATAGTAGTTTATTAAACTCCTCGTCGCTGTGAATGGCCGACGGAAAGATACTTGAGATGATTCTAGAAATCTATTTGGCACAAACATCGTTTTCCGCTGGAAGGTACTCGGCTCCGGTATGGCTTCGGCAGCGGATGCCGCCCGCGCGGATTATCGATTTTTACGACCCATTGCCACGGCAATAACTTGCAAAAACTTGCAAAACTTTGCAGTGCTTTCTTCTGGCTTGTAGATGAGCAAGCGCAGGCGATAATTTGCGAGCCAGACGCGCAATCACGAGAAAACGGGCGAGATAATAAAAACGAGAAAATATCTTCGTAACGAGAGAGCGAAAAAACACAACCTTACGTGCCGCTCAATTGAACTTGAATATCCCTATGAAATCATTTTGCTTCGAATCGTGTCCTTTATACTGGCGTTGATAGCATTGCCTCGAAACAAGAGAGGCACAAACATGCAGTACGAAGCAAATTTCCTAAGAGGGGACGAGCTTTAGTTATAAAACCAGACACCGGCAACAAATCAAAATAATTTGCAGCTGAGGGGTGAGGCTATTGTTGCATTAAACATAGAATGAAACTGAATGAAATAAAAAGAAGAAGACAATTTGAACCATTTGTTACCCCAAGTAGCAAGAAACCTCCATAAAATTGCATCATTTATAAGTGTAATTCAACTTATCAGTAGTTTTATAAGATACTTGATCCCCCTCTCCAGACATCGTTTCGCAACTTGCATAAAACCTGATAAAAGTTTTGTAAAAGTTTTATGACATTCTTCTTTAAGATGAATAAATCTTGGAAATGCTGCCATAAAACTCTCTTAGAACCATTTGATTTTAAATAAGAGCACATATTCTTGAGAAAGAACATTATGTGAAAAATAAACAAACTGTCACAATGGACGTCCACAGGAGGAAGAAATTAAAAACTAGCGGATCGTTCAAGCGGAAATTCAATAAAAACCTATCCAATATATTGAACACTCCTTCATCTCAGCCACCAACGACAATTTTTTTTTTGACCATTCCATTGGATTCGCAGCCTACTGAGACTAACTTATCAAAAGGTTCTATGCGTTATGCGTAAAACGAATAAAATAAAATGGTGCAATGTGTCGCCAGTTGAAAACCGAAATGCATAACTCATGATATTTGATTTTATGCCAGTTGTGCAAGTTAAACCTAACGTCTCAGGTAGTGCGTTATATGGCGCACCACCGTGGCAATACAGGGCAGTACTTTTGACGTAAGGTTTAATGTGCAGTACGATTGTAAAATGTTATGTTAATGTTGAATTCTCCTGAGTCGTGCATTTCAGTTCCCAATAGGCTACACAATATTTATACTCGTTGCAAGTAAAAATTAGTATATCATCTGAGCGAGTTTTCCCATGATCCGCACGTTTAATCCTAAGTCGGAAGTAGTGCGCTGGAATCGTTCAGTGATCCACTAAACAGTGCACTTCTTCCAACGCTAGGTTCAGCGTACAGATCAAGAGAAAAATCATCTTTCGCTCAACTGATGTTTCAGCCATCTACGCAATATTATTATCTGTTCTTCTTCCCAAATCCATTGTTAGCATATTCAAGTTAGAGTTTTTTTCAAATGTTTTAATCGCCTTACGCTGGTGATTAAAAACAATAAATTATAAGCTGTAGAGATGAACAACAATTATGCATAGGCACTTTTGATTTGAACGTTCACATTTTCTTTGTTTATGATGTGCCTTCTCCACACTGATTTTATGGCTATCTTACGAAAGACTTGTTTACCTTGAGCAATTCAAACAAGTTTTATTCAAGCGTTACTCCTCTTTTTCAAGAATAGAACAAGTAAAGATAAACTTATCGCGCTCCTAAAAAAATCTTGTAAGTCTTGTGCAAGAAATATTAGTTTTATATGCGTTTTATGGTAGTTTTAGATAAAACCAATGAAAAAATGGCGAGCGTGACTATTCCGGATTCCCTCGGAATGGTAGCCATTTACATATGTATGCAACAAAGCTCTCGTTTTTCCAGTGCTACGAACAAACAATGCTGTTTAAAATATTAGGTGAGCAACTAAGTTCCCGCTGTTTAGCAATAGATGGCGCCAGTAGTAATTGCTGGTCGAATGTTGTACATCTCAAGCGTCATAAACCAAGCTCAGACATATGGTAAACAAACCGCTTTGCCAAATCAGTGATTTTGGTTTAGTGTTATATATTTTGGTTGTTTGAAGATGTCTGATTTCGTGCCAAATAATCGTCATTTGCGGGAAGTGTTGATTTTCTTCTTTCATTCGAAGAAAACGGCGGCTGAAGCACATCGAGAGCTCCAAAAAGTTTACGGTGATGCTGCTCTGAGTGAAACAACGTGTCGTGATTGGTTTCGTCGCTTCAAAAACGGTGATTTCAGTGTAGATGATCGTCCGCGTGAAGGAAGGCCAAAAAACTTCGAAGACTCTGAATTGGAGGCATTGCTCGATGAGGATCCGTGTCAAACGCAAGAAGAGCTTGGTTCAGGATTAGGAGTTTCCAGCCAAGCCACTTCTAAGCGATTGCATGCGTTGGGAATGATTCAAAAGCAAGGAACTTGGGTTCCTTACGATTTGAAGCCAAGAGATGTTGAGCGTCGTTTTTTTGTCTGTGAACAACTGCTCCCGCGGCAAAAAAGGAAGAGTTTTCTACATCGCATTGTGACGGGTGACGAAAAATGGATTCATTACAGTAATCCAAAACGGAAACATTCATGGGGACTGCCAGGGCATGCTTCAACATCGTCGCCTAGGCCGAATATTCACGCTGCGAAGGTTATACTGTGTATTTGGTGGGACCAAGTTGGTGTTATTTATTATGAGCTATTGAAACCAAACGAAACCATTACCGGGGAACGGTATCGAACTCAATTGATGCGATTGAGCCGAGCACTGCACGAAAAACGGCCACAATACGAGCACAGACACGAAAAAGTGATTCTTCAGCATGACAACGCTCGACCTCACGTTGCGAAACCCGTGAAAACCTACGTGGAAACGCTCAAATGGGAAGTCCTACCCCACCCGCCATATTCTCCTTATATTGCACCGTCCGATTATTACTTGTTCCGTTCGATGGCACATGGTCTCACTGGTCAGCAATTCCACTCATATGATGACATTTTAAAATGGCTTGATTCTTGGATAGCATCAAACGACGAACAGTTCTATCGAAATGGTATTCACGTTCTACCAGAAAGATGGGAAAAAGTCGTAGCTAGTGATGGGCAATACTTTGAATAATTCGTTTGTAACCTTTGTTTTCAAAATAAAGTTCCTTTTTCACCAAAAAACAGCGAGAACTTAGTTGCGCACCTAATACATTTTGAAACATAAAATGCACTGTAGAGACAATTTATTCAAGATCTAACAAATTATCAGCCTTGTCACCTAATTGTTGAATTTTCAAGGTTTTTTCTATTTTTCAAATAAATAAATGGTCTAGCAATGATTCCGTGGCACATTAAAATTTTCGAACTTTTATGTTATAAAACACCAATAAACTGAACGTCGCATGAAAAAATTATCAATTGCAGGCAAAAAACACATGCATTTATGGTCAATTTTACAATTAATTTACATACGTATCCACATTCGAAAAGAAACATCATGTGTATATCGATGTTTTTTTTTCTCTTAAAAAAGTCCCCATTCAGCAGAACGAATCCAAAAATGGAATCTTCGAAACATTTTTGTGACGGACTGGAAGTGTTCTTAAAGAGGAAAATCATAAAACTACCAAAACTTGTGGTAGTTTTATCATAGTTTTAAGCATGTCCTGCATGTCATTACAAGTATGTACCGATAAAACTATCAAGTTTTAAACGAATCTTGGGAAATAGTTTTGAGAACCTCCTGTAGTATGGGCCTTTTTGAACTTATGAGGGTTTTATGGCTGTTTTATCGATGTTATGTAGAATATCTAGTTTTATGCGTGGTTTTATCAAATGAGTCTTGAGAACTTCTTCAAGTGTACCTTAAAATTGAATGTGTTACTTGGGACCCGTATTTTCATATTTTCAACCTGTTCATACGGAGATTTGTATGGGAGCAAAGGCAGGTAATTTTTAAGTTAAAAATTTAACAACTTATACAAATAGAACTCCATTGAAATGAATTCAATTTTAATTCAAAACATTTGTAAATTTTTCTGATCAAATGGTGTACGAATGAAGTCATTCTGTTCAGTCAAACGAGAGTTATTAGAGTTCAAAAACCTTTCACTTTTGCGTAATGCTCTCATTTTTCAAAATTTTGAAATGAAACCCGGTATAGAAAAGATAAACGTAGTCCTACGTTAAAAAGAAAAGAACGAGAGGATGAACGACGCAAAGCGAAGGTTTCAAAAATTGAAGTTGGAGCCAAGGTATTCATGAAGAATGTGCTTCACAGTAATAAGCTGACTCCAACATTCGATTCTGCTGTTATGACTGTAGAAGCAAAACAGGGACCCCGAGTAACGATTCGTAATCAGGAAACAGGAAAGGTTCACGATAAAAAATCAAGTCACCTGAAAAAAGTAAATCTTCCAGAAGTCAACGTTTTGGCGAAAAGTATATCGTTCAATTGTATATTTTTTATCCAATTTATTTTAATGTGACAAGTTACAGATTCTACATTGACGAAGCCTTCGGTGCCAGATAGTCCAGGGGAATCGGAATATCGGTCGGAGGTAGAATTACAGCAACCAAGGTCTTCAGAAGAGACAGTAAATGTTATACAGCAGTCGTTATCCACCGGCGATATTACACATCGAGGCAGATCTCAACGTACCATTAGAATGCCAAGTCGCTTTAATGAGTGTTTCATGAAATATTAAAATATATGTATATAAAAAGAGGAGATGTGGTAATGTATCTGTTCTATACCTGTGTTACAGATATGTAGAGAGAGAATAAAAATAGAACCATCAACTGGAGTACACGGGTGTTTGGCTGAAGATCTAAATTATCACAAACATCAACAGCCACAAGCACTCCTGATTTTTTATCAGATGATGATAAATAACGATCACTCCTGAACACTTTAAAACTGCCATTGAAAACTTCTTCACTCCTTATACTTTCATGCCAGTTTGTTTCTGGCAACTCATCCATAAATCCACTTATTTTAGTATTAATTTGGTTAATTTTGAGCTAAGGAGTGTTAAGGAATTTTACGTCGAATTTGCCGGGCTATTGTTAGACCTAAATGCCACGATCATGTGAGATGACAACAAGAGACTGTGCGAACTTTCTTTCGTCACCGGTCGTCGATAAGTGAGGACTCGTTTTGAATTAGCTCCAGGTTCCAGAATAGCATAAAGCGAGAGAATAGCGTGCACCGAATGAGCCACGATCGAGAAAACCACGTCGTTTTCAGTTGAAAAAGAAGGCGCTGTTCACAGTTATCATGGATTACTAGAGTGTTGTGCATCATGAATTCCTTCCACAAGGCTAAACCTCAACAAGGAGCATTATGTGGGCGTTATGAGACGTTTGCGTGAAGCAATCCGCCAAAAAATCGGATTTGTTGGCAAACAACTCGTGGGATCTTTCACCATGATAACGAACCGTCACACAATGCCATCGTTATCCGTGAACATTTGGCAAAATACGAAACGAATAACATTTAGCAACCACTAAATTCACCTGATTTTGCTCCCTGTAACTTTTCCTTATTCGGTCGGCTTTCATCTGTCTGAAAAGAAGTCAGGAGGTGGTGAACTAACTGCCATGTCCACATATTTCAACTCAGAGATCATCACTGCAAAAAAAAAATCAAAGATATCGAACATGTTTGGTAAAAGTGCATATTCTGGGGGAAACACACATGCCTAAGTTTACTTTCTTCCGAATCATGCTGGCTCATATGAAAAGTTCTTTAATATTGCCGAAGAAATTTCGGCCAAACGCTCCAGAAGTGAAAATTCATATATACGGAGATTTTAATCAACGAAGTATTGACTTATTTCCAGACATTGAAAATGAAAGAATCTTACTTCCAGTCGTTGAGAACAACGAGACACTGCATTTTAAAGAGTGTATCGAAAAGTAGTTAACAACATTCAAACAGTAAATACTCTAAAATGGCTAATTTTTTTAAAGTGTGTTTTGCGGTGACATGTTTGTTTACATGTAAATAGCAGTTGTGCAATCGATTCGTTTCGGTACAGTGGATCGTTTCAAAGATGAGTCGAATTGATTGACACGCGAAAACAAATTCTGCAACTTTGGTGCTCGGGAAAGGGTGTCACGTGCAACCAAATTGAAAAACGGGTTGAAACGAATTAAACGGTAATGAGCGAACTGAAGTCAAAATTTGTGTTTTTTCGCTCTTTTATGCGAAAATCCATGTTGCTAACTTTATCTTAGAGAAAACTGCCAGTTGAGGGCTCAATCAAATCAATCATGTAAAAAATCAGCAAAACTGCTGTTTAGATTGTTTGATGACAAATATTCAAGAAAATTTAGAAACTCTATAATGAAAAAATGAGAGTTTTGTATTCAAAAAAAAAAAAATGCGGCACTTTCTTTTGTGTAAACCGAGTCCAATATATTCTCATACACCTTTTTCTTGCATTGGTGTCGTGCAACTACTCAACATGCTTCACGTATGTGTTGGTGTAGTTTTGCACTATGTTTATACCAAAGTTTTTAGGTTATGTCCGATTGTTTTCATTCGGTGTTTCTCTTTTACCAGCGATGAAGGAGTTTCGTGCTGTGGTGATAAAAAAGTTTTTAAAAGGTGAGCGCCCGGGCGCTATTTTCAGAAATTTGAAAAACCTCGGAGTAAAGCGGGATTTTGTTTACCGAACCATCCGAAGGTACCGTGACACCTGCTCGTTGGATGACCGGAAGATATCCGGTCGTACTCGAACGGATTAGACGAAATCCACAGCGCTCTGTACGTAAAATGGCCGCAGATCTGAATGTTTCGAGATTGTCAATGCACAATATACTGCAAAATGACCTCGGATTCCAAGCTTTCAAGAAACGTAAGGTTCACGGAGTTTCAGAACCTTCCAAGCAGAAACAACTCGAAAGAGCAAGTCTGCTTTTGTCGCGGTACGGTGGGGAAGAATATATCTTTTCCGACGAAAAGTTATTCGTCTTGCAACAATCCCACAATATCCAGAACGACAGATTGTGGGCTCTCTCTTCGAGAACTGTTCCAGAGAGTGATAGGAATATTTCACGGTTCCAAAGTGCTGCGTCAGTGATGGTTTGAGGAGGAATTTGCAAGCGAGGCAAATTACCACTGGTTTTCATCGAAAAAGGCGTTAAATTGAATGCCGTATATTATAAAACGGAAGTTTTGGAGAAAGTTGTCAAGCCATATGTACAAGAGGTGTTTAGAGATGATCCCTATGTGTTTCAGCAGGACGGAGCGCCATCGCATATTGCAAATCTCGTTCAGGGCTGGTGCCGAGAAAATTAGACTGACTTTTTGGACAAGAATGAATGGCCTCCCAGTTCACCAGATCTGCATCCCTTGGATTATTTCGTATGGTCATACATGTTATCGAAAGTAAGTGACCACAGGGCGTCTAATATGAACCAATTCAAAACCGTAATCAAACGAATTTGGGACGAAATGGCGATGGAAGCGGTTCGTGTCGCCTGTGACGGTTTCGAAAAACTTCTGGAGCTGGTCAAGAAGGTTAAAGGCGGGGTTATTCCAAAACATATGCTGTAGTTGATCATTATTATACTGCCATATAATGGGTTAGATTATCAATAAAATCTGGATTATCGATTTGAAATAAATAGAGTTTTATTCTGTTTAAGAATTTATTGGACACGGTGTATAACTTTTTATTGCATCAGTAAAAACTGATGAAATTTTGGTTTACATTTGCAAAATTTCGTCACAACTTATCAAGTGGTTGCAAGAAGTGATAAACAGAATACGGTGGCCAAATCCCGCGCCAGGAAGCTGACCACGAGTGGATGGTGCAGCGAAAATGTATCATAATGGATGACGAGACGTACAATAAAGCGGCCGCCAAGCAGATCCCCGGTCTGAAGTTTTTCGTCAGCAAGTCCCGCCTGGATATTCCGGAGAAGTTTCAGCAGAAGTAGGTCGACAAATTTGCCAAGAAGTGCTTGATGTGGCAGGCGATTTCTGGGTGCGGCGTTTTGGACGGATTTGGCAACGTGTCATTACGCGAAACGAGTGGTACGAAGCCAACGATGTTGTCGATTATGAAAGGCAAGCTCCGGAAAACAGGGAAGGTCTTCAAAAACGATAAGGATTTGAAGAAAGAGTCGATGAAAGTTTGTAAGAAAGATAAGTTAAGTCCAAGGTGCGGGCATTTAGCCTAGGAGAGGAGGTTGAATAAACCAACTTTGCAAAAACATAACTTATATGTGTTTATTTATTTCATGAGAGCTTTAAAATTATTCAACTCAAAATGAATTTTTCGTGATCATTTTTGTCTATTTCAGTTTTTCGAGTACAATCTTTATTTGTACATTAATACCAAAGACATCGAATATGAAGAGGTCTTTAGATATCATTTAGCAAACTTTGACAATGTAATGCATAGGCTAAGTAGCATAAACAGACAAACGATTCCTAGGAATAAGGAAAATATCGAAAGTTCTGTTGGAATCGATTTATTTTACAAATTGTTATTCGAAGTAATAGTTTAAAATGTACCATTGAAAAGAATAAGGCAACAAGGTGATTCGAAGCATCCAGTTTGTTATCGTTGGATGAAATTGCATTACCAACAAATTTAAAACTTCAAAAAACGCAAGCAAAAAGCACATAAAGCATATAAAATATATAGTAGCTACAAGAATCTGGTAAATTGTTGGAATATATACGACCATTTAAATCAATCTGTTTATATTGTTTTTGATGAGTACAACTCAAAAACCGAGTTAAAGATAAAATCCACTCTAAAACATTTTTTTTTTTTGAATATGTTTTAATTCATTTTGATGAAATTTTGGGAACAAACTCGCCAGAAATTTGCCATTTATTTGCTTTATGCTTTAAAGATAATTCGCATGTAATGCCACATGTCCTGGAGCATAACGTGATCGCGAATATTTCGTTTTCTTTCCAGAATTCAGCGGAGATACTAGTGAAAATAAGATATATATATTCATAACATAAGGGAAGTATTGAAAAACTGAGGTTTCTCCAAAGGTTCTGGACCTGATGGGATTCCACCCATTTTTATGATTATCTTAGCCTTGGAGCTTACAACTCCCTTGTTTTAACTCTTCAATCTGTCGCTCGAATACGGCATTTTCCCAAATTCCTGGAGAAGTTCCTATCTAGTTCTTGTTTTTAAAAGCGGCAAGAAATCTGACATGCGAAATTATCTTTTGCATTCCAGAACTTTTTGAAGCGATCATTAATGAAAAGCTATTTTGTCAAATTAAAAGTAGAATCACAATCATGCAACATGGGGTCTTCAAAGGAATAATACAATCTTAGTCGAATTCGTAAACTATTTGTTGATTGCAACGGAAACCATT
The DNA here is from genome assembly GCA_024533555.2 of Aedes koreicus. Taxonomy (NCBI): domain Eukaryota; kingdom Metazoa; phylum Arthropoda; class Insecta; order Diptera; family Culicidae; genus Aedes; species Aedes koreicus. The sequence goes on along the minus strand of JAHHFK020004943.1, from coordinate 223,636 downwards.
CAGAAGTATTATACTCAGACTTCACCAAGGCATTTAATAGCACTGACATACCCCTGCTTCAATTTGAACTGTAAACAAATGAGAATTAAGATATTTTCTTAAGGTGAACGTTTCAGCGGGACGAAATCATAAGTCTTTAAACTATTTGCAAGGGAAAATCTGGGAAAACCAAAATTTCACGCACGACAGTTTCTAGCTATTATCAATACCTTTCATTCGGTGTGAAATTTTTTTTGAAATATTTTGTAAATTTCGAGTCTTATCAAATTTGGTGATCGGACTTCAGGTTTTTCCTTCCTCCCCAGAATCATAGCAAAAATAATGTTAGCTCACTTTGTGAATTGCTTTCAAAGTCAGCGTGGTGTGCATCCAAACATTGAAAGTAAAAAGCAATTTTTGTTTAATCAACATTGAGAACCATGCTGGGAATCATATGGCTTTCCAAAAGATCCGGAACGTCCGTAAAAGTGGCTAGTTCTAGGAATTAGACTCAAAACGAAGACTTTTTTGCAATCAACATCTAGTTTGTGAAAGTAGTATGAACTTCAATTCGTGGACTGAAGATGTCCCTTCAGAGGTCACATGGTGGCCACCCGGAAGATTCGGAACATCCGTGAAAGTGGCCAGTTCTTAGAATTAGTCCCAAAAAATGTTTTTTTTTTTTTGCAATCAACATTCAGTTTTTGAAAGTAGAATGAACTTCAATTTGTGGTCTGAAGATGTCCCTTCAGAGGTCGTATGGTGGCCACCCGGAAGATCCGGAATTTTCGTAAAAGTGGTCAGTTCTTGGAATTAGTCCCAAAAAGACGATTTTTTTTTTTTGCAATCAACATTTAGTTTGTGAAAGTAGAATGAACTTCAATTTGCGATCTGAAAATGTCCCTTCATGTGGTGGCCACCCGGAAGATTCGGAACATCCTTGAAAGTGGAGAGTTTTTGGAAGTACAGCCATGACTCGTTATAAATCAACTTTATTTTTTGACTTTTTTCGTCGATTTCTCGTAAACCACAACCCGATCATGACAAATGATGAGATCACTGCATATATGAGACAATTTAGAAACTACTGGTATCATCGATATGTATGGTTGCGTTATACTGAGTGAAAAATCGATGAAGAAAGCCAAAAAATAACGTTGCTTTATATCGAGGTATGCCTTTTTCTTGCAATCCACATTCAGTTTATGAAAGTATAATAGAAAGAACTTCGTGGTCTGAAAATGTTCCTTCAGAGGTCATGTGGTGGCCACCCGGAAGATCCGAAACCTCCGTAAAAGTGGCCAGTTCTTGGAATTAGACTCAAAACGAAGACTTTTTTGCAATCAACATCTAGTTTGTGAAAGTAGTATGAACTTCAATTCGTGGACTGAAGATGTCCCTTCAGAGGTCACATGGTGGCCACCCGGAAGATTCGGAACATCCGTGAAAGTGGAGAGTTTTTGGAAGTACAGCCATGACTCGTTATAAATCAACTTTATTTTTTGACTTTTTTCGTCGATTTCTCGTAAACCACAACCCGATCATGACAAATGATGAGATCACTGCATATATGAGACAATTTAGAAACTACTGGTATCATCGATATGTATGGTTGCGTTATACTGAGTGAAAAATCGATGAAGAAAGCCAAAAAATAACGTTGCTTTATATCGAGGTATGCCTTTTTCTTGCAATCCACATTCAGTTTATGAAAGTATAATAGAAAGAACTTCGTGGTCTGAAAATGTTCCTTCAGAGGTCATGTGGTGGCCACCCGGAAGATCCGAAACCTCCGTAAAAGTGGCCAGTTCTTGGAATTAGACTCAAAACGAAGACCTTTTTTGCAATCAACATCTAGTTTGTGAAAGTAGTATGAACTTCAATTCGTGGACTGAAGATGTCCCTTCAGAGGTCACATGGTGGCCACCCGGAAGATTCGGAACATCCGTGAAAGTGGCCAGTTCTTAGAATTAGTCCCAAAAAATGTTTTTTTTTTTTTGCAATCAACATTTAGTTTTTGAAAGTAGAATGAACTTCAATTTGTGGTCTGAAGATGTCCCTTCAGAGGTCGTATGGTGGCCACCCGGAAGATCCGGAATTTTCGTAAAAGTGGTCAGTTCTTGGAATTAGTCCCAAAAAGACGATTTTTTTTTTTTGCAATCAACATTTAGTTTGTGAAAGTAGAATGAACTTCAATTTGCGATCTGAAAATGTCCCTTCATGTGGTGGCCACCCGGAAGATTCGGAACATCCTTGAAAGTGGAGAGTTTTTGGAAGTACAGCCATGACTCGTTATAAATCAACTTTATTTTTTGACTTTTTTCGTCGATTTCTCGTAAACCACAACCCGATCATGACAAATGATGAGATCACTGCATATATGAGACAATTTAGAAACTACTGGTATCATCGATATGTATGGTTGCGTTATACTGAGTGAAAAATCGATGAAGAAAGCCAAAAAATAACGTTGCTTTATATCGAGGTATGCCTTTTTCTTGCAATCCACATTCAGTTTGAAAAAGTGGAATGAATGATTTTGTTATTTGAACATTTTCATTTGGGTGGGATCTCAAAAGGCCAGGATGTTGCATGTTGGAGATTGGATTTTAGGTATTTTATTTCTTCCCAGCACCATAGCAAGGATAATTGCATTGAAAATCAACGTGGTGTACATCAGCACATTGATAAAATATAAATTATTTTAGTTTGATCAAGAAGTCAGAACCATGCTGGAAGTAGTCCCAAACGGACGATCTTATGTTTTTTTAATCAACATTTAGTTTCTGAAAGTAGAATGCACTTCAATTTGCAATCTGAAGATGCCCCTTCAAAGGTCATGTGGTGGCTATCTGAAAGATCCGGAACATGTAATCACATATCAGTTTATGATTTCCATCTTCAATTTATTCTTATAATTTCTATTCAGAGCTTATATGGTGGCAATCCAGAAGGCCATGATGTTAGCGATCAAGGCGGATTCGGCCAGCTTGATAGCGGGTGGGATAATTAAATAGTTGCTATCATCAAAATGAGGATCAGTATTGCCCAATTGACCCATATTCATAAGCTTTGCGTAATTGGGAATGGGCGGGAATCTGCAAACACTACTGGATATTAAATTGGAGGTAAGGAGGGTCCAACATTTGGATTGTTGCGATACTTGATAAACTACGATATACTACTGGAATAAGCTTGAAGATGCTTTTTTAGATTCATTCGGTTCTGTTTGAATTCGTTGCATGTTGCATGGGACGGGTGCATTGCAACCGGAATGATTGCGGCTGGGACGAATGCGGCTGGGACGAATGCGGCCTTATTATGGTCGAATGTGTGTTTGTTTGTTGGGATGTGATGATATATTCTGTTTATTCATTACGAATTTTTGTTCCGCATCTTCCGGGTGGCCACCATGCGACCTCTGAAGGGACATCTTCAGACCACAAATTGAAGTTCATTCTACTTTCATAAACTAAATGTTGATTGCAAAAAAAAAAACGTTTTTTGGGACTAATTCCAAGAACTGACCACTTTTACGAAGGTTCCGGATCTTCCGGGTAGCCACCATACGACCTCTGAAGGGACATCTTCAGACCACAAATTGAAGTTCATTCTACTTTCACAAACTAAATGTGGATTGCAAAAAAAAAAAACCTTTTTTGGGACTAATTCTAAGAACTGGCCACTTTCACGGCTGTTCCGAATCTTCCGGGTGGCCACCATGCGACCTCTGAAGGGACATCTTCAGTCCAAGAATTGAAGTTTATACTACTTTCACAAGCTAGATGTTGATTGCAAAAGTCTTCGTTTTGAGTCTAATTCCAAGAACTGGCCACTTTTACGGTGGTTTCGGATCTTCCGGGTGGCCACCACATGACCCTTGAAGGAACATTTTCAGACCACGAATTGAAGTTCATTCTATTATACTTTCATAAACTGAATGTTGATTGCAAAAAGAAAATTTCATCCATATGGGACTAATTCCTAGAACTGGCCACTTTTACGGACGTTCCGGATCTTTTGGAGAGCCATATGATTCCCAGCATGGTTCTCAATGTTGATCAAACAAAAATTGCTTTTTACTTTCAATGTTTGGATGCACACCATGCTGACTTTGAAAGCAATTCACAAAGTGAGCTAACATTATTTTTACTATGATTCTGGGGAGGAAGGAAAAACCTGAAGTCCGATCACCAAATTTGATAAGACTCGAAATTCACAAAATATTTCAAAAAAAAATTTCACACCAAATGAAAGGTATTGATAATAGCTAGAAACTGTCGTGCGTGAAATTTTGGTTTTCCCAGATTTTCCCTTGCAAATAGTTTAAAGACTAATGATTTCGTCCCGCTGAAACGGTCACCTTAAATGGATCGGTTTTTTTTTTACTCACCCACAACAAATAGACATATACAAAGGCTTGTTTTTCTTTTGGTGTTTCTCGGGGCCCCCCCCGGCCTTTTTTTTTCCCCTTTTTTTTTTTTATTTTTTTTAAAAGGTTTTTTCCCTTTTTTTAAAAAGCGTAAAAGTTCTCATGTGTGCCAACGATTGAAAGATCTTTTAAGAGATAGAAAATAAGGAAGAAATCAGGCTATTCAAATTGTAGTACTTTTTGTTATATTGGGTGCAAAAAAGCCTTCTGGTAGCAAAACTTCACCAGATATTTCATTTATTCAGTACATAAAGTGAACTATTTGACAATCCTTACCGTAAACTTTTAATCATCGATATGGATTCAAGATGCTAAATAAATACATCTTCGTTGAAAATGGTGCAGTTCTAGTAAATGGAGCCTTTGTGCAATTTTTGAATACACTCGTTGCAGTTCAAAACCGCACAAGACCACTCGCGCCAATCGATCCTGCTCGTGTCACATAGTGGCGCATCTAGTGCGCTGAATGGTGCATCTGATGCGCCATACAACGCATCAGATGCGACACTATAGAATGCAAGCATATTTACATCTCACAATTTATGTGCTCTCAGATATTGTTTTTGTCATATCAGGAATTATCCAATCATAATGAAATTTTGACAGGTTTTTCAAGGATTTGCTTTGTAGCAATAGCAATTTGCTTAAAATTTGGATTGTAGCTTTCATTTGACACCAACAGAACTAAAATCGGTACATAAATAGTTCAGTATTTAATCAGAGACTCAACTGTTTGGTTACTTTTATAATACGCCGTAAAATACTGTTTCATTCATATCTCCGTAACGAAAAGTTCGAATGAAAAAATAACAATGTTCAATGGGAATGTTGTGGCTTTCATTTGCCAATAGATTTGAAGGCGATTCACAAATGGCTGAGAAACCGATCTGACATTATTTGTTACGCATACACACATACAGACATACACACTGACATGCCCCAGACATGCTCAATCCCAAGCGATCTTTATACCCTTCTTTTGTTGTAAGAAGGGTAAGAACTAACATTTATTGACCACTAGCTGAACCCGATGCGTGCGCTGCTACGCTTGCAACTTAATGAAGGAAAATTTAATATAACTGGCACGTTTATGGTTTTTTCTTTCGAAATGAGTTTTTTTTTCTTGAATAAAAAAACTTCTATCAAAACATGCTTCTTACCCGAGAAATACAGGTTTTTGTTTAAGTAACCTGGATAATTCTCATTTTTGGTAGAAATTTGTGTTTCATTTGTATGGGAGCCCTCCCTTCCAAAGAGGGGTGGTTTCTCAATCCCCCATATAATCATTGCCTTCAAAACCCCCTATAAAAGCCAAATTTGGTTCCATTTGCTTGATTAGTTCTCGAACCATCACATTGGGCACATCGATTATAATAAAAATTTGAGTTTCATTTGTTTGAAGCCCCTCCCCCTCCTTCAGAAAGAGGAGGGGTCTTGAACTACCATAGAAACATTCTTGCCTTCAAAACCCCCCACATGCCAAGTTTGATTCAATTTGCTTGATTAGTTCTCGGGTTATGATGAAATTTGTATCTCATTTGTATGAGAGCGCCCCTTCCTGAGGGAGAAGGGGTCTCAAACAATCATAAGAACCTTTCCCAGCCCCAAGAACCCCTTCATATAAATTTTCACGTTTGTCGGTTCAGAACTTTCCGAGTCTATTAGGGTCTGACAGACAGACAGAAATTCATTTTTATGTATATAGAAATCTAGCCTCCAAAAACCCCCATATGCTAAAAGTGGTTTCATTTACTTGATTAGTTCTCGAGTTATGCAGAAATTTGCTTTTTATTTGTATGGAAGACCCCCCCCCCCTTCAAAATGAGGAGGGGTATTTATCTGCCATAGAAACATTTCTTGCCTTCAAAAACCTCTACATGCCAAATGCCAAATCTGGTTTCATTTGCTTCATTGGCTTTCGAGTTATGCCAAAAATTATGTGTCATTTTTAAGGGAGTCTCCCCTTCCAGAAAGCGGATGGGTCTCAAACCACATTAGAAACATTTGTTTCTCTCAAAAACCTCCACACGCCAAATTTGGTTCCATTTGCTTTAATTTTTATCGAGTTATGCAGAAACTCGTGTTTCATTTGTATGAGAGACCCCTCTTTCAGTGAGCGGAGGAGTCTCAAACCACAATAGAATTATTTTTTGCCTTCGAAAACCTCCACATGCCAAATTGGGTTCCATTAACTTGATAAGTTCTCGAGCTATTCAGAAATTTATTTTTCATTTGTTATGAGCCCTCCTTTCAGAGAAGGGAGAGGCTCGAGTCAACTTAGAAACATCTCTTGCCTTCAAAAACCTCTACCTGCCAAATTTGGTTCCATTTACTTGATTAGTTCTCGAGTTATGCAGAAACTTGTGTTTCATTTGTATGAGAGCAACGCCCCCCCGGGTCTCTAACCACCGTAGTAACATTTATTGCCTTTAAAATCCCCGCAAGCCAAATTTGATTCCATTTGCTTTATTAGATCTAGAGTTATGAAGCAATTTCAGTGTCATTTGTATGACAGCACCTCTTCTAGGAGAGGGGAAGGGTCTCAAACCACCATAGAAACATTTTTCGCCACCAGAAAACCCCACATGCCAAATTTGGTTCCATTTGCTTGATTAGTTCTTGAGATATGCAGAAACTTCTGTTTCATTTGTATGGGAGCCTCCCTTTTTAGAGAGGGGAGGGGTCTCAAACTACCATAGAAACATCTCTTGCCACCAAAAACTTCCGCATGCTAAATTTGGATTCCTTTGCTTGATCAGTTCTCGAGTTATGCAGAAATATGTGTTTCATTTGTATGGGAGCCCCCCCTTTCAGAGGAGGGAGGGGTCTTTAACTATCTTAAGAACCTTCCTCGGCCCCAAAAACCCCTGCATAAAATTTTTCACGCCGATCGGTTCAGTACTCTCCGAGCCTATTAGGGTCAGGCAGACAGACAGACAGACAGACAGAAATCCATTTTTATATATATAGATTAAATCATTAGTAAAGCAAATAGTGTGCTTGGATTTACTAGGTGGGGTAAAAAGTAACCGCCTTGACCGCCAAAATGCGAAGCTACTGCAAAAAAGGTTATATTGCCATGTAGTCCGTTCATATTTCTGCTATAACGAAGTTTACTGATATTCGGACGTGAATTTTTAACCTTTTTCTTGCGTCGTCTACGTTGAAAAATAATTATTCGGTTGTGTTGCACTAAGTGTGTGCGTCATCGATTCATATCGAGTGATTTTTTTCCGTCGTCGCCGTGATAAAATTCATAAACAATTTTCGACGGACAATCGAAGTGTTTGTGTTTTTGTTCAGTGCTATTGTGCCTAAACCCCCCCACGACAATGCTACTTCCCCACGACGATTTTTTTTCTGAAGCGACATCTGGCGGAATTCAATGCAAGCTTCTAATCACATTGCTAAGCTTTTCATCTGCTCTAATCTGCTTGACATCGGCTGTTGTGCAGTATACGCGTAGGCGCATTACAATTGCAAAACACTGTGCAAAGTGCACCGAGCCAATTACGGGTATCGATTATGCCGTGGCTACTGCGGGGCTACTTTTCACATGAATACCTGTTCAGGTATTACACGTGCACTGCTATCGTACTTCTTATCCCATCGAAAAAACCTATTTGGATGTGTGATGGGTGCGCAGAGCTGTTTGAGAATTCGCACTTCCGTACGATCTCGAACAAAGCAGATGAAAATTCACCTCTCTGTTCACTTACGACGGCAATAACCGAGCTGAGGGGTGAAATAAAGCAACTCAACTCTAAGCCTGTCGCTCAATTGACTCCAGCTGAGACTACACATTGGCCTCCAATTGAGTATGTAGGAACTACAAAACCTCCTCGTCGCGTTTTTGATGCAGAAAAACCAGCCTCTAACTGCCGCATAGGTAGCAAAAAGCCACAGGAGAATGATGTCACCATCCCCATATGCACCCAAGATCTGGCTAAAAAGTTTTGGTTGTATCTGTCGAGAATCTGACCCGACGTCAGCCAACGATAAACGATTACATACTCGTGTGCTTTTCAGAAATCGCAAACGCAATTTGTGATTGACCCTCAGTCCTTTTCATTTCATGTTTCGTAATTTTTTATCACATCTTGAAATTGTCAAGATTGACAAAGAGAAATGTCAGTGTGATGTCTGTTTCCAACGTATATAAAGTACAAGGTATTTAGTCGCTACAATGTTTATGTAGTGGTACGAAAAAGACAAAAGCAAAAAAAAAGTTATGAAATGTCTTCAGAAATGCATGAAATTGAAGCCGTTTCGATTCAAAAGCCAGCCAAACGCAAGTTTCTTGCTTGAATTTCTGCATGTAGATATTAAGTAACTCTTGTACGTTGCTAAAGTATACAAATTGATTGGAGAAATACGTTATTACTGAATATTTTTGAGTCAATTAGCGCTGATATTTGAGGTGTTCGAACACGCGATGATGATTGTAGCCCAATTTCGAGTATCACACTTATTCATGCATTTTTTCTGAATAATTTTAAGAAAAAGCTTTTTTTTTTTTAAATAAACTTAATGTATACCAATTTTATTATTCCAATGAAATCTGTATGCGTACGCAAAAACACAAAAATTTAATTTATATGATTATGATTATCGTTAGAACATATCGTTTAATTTTACTTTGAGCCTGGCTAGAATCACTGTTTTAGGAAGATCCACAAACAACCCAAAAAATAAAAAAAATTTATACACCCTCCGGTTTCTCATGACAAACATGGATGTTTGTTTGCCATTCGGTTTTACTCAGATTTGAATAACATTAACTCAAAAACGTTAAAACCGAACGTACCCGTAAATTGAGTTTCATAGCCACAACTGTAGCGTATATATTTAAGCGCACATCACTGTAAAATATAAACATTCAATGTCAAAGCCACTAAAGGCAATATCTTATGCAACACACAGCTAGTTGCAATTGAATGAGACCCTTTCCATGGCGTTTTGCTCGCACTCTCGCTTTCCGTCTACCCACTACGTGTGGTCTAAGCTTAAGCATGATTGCAGGCAAAGTGTCAAGTGACACATGCCGGGCACTGGGCGCGTTCAACTTACAAATAGCTGAGGGTGCATCTTTACCAAATATGTCGTTCCAATTGTATTCAATCAATAGCTATCCTGTTCTACTGTCTCACTTCAACCAATAATGCAAATGTACGTTTTAATGTGTAGAGTCTCAAGGTTGGAGACTTTTTCGGCATGTAACTTTAGATATAAAAAGAACCGGGAAATAAAGCAAAGCAGAGTATGACTTTAACCAGCAAACTGGACTCACTCTTTTGCGATCCCTAGTGGACACCGAGAAAGAAAGTCCTTTAAGCGATCCCAAAAGGGACACCGCTCCAAAACTCTAGTTCCGCACTAAGGTCAATACGTCGTGAACATTATATGGCTGACCGCGCAGGTGTTTAACCGTGCAACAATTGGCAATTTACCCTAATGAAAAATAGTGTGTGAAAGTGATGGGCAAAGAACAATCAAAGTCTGCCTCCACGTCGGGAGACGCTCATATAAATATATTGAACCAGATCGAGGAAAATAACGAACGTCACAACGATCATGAACTGAAGTTATGGATACTGTTAGCCCTTAACATTGCTCAAATAGTGTACAAAATGTTCAGTTGGTACCAGAAAAGAGTTGCTAAAAAGGCCTTTAGAAGAGGATGCGCCCAATCCTCGGAAAACATCGACAAAATATAGTGTGAAAATGGCCATGCAAAATGCCATAGTGAACTTTGTTAAATGAACTTGACAGTGCAGTAAGACACCAAACGATAGTGATAATCAACGCAGGAAGACCAACGATAAGGAAATTAATAAAATTGCTACACGACGAAAAGGCAATTGAAATACTGTCCAGCAGAAACAATAGGCAATATGTGAAAGTGAACAGTGACATAATAAAAATTAGCTCAACACCAGAGTTCAAAAACATTAACAACGAACACTTAGTGGTTGACCTGGCAAAGCTTGTTCCAACTGTAAACGGAACTGTCATCCTTACAACAACTGATGGCCTAATAACACATCGCCAGGCTTTAGAACGAGATATCGGAGGCCGAATCATCGGGTATTTTTTCTAAACCGATGAAGAAACAACGGACCAATGGGGAATTAGGAGGACACTCGACATCGATTTGATACAACGTCTAGCAGTGAAGTTACGACACTAATCTAAAAAAAAACACGTAAGTCAAAAATGAGTTTTTTTTATTTTCTCTAAATGTTAGATATAGATATTAAACTTCAAACACTAACAAAATGCTTATCAATCTTAAAAAAATCTAGATATAATAAAATAAGTACCAAAAAATTAATTGAGAAAGCTAAATTAGCAGAAACTTTAAAAAAGAGATTGAAGAATATTTTCTTATAAACGAACAAAAAATTCCAGACACTACACTAATATTTTTATCGAAGGTTGCGAGGAATACCAACCTTGAAATCCAAACCCTAATTAATTTAAAACTTAAAGAAAATTCAGACAAAAAAGTAACCATGGCAAACCCACCAGTACCAGAGTTTGACTTTAAAAGAGCAACAGCTCTTGTCCAAACGTATGACGGGTCACCTAGTGGCCTAAACACATTTTTGGACTCTGTTTCTCTACTAGAAGAGTTAACTCCGCCACAAAATTTAGCTACAGCTATAAAGTTTTTAAAAACACGTCTCAGTGGTAAAGCACGTTCCGCTCTACCATTGAACCCAATAACAATACAAGATATAACAAATGCTGTAAAAAACACATGTAAAAGTACAGAAACACCTGATTGTGTACTTGCTAAGTTGAAAGCCACGAAAAACAAGGGCGATCAACAAAAATTTTTAGAGACAGTGGAAACCCTGTCAAATCAATTAGCAACATTGTATGTCGATATTCAAATACCGACCCAAGTAGCAAACCAAGTGGCTACAAAAGCAGGGGTAGAAACCCTGATAAAAAGTACAACAAGTACTGAACTCAGAACCGTTTTATTAGCTAATAAGTTCAGTTCAATACAAAAGGCAATTCAAAAATTCAATGAGTCGCAGTCTGTACAACCGGCTCAAGTACTGAATTACAGAGTACAAAATAATAGAGGAAGAGGACGTGGAAATTTCAACAATTCCCGAGGATCCAACCCTCGAAATGACTATCGAAATAACTACCAAACCCGGTATCAAAACAACTATAGAGGACGAGGAAATAGTTATCGTCGTGGTAATGGCAGAGGAAATCATCACCAAAACCACGGACAAAATAACCAAAATTACAATAGGACTGGACAGGGACACACCGTTTATTATACTCAAGCGGGAAACTGTCCAGTCCCCCAGCAATTGGTAGTTGGGGTAAACAATCCATCGACCCAGCAACAACCACAACCACAAGTTAATCAACAGATGCACCAATGTGCAATGATGAACAGAAATTAATCTATCAAGTAAATACAAACTGCTCAAATTTTATTTACATCAAACTTGGTTTTTCAAGTTCCGAATGTACTTTGTTGGTAGATTCAGGAGCTGAATTATCAATTTTCAAAAATAATAATATTAACCAACCATCATTAATTAATTCAAACAACAAACGTAACATTACAGGCATAAACAATCTTTCAGTACAAACATTAGGATCAGCAGAAACTAAAATTTATTTACCAAACAGTTCAGAAATTTATCACACATTTCAGTTGGTTGACTATTCATTTCCGATACCAACTGATGGAATTTTGGGACGGGATTTTTTGATAAAATTCCACTGTTCAATAAACTATGACACATGGCTACTTTCAGGAAATTTTGGTTATGAAGAGATTCAGATACCAATTGAAGACAATTTGAATGGAGAATTTGTTATTCCACCACGTTGTGAGGTGTTAAAACAAATTCATACGAAAGAATTAAATGAAGATCAGGTGCTAATTTCAAAGGAAATTTGCCGTGGTTTTTTTTGTGCTAATACGTTGATAAATGAAAATAATAAATTAGTAAAACTCATGAACACAAATCATAATTTTTTTTAAATACAGAAAAATTTTAGCAAGAAATTAGTACCTCTGAAAAATTATGATATTTTCTCATTTGACAAATTGAACGATGAGAACCGAACAAATAAACTTCTTCAGGAATTAAAAACAGATCATATTCCAAACACTTATAAAGAAAAACTTATCAAATTATGTTCGAAATACAATGACGTATTTGCCTTAAAAGGGGATACGCTCACTTGCAACATTTTCTATAAAAAAAAACAATAAATTTGAACAACAATAGCCCAGTTTATATTAAAAATTATAGAATCTCTGAAATCCACAGAACTGAAATCAACAACCAAGTAGAAACGATGCTAAAAAATAAAATAACACAACCCTCGGTGTGACAAAGAAATCCACTAACGAGGATAAAAAATGGAGACTTGTTGTCGATATTAGGCAACTAAATAATAAAATAGTTGCCGACAAATTTCCCCTACCCAGAATTGATGACATATTAGATCAATTGGGCAGAGCCAAATATTTTTCAACTCTGTATCTGATGTCAGGATTTCATCAGATTCAAATAGAGGAAAATTCAAAAAAAAAAAAATATACTGCATTCTCCACTACATCCGGTCATTATGAATTTAGTCGGTTACCGTTCGGATTGAATATCTTCACCTCTCGATCAACCTCTTCCTTGCAAAATAATCGGAAACAGAATATTATTACACGAGGAAACGGAATATTATTCCACGAGAAAAAGAGACAGCCCCATTTAGTTTACATGAGTAGACGTTACTGACGTTATGACCGTCTTCAGTTTTCCCTACTTTTCAAGGTAAGAAATTCAATTTTCAAGGTAAGAAATTTACTAAAAATGTTCAATTCAGTGGACGCGGTTCTTCACCCCAACAACAAAAAAAGAAATCTCGACAGTAAAAGTATTTCTTCATCACTACTTGTCCTATGCTAATGCACATTACTTTTGAGCTGAGTACTGGCTTTATCCAAGAAACTATCCTCCACTGTGGAGAATTTTGCAGGATTTTTTCTATGATTATATTTTCCGAATGATTGAGAAAATTTCATTGAAGTTTGGAAACAAATTGTTCAACGATGAAGCGTTCTTGAGTTATGAATATTTGAATTTAGTGAGGTTCTTGAAAATCGGAAAATTTCAATTTGCGTTTTTTGGACCAAACCTGTACGATAGTAAAAAAATCACTCAAATCTATTTAGTTTCGAGTTGAACTTACTCATAAACATTAAAAAAAAAATTTATTTCACCTTTTTTATTTTGCCGTTGATTCGCAGAAATGCCCGAATATGCTCTGTAATATGTAAGTATAATATGTATATTATGTTCTAATAGTAAGGAGTTGGTGGATCGGTTATTACATTTGTCAAATCAAACGACAAGGCAAGGGTGATGAAATGCTTGCTTACCATTTTCAACACTATGAAATTTAACCACATTGTATAAAAGCCATTTTGCTAATAAGTCTGGTTTTGATTCATACGCCAGAAAGTGTTTCGAAAATTTTTGGTTTATCTGTACTGAAATATACTATTAAAAATCAACGAATCCCACTCAAGATAAAAAAGCTTAGCTTTTTAAAGATACGATTCCGCATTTACAGTGGCTGCTATCTGCTCCATGTCGTGACTGGTTATTAATTTTCGAATACGAATTAGATTATAAATTAACTTAATAACTTTAAATGAATTTGCGCTTCCATTGACAAAGAAATTATCCGACTCATTTTAAATTATTGAAAAAAATAATATGTAGCTATCTCAAAATTGAGTTTGCGCAGTTTTCTTGTGTTTTGAATAACAAAAAATCAAATTCATAAAATACAACTACTCAGCGTTTGGCGTTTTAGATATATTTATAAAATTGAGTAAAAGTTACTCAACATTGAGTAAGCTCGAATGAGCGTGTATGTGAGAATAATATGACAGCTGGCAATATGCTTTACCTTGTTTTCAAGGTACTTTGGTCTTTGTTTTCAGAACGAGGGAACGGCATCAGCATAACAAGATCTGTCAACCCGTTTAGGGAACGTCCATTAATTACGTCACGCAAAAATTGACTTTTTGTAACCCCCCCCCCCCCCCCCATGTCACGTTTTTTGTATGGACCTTCAAATTTTTTTATATGGATCGTCACGTTTTCTCGAAGCCCCCCTCCCCCTACTGCGTGACATAATTAATGGACCTTCCCTTACTGGGGAGTGCTAATTTGAAAGGGACCGATTTTAATTTTTGAAAAGGACACTGAATTGAAAAAAATATTTGTACCAACTGTTCCATCTTAGCATTCTTCTTTGCGTCAGCATTGAAGCAGTAGCTGATCTAGTCAAAGCCAAGAGATAGAAGATAATCCGCCCGTGGTGAAGTTTATTGCTAAAGGAAAGGAAACCAACACGCTCTCCTTCGTGTCCTTCAAAATCGGACTCGACCCTTCAGATGAGGACAAAGCTCTTGATCTTTCAACATTTTTCAGGATTATCGAGCTCCGTCAAAAATCAGGAAAATTTCTGAAACCATTACTGGTATGCCAAGCTTTGCCATCGCCAGCTTCTACCACCAACTAAACTATGTTATCCCGGGACGCAATACATTTCGCATTTTGGAAGCCCCTTACCCACCCAACACAGTCGCACCTTTCCTGCCAGCGCTCAACAGACGTCCCGGCCCTGTGTTTGGGATTGGAGACGGGGTCTTCCAAACTACCACCTCGGGCAAGTACTACTCCGATGAATATATTCCTGCCTATTTCGTTCCTGATACTCCAAATCTTTCTAGTCAACTGGACGATAGACCAACCGATCCTTTGATGCTCGTCGAACCTCCGGGATGTATGCCTGCAAGCCTCATGGAAGCCGCCAATCCTCTCATCACAGTCGAGTCATTGCAGCCAGCGACCAACAGTCATCCCGGTCCTGTGTTTGAGTATGTAGAGGGGGTCTTCAAAGCCGTCCACAGAGGCAAGTATAATTGCGGTTCGAACAACTTCCTTCCGGTAACGTCTGGCGCTTCTAGTGATCAACCCACGTGTGCACTTGGCGCCTTATCCAAGTTTGAGTCGCCGTCGCCTGGAAACTTTATCTCTGACACTTCTGGAGGTTGCTCGAATGATGTTATTGTGCTCAATGACATAGTACCTGTTAGTGCTTTGCGGATTTATTACCAAAACGTACGTGGACTCCGAACTAAGGTAGATTCGTTTTTCTTGACTGTCAGCGAATGCGATTATGATGTCATTGTATTAACGGATACTTGGCTGGATGAGCGATTTTACAATGCGCAGCTATTTGGCCCCAAGTTCGCTGTATGCCGCAACGAACAGTTCAAAGGTCCGTGGTGGTGGTATTCTGATCGCGGCTCCAAGTATTGGAACAGCTTTATCGATCCTTCATCGACGAGTATAATTCTTGAGCAGTTATGGATTAAAATCTCGACGCCTACTCGAATCATCAGCGTTGAAATCATCTATCTACCCCCTGACCGACATGACAATATGAGTTGCATTCTTGATCGTCTGGATTCAATTGGTTCATTTATCTCCAACCTGGCTTTAAATTACTTCGTGTTGCAGTTTGGGGATTACAATCCACCGTATCTGCAGTGGAAAGCAACGGATAACGGATTTCTAGAAGTCAACCCTCAATCTGTTCTTTCTAACTCCGGTTGTGCGTAGGTCGACGGTCTTTCCTTCCATGGCTTGACTCAGCTTAATGGAGTACCGAACAGAAATTCATGGTATTTGGATCTCGTGCTAGGAAAAGACGCAGTTAGCAATGCATGTAAAGTTGCAGAAGCTATTGAAACGCTTATCTGCCTCGACGCCAACCATCCAGCTTTGGACGTTGTGGTTAACCTCCCAGATTCGATTAAGTTTGACGATTACACCGATGGTTTGCAGATTTACGACTACCGCGTGCTAATCATGCCGATAATTGTTCCGCTATTTCCCGTGTCGATTGGAAATCTATCGATGATTTTGATTGCATTGAAGACGCTGTGATTTACTTCAGCCACATAATTCGCGATATAATTGCTGAACATGTTCCTTTGTGTCGCCCGAAGCCAAAGCCCCCATGGTCAAATAGCCATTTGAGCGATTCCACGAACAAGTGGGAAATTTTTCCAGTTTTTATTGTTTGTATTTTTTTATTTGCATGAAACCTTGCATACAAGTTTTTGGGGAAGAAAAACGCCGTTTTGCATACTTGGTTCGCCATTTTGAATCTAGCCTTACTTATGAGAAGGGCCTATGAAAAATGCACATGATATCTTCAAAAAATTGTATCTCGGAAACGGTTTGTCCGATTGGTTTGGTGTCTTGGGCGAAGTTTTAGACAATTGTTGGTGCTATATGGAGAAAATATGCACGGTAAAAAAAAAGTTTGGTTTTTGTGTTTTGAACTAAAATATAGATTTTCCCTTAAAAGTTACATGTCAATATTTTTTTTAATTATCCTTATGTTATAGCTGATTGAAAATGCTATCTAGTGCATAGTGAGTTGTTCTGGAGAAAAATAGGTTTCAATGAAAAAATTTTTTTCAAAAAAGCTATTAAGAAAAGTCCAAAAAGTTTGTCACCCTAATTTTATGAAAGTACATCAAATTTGCAAGCAAAAAGTACTTTGGTAACATTTTTCTAAGATGCACCGTTTAGAAGATATTACTGATTTAATATTGATTTTTTTGATATCAATGATTTCTTCAAGTGATTTTTGGTGCATTGTGCTGAAAACGTGCTAACAAGTATTAGATACAGGTAATTAGATACCAGTTAGCTGTACTACGTACAGTTGGTGATTGTAAGCATGGTCTTTGTTGGAACTAGTCCACCATGGCCACGCTGGCCATAACGAGGCTAGCTCCGTCGATGACCGTTTCTTAATAATAAATAAAAAGAACGCAGTCTTAGTCACCTTCTATCAAACTAGACGGCTGCCGACTGATACCTCAATCAACAACCGCCGCACTCTTTATTCATTCCAGGTATATACAATTTACAATCTTGGTGTTTTTTTCCCCTTTGGCGTGCTAGTTTGAATCATACCTGACGAATCACCTGCTCTGCTTGAAAATCGGATTATCGCTCTCGGAAAGTTTCACCAATGGTGCTCTTTAAATGTTCTGACACTTTCCATCAATAAATGCATGGTTATTTCATTCCACCGAAAGCGCAAGCCGATTAAATTCGATTATCATATTTCTGATAATGTACTTCAACGAGTAAGGCAGGTCAAGAACTTAGGAGTGACTCTCGAGCAAGAGATAACGTTCAGGCCACACTACTATGATGTAATAGCGAAGGCAAACTGGCAACTTGGATTTATTTTCAAAATTTCTGAAGACTTCCGGGACCCTCTGTGTCTGAAATCATTGTACTGTTCGTTGGTGCGCTCAATACTGGAAAATAGTGTCGTTGTCTGGAGTCCTTATCAACGCTGTTGGATTCCGAGACTGGAGTCTGTTCAGCGTAGGTTTGTTCGTTACGCACAACGCCACCTACCATGGCAGGACGCAGCCAACTTTCCTGACTACGAAGATCGGTGTCGGTTGCTTGGAATCGATACGTTAGAACGAAGGAGGCGTAGAGTGCAAGCTATTTTTGCGGCTAAGGTGATCACTGGTGATATTAACCAGAATTCCAGAATTTCTCAATCAACTGAGCTTCTATGCCCCTGAACGAGTGATACGACAACGAAACTACCCTTCTAACGGTTGTGGAAATAATCCGAACTGTCCGACAAATTCTCCCTTCGATAATACCAATTACTGACGTCCGCCTCATCATAATAATCAACCAAGGCCTGCAAACCAATAGTTTTCTTGGTTTAGTACACCAAGAAAATTACCCAGAGCCAGATTATTTAAACTTTCAGTCGGCTTTCAATTAAACAACGGAGACATATTGAATCCAAAAACATCCTTCCTTATATTATAGATAATACCCGCACAGGACCTTTGAAACTTCTTACTGACATCGGAGCCAATAAGAATTATGTAGATCCTGCTAAAAATATCGCCAGAAGATACCAAACAGTGTAAGGCTATATATGTACGCAACATAAACGGAAAAATTAATGAGACAACTTAAGAATAAATCCCCATTGATGTTTAATCTATTAAAATTTCACTCACTTTACGATGACTTGATTTGATAGGCTATGAGTTTCTTAGCACTATTGAAATCGAAATCGTGGCCTCATCCAATACATTAAAATTTCCTGACTAGTCCATTCTAATGTCTTAGAAAGTACCCAGACTCATTCTCAGTGACCTTGCATTCACTAGAAGAAGCTCCTGTGACATTGAGTGTCAACGTGCCAAAAGTAGATTCTTATATCGAAAAACCTTTCCCACGCAAGACGTGATGGTTCTACCACGGATTCATACTACTCATACTGAAGAATTGTTATAATTTTCCTGTAAAAGTTTTTCCAAATCAAGTAGCTTTATCAGAATTGAATAATTTTGAAAAAAAAAATTGAAAGCGAGATGAATAAACGGGATTTAATTTTCATTTCCAACAATATTGACCCTAAATTAAGGAATAAACTTCGTGTGGACTATGCCAATGCTGAAGAGAAAAAAAAAAAACAAATTTATCAGTCTCATTACTAAATATCCTTGCATTTTCTACATTGAAGGGAACGACTTAATGTTCACCAATGTAATAAAACATAAAATAGAGACAAGAGATGAAACCCCTACTCATGCCAAGAGCTACCGGTACCGTTATTGTCATAAGCAATTGGTACAAAAACAGGTAACAAAAATGTTAGAGCGAGGCATAGCTAGCCCTAGCACATCTCATAGTGTTTGCCCATCTGGATTGTGCCGAACAAGGTCGATGCTTCGGTTTAGCAAAAATGCCGATTAGTTGTCGATTACCGCAAACTTAATGAAATAACTATAAGTGACAGGTACCCACTTCCAAACATAACTAAGATACACGATTAGCTCGGTAGATGGCAATACTTTACAACATTGGACCATGTTTTCACAAGGTAGAGGTTCATCCCGATTATGTACAAAAAACGGCATTTTCTGTTGACTATGGGCTATATGAATACCTTCGTATGCTCTTTGGCCTGAAGAATACACCGGCGATCTTTCAACGCTTAATGAATAACGTGTTGTTGAGCGACCTTTTGTTTAGTTTATTTGAACGAAATTATCGCCTTCTCTACATTTCGTCTTCTCTACATCCCTACAAGAGCACATTGCAAATCCGAGTAAGATATGCAATGTTCTTGAAAAGACCAATTAAAAAAATCAGCTCGATGCAAGTGAATTTTTTAAAACCAAAGTTTTATTTAAGGTCACATTGCTACGGACCAGGGAGCCAAACCCAATCTCGCCAAAATTCTTGCATTTAAAACATGGCTCATTCCTAAAAAACCAAAAAGAACTGAAAGGGTTTCTTGGTGTTTTGGGTTATTAAAAAAGATTCGTTCTGGACCCTGCCCTTCGGTTCATAAAGGGGTATGGACGCATTCTGCCGGCTTGGTCGTGGCAGATATGTGAATAAGCTGCCATATCAACGTTCAAAAGTGCCTGAACCAAATGGACAGTTTGTAATGATCACTTGAAGATGCGATGGGGGATCGTTGCCCTGATATTCCCACGTAGCACGTAGTAAAATGTTTCTTGGCTTCTACATATAACTAAACGTGATGGAGTTGAGCAAACACGTGGAAACTCATCGGGAATGATCTCTTATATGCATCCGTCGAACCATTCTGACCGGCCGTTGTGAGAATATCTCCATGAAAATCTCACATGCGCATATCATGTTACCAATTACTAATGCTTCTCTCCTTTCTCCTGTTCTCTTCCCTATCCCATGGCGGCGAGCGGTGCCATACAACACATTGTGAGTCTTGATAAGCGCTACTAAAGTCAGCTCTTCAAAAGCCGAAACACGAGTCAACAATCTGGACCCTACATCAAAAGGAGGTTGAAGTAGTGAGTGGGGAACGGTATATAACCCTAAACAATTTTACTTTCCATCGAATTTTCTAATAGAAGCTTCGAGTTAAGATGATTTCAAAATCAAGAAGAAAATAAGAAGTAAGAAGTAGCAAGAAAGTTAAAAAATCATATAAATGTCTCTGAATTTTTCATATATTTACACAACACCAAATGTTGGGATGAAAGGAGGGACCATCAGAGCACCCGATTGAAGCGATTTGGATAGGAAGAGTGGGACTGCCAACTTCCTGTTGTTAACATTTTGTGAATCCAAGCGCTTTGGAGTTTCAGGTTCTGCATACAGATGGTTCGAAAGCTATTTGTCTGACAGAACTCAACGGACGGCTTTTAATGATTCTGTTTCGAGCCCTGTGGAGAACAGCCTTGGCGTACCACAAGGGAGTGTATTAGGGCCCATTTTATTCATTTTATATATTAATGACATGCGACGAGTCTTGCAATTTTGTGATATTAATCTTTTTGCTGATGATACCGTGTTGTTCATTGCAGCTAAAAGCCTTGAGGAGGCCGTTTCACATTTGAATGCAGATTTACGTTCTCTAAGTAGATGGATAAAGTACAAACAGTTGAAATTGAACATAAGTAAAACTAAATTCATGGTAATTTCGCGGAATCGAGTTATCGAAGACGTCTCTGTTAAAATTGATGATGAGACAATTGATCGCGTTCGTGAGATTAAATATCTTGGCGTGATTATTGATGATAGATTAAAATTTGACTCTTATATTGACGATGTCATCAAGAAAATAGCCAAGAAGTACGGTATTCTCTGCCGATTGAAAAATGATTTAACTATTGCTAGTAAAATACGATTACACAAATTTATCATCTCTCCTCACATTGAATTTTGCCCTTCCATTTTGTTTTTAGCCAATCAAACACAAATATCGAGATTACAGCGTTTGCAAAATAAGATAATGCTTTTGATCTTGAGATGCAATAGGTTCACACCCTCATCTTTTTTGTTAGATGCCCTACAGTGGCTATCGGTGAAGCAGAGAGTTGTGTATTTGACAATGGTGTTCATTTTTAAAGTAATTAATGGTTTGCTGCCTCGATATTTGTGTAATCGAATTGAAAGAGGAAGTGATATTCATAGATATAACACTAGAAACGCGGATGATGTTGAAGTTCACTGATTTTTTTGAGATGCCTCGCACCTACAAAATAAATAATTCATAGATATAACACTAGAAACGCGGATGATGTTAGAACACCATATTTTTTGTACGGAGCTTCACAAAATTCGTTGTTTCTTTAAGGTATAAATGTTTTCAATTCCATGCCTATACACATCAAACGTGCATCAACACTAACAGATTTTAAGAGACTATGTATTTCACACATCAAAGCTGCCTTTTGAACAGCTACTCTGTTAACTTTTTACTGTTGACTAATTTTGTATCTTGAAGATGTTATTACAACGGATATTCTTGTATGGTTTATTGTTAAATGTTTTATATTTGTCATGGGGCACAAACAAACTATACTTTTCGCCTCGATGATGATGATGAGTTTAAGTTTTTATTTGTTATTTTAATTTAAAGTAGTTTTTATTTTTTGTGTAGTCTACAAAAGTTTTAGCCTCGCGCGCGGTGCGGTATACAGGTATAAAGGATTTCTTTTTGAATTTATCAAAAAAATTGGCCTTGGATGCTTGAGAAGATGCCATGAAATAGTAGTGGGTTGTCAAGCTGATTGTCGGAGAATTCCTTGTCAATTCTGTTGTGGTTGAAAGTAAAAGTTTGACTAGGGCCGGTTCAGGATTTTTTCGGTTTGGAAATTTTCTCGATTTCCCTGATTGGGGATATCCTTGGTCAGCCCAAAACTAAGCTGGCGGTTTCATTAGTGTTGGAGCCCCATTGACTCTGTAGCGGGCAGGATCGGATATTGGCTTGTCTTTTGATAATGTCCTTATACGGGATTCTGTGATTTGAATTGTAATAGGATTTCCTGATCGCTGGGTATACTTGCGAACATTTGTGGTTGACATCAAAAGCTTTTCACAATTATATCGCTGTAAAGCAAATGAACAGTTTTGGAAGAACTTTACATCTGTAGATGAATTCAGTTCGTTTTTTGTTTTGCATAACTGGTTGAATTGTTTTTTTTTAAATAAATTATCTAATAGATAAATCGTCTAGCTCAAACCTTTGTAGGGGTAAGGGGCGGGACCATCATCATCATCAATAAAAGGCGGGCTCTTCTCTCCATCTAGTGGGACTTTTTACTAGGCGAGGGCTAGGTTTTGATGTGGTTTCTGCGAACTTGTTTCTGGAAGGAGATTCTCTCTAGACCCCTGTAGCTTTGGGTTGCGCTTAAGAGAATACGTTTTTGGCCCTTCATTCAGGAACATGATGAAACGTTAATTACAGTACAACCATGATCAAATCGTTTAATTAAAACCGTCCAGTGCTGTGCCTTGCTACATTAGATGGTAGTTCACATTATCACATCATCATTAAAAAAAATCGTTCGGGACATTGCTCAAATCACAAGGACCTTAATAGCATAGCTACGCCAAGGTGAAACCGTAGAAAACACTCCGTTATTTATAAAAAAAAAATTGAAGCTTGCAAAAATATCCTTACTAAGAGTAATATTTCACAGTACCACAGTACCAGGCTTCTGAAAAAAGGTTAACCACAACCAAAAATTGGAAAAGACAGACCCATTGCATTCGCCTCTAGAACCTTGTCTAAAATCGAAAAAAAACTATTTGGCGATTGAAAAGAAGCTATAAGACATTGTATGGGCTGCTCAATACTTCCAACCTCATCTCTTTGGTAGAAAGTACGTGCGCTATACAGATCACCAACACCTAACCTATGCCTTAAATTAAAAAAACACCCAACTCTTAGCTCGTAAACAGGAGACTTCAGTTAGCAGAATATGATTTTGAATTAAAACATCGACCAGGCAAACGAAATGCCGTTGCCGACGAATTATCTTTGATACCAAATGAATTTAACGTAAACGAGGAACGCTCAGAGACGTGCTCGGTTCACTCAGCGGACGATTATAGTTCAGAGTTGATTGAATGCACTTAATTACCTTTAAACGTGTTCCATATCTAAATAATATTATTAGTCGGCAATGAAAACTCTTTGACACATCAAACATTATTTCCCAAGGTATATCACTAAAAAATAATCAGGGAGGATTTTGAGAGCCTGTTGATACATATCTTAAAAAAATAGATGGACTTTAAAAAAAACATAGCTGCATACTGTGTTCGAAACCCTTCTGCATCAAATTCAAACGATCTACCAAACATACTTCAGCAAGTGTAAAACTTTTCGTGTGAAAATTACGTAGTGGGTGTTAATGGACATTCCTGACGGGATCAAGCAAAATATGTTGATACAGCAAACCCACGAAACCTTTCGTCGAGGAATTCAAGAAAATCGCGCTGAAATTTTGAACTGGTATTACTTTCCCAGAACAAACACAAAAACTAAGATGTATATCATTTTATGTAAAACATGCATTATGAAATATGAAAGGAAACCCACCAAATCCAACTAGGAGAAACTACTATTCCAAAAAAAAAAATATCGTTGGCAATTGTCCAAATGGACATTTTGATATCCCAACCAACTGTAGTATGGTACCTCGATAACAATCAAATCAAGATGCATCCCGATATAAGAAAAGCATTAATTAAGTACTTTTTTTCTATAACCTTATCGTCTCCGATAACGAATTATCGTTGCAGTCCATTGAGGTTCAATAACCTTAAAAGTAGCCATAGCAATATGCGTTGCATCACACTTAACGAGGAAAACTCTCGCGATTTCTTTCAAAAGAGCAAATGCGGCAAACGTAAACAACTTCTTTCGTGAATTGTTCAAGAATTGAATTTCGCTTAAGTACATCACTATAATGATTGTTGAGGGAAAGTTCGCCTTCCCAATAGAATTGGTGATTAACATAGATAGGCAAGAAATTACGAAAAATCTACGTTGGCGACATAAGCCTTTTTGAACTCACACTTCGAACTTCAAAAGTATAAAGCAGGAAAAGAGCAAGCTGAATAGGTTTTATTAGAGGAGCAGATACATAATTTGAAAAAGGTTAACGTTTTGAATGTTCATGGTTTATCAAAAGATGATAAACATGAAAAGTATATGATATGCAGGCATAAAAATAATCATTATCCTATTAAAAAGAAATGTTTTTGAGTGTACAAGCTGCATTGTAAACTCACGAGTGAAGAAACAGTACAAGTGTGAAATATAGGTAAAGGTGCAGAAGGCAGCATTCATTAATTATGTCACGCTTTTAGGGGGGGGAGGGGGTTCAGAAAACCGTGACATTTTGTGACAAACGAGGGAGGGGGGTAAGCTGAATCGTGACATCACATTTTTGAAAAAAAAACAAAAACAAAATGATATTCTTATGCAATATCGCCTACTACTACTATCCCTACTGTTCACGCCCCTTCGTAAACGAACAGCAACAGCAGTAATCATGCAGCACTCACACACCGCTCGCATTAACTATGCCACGCCCTGTTCTGCAACTTTCCATCGTTCTGGAACTTTCCATGTTCTGGAACTTTCCATTGTTTTGGAACTTTCCATCGTTCTGGAACTTTCCATGTTCTGGACCTTTCCATCGTTCTGGAACTTTCCATGTTCTGGAACTTTCCATTGTTCTGGAACTTTCCATGTTCTGGAACTTCTAGCAGTAGCGGCACAATATAAAAACGGCACCGCAGTGGCGCAGTCATTCAGTCATTATATCAATTCTAAGGTGTTAAGATCAAAAGGAAAAAGCAATAAAGGATAAGTGAATAGAAGCAGTAGTTTTTCTATCAATATCTTCTGGATCCATTATCCGGTGCAACAGCCCAGTGTTATACAGTGTTGAATACAGTCCACCCTACGACTAGAGTGTTTGCTGTCAACGGCCTTGGAACCCAACCCGGCCTTTTCAGGGTAAGAAGAGTTGAATTTTCCACCCATGAGCCAAGACAGAGCACTCGTTTTACCCGACAGTTGCTAGTTTGAGCGACACCTATTTCCTTTCCTACCGTGTTAGGACACGTTTGAGTTCTGTCGCAAGAGAGCTAGCAAGCTACTTCAAGTACCCTACGGATCCGGTGTTTGGCTCCGACACCTACCATACCTAACACGCTAACTTGAAAGTACCCATTAATGAGTCGAAAAGTACGCATTTTGAAGAAAAGTGGCTTAACTCATTATTAGGAGTATATTTTCCTCATTAATTGAGTATTCGCTACCCATTAATGATTAATTGATACTCATAAATGAGTAAGCAATACTCAGAAATGAGGAAAGTATACTCTTAATAATGAGTTAAGCCACTTTTCTTCAAAATGCGTACTTTTCGACTCATTAATGGGTACTTTCAAGTTAGAGTGAATACTATTCCACCGTTCATGAATGACAGCTGCAGCTCATTCAGTGTGCGTCAGTGAATAAAGTCCAGTGTTTATTGGTGAAAAATTGGTTCGCGCAGTTAGTGTATTTTGGAAAATGAATCGTGGAGAACTTTTTAATACGCTGTACAATGCGTATGTAAAGGCTTACCCGGATAAGAAGAAAAGGGAGTGCCAATTGGATGCTACTAATTTCTGGAATGAACGGAAGGGCAATGACAACACCGCACTTGAAGAGCAAGTCAATAACAAAATAAAAGAGCTTCATGCCTTGCAGCTAAAGAAAAAAGGTAAACTTCTTCAACTATGGGGAAAGTCTATGAGTGCTCCTAAGGAATCAGCGCCGACAGTGAAACCCGCGCAACCCATCAAGGAAATTGAGTATATGGCTCAGCCGTCATCATCAAATAAACGCCCTGCACCAGTACAGGAACAACTTAAAGCTGAGCTAAATAATCTGAACTCTGAGGTAGTGCTTCTGATTGACAAGAAGTCTGCTGGACTATTGACGGATGATGATCAGTCGAGAAGGGCTAAAAATTAAAAAGATCAAACTTGAAAAGAATCTCAAAATCAAGGAAGACGAGCAAGAGCGGCAGCAGAAGCATCGTGAGAAAATGAAGCAGGCTAAACAACTGTTAATTCGGGACATCCCAGAGGCTGGTAAATATGATATATTAACTAGTTTGTTTGCACAGTAGATATAAATATCAAATTTCAGGAAATTATCTTTCATTCCGAAATTCTCCTGGCCGCCCTCGTGTTGAAGAGCAGCAACCGGAGCTGCTCAAGGCAATATGCGATATCGCACTTCATGGATCTGCGGCCCACGAAAAGCGCAGTGATGAGAGCGTCAGAAGCGTTAAAACTTTAGATGAGTTGACTTCTGCAATACAAGGCAAGGGATTCAATATCAAAAGAACAGCAACATATCTGCGGTTAATCCCAAAACGAGCCAATTCCCATCAAGGTAAATGTCACGTAAATACTGTACCAGTGAAGTTGATGCGCGCAAGTAATGCAAAACACAACGATCATCCCGATGGCCGATTCTGTACAGCGACCATAAGATCATTGGAAGAACTGGCATCTGTGCTAGGGCCCAATGAAGTAGGATTTATCAGTCAGGATGATAAGGCGAGAGTGGCGATAGGCCTAACGGCTGCCAATAAGCAGTCTCCCATGCTTATGCATGTGGAGTACAAAATCACGCTTCCTGACCACGATTGGATAGTTGTAAATAAGCATAAACTAATTCCGTCCGTGTACGCTGGAATCGAAATCAAACCGAATGGTCTTGGCAAACCGGAGGCTGTTGGTTTTTCGGGCCCCACTTACATTGCAATTCGGTCAGGCAAACACGCTTCGTCAACGGCGTTTTCTCATGCGTTAGACATCAAGCGGCTTCTAACTCTTGAATCGTTTGATGGTATTTTTAAGTTTGATGGATTGGTCAAACCAGTCCTAATCTTTACCGTCGACGGTGGACCTGATGAAAATCCGAGATATCGCAAGGTAATACAGATAGCAATACACCATTTTAAAGAGTACAACCTTGACACGCTGTTCATTGCAACGAACGCTCCGGGAAGGAGTGCTTTCAATAGAGTGGAGCGACGTATGTCACCCTTGAGTAAGGAGCTTTCTGGATTGATAATACCACACGACCAGTTTGGTAGTCATCTGGATTCCCAATTGCGTACAACTGATTCAGCTTTGGAGAAGCAAAATTTCCAGTACGCTGGTGAAGTTTTGGCAGAAGTCTGGAATGATGTGGTCATCGACGGTCATCCGACGTTGGCTGAATATATCGATCCTGATGCTTCTGAAATAGATCCGAAGTCAATTCGTGACTATGACCAACACTGGTTTGGAACTCATGTGCGAACCAGCCAATATTTACTCCAGATACGGAAATGCACAGATAGGTAAAATTTTGAGATGCATTTGATGGTCAAATAATTGTTATATGTGCATAAATTTATATTTTTACAGGAAATGCTGCTCACCACTGCGAAGTAGCATCGATCACGTTATCTGCAATGGATTTTTGCCTCCACCAATCTCTCTGACGCAAACATCTCGAGGATTGATTGGGTCATCGAAGGGCGAACCACAGCATTTCCCATCAATGTTCGTATTGAACTCATTACAAGCTCAACAGATTCTACCTAAATCGATGTCCGGATATGGAACGATTCCGTATGATCTTTACTGTCCTTCAATTTAAAACTCATTGAACGAACGAGTGTGTTCCAGCTGTGGCCTATACTTTGCATCTTTAGTCATGCTTCGCGAGCACATAAAGATGCACAAGCATACATCCGTTCAATTTCAGTGAAAATTGCGTCCGTTTAAAGTTGTGGCAAAACGTAAACAGGAATGTATGGTTGTAACCAACAAAGACAACTTCGATTGCGAATGGATAGATGACGAAGAACTTGATCTGACTGATGTGGCAGAAACCATTACGAGTGCTTCAGCGGACGCAGATATCTTCCCGGTCATCAATGCTGACCAACATCTGCAAAACCCTTGGACTGAGGATTGAATCTATTTTTGAATGGTATTATTTGAGAATGCAATTTGATATAATATGAGGAAAGTTGAATTTGTTTCTGTATGAAATAAAAATGATTTTTTGTGACTAATATTGGCTATTTGAATAAAAAGTTTTGAGTGGGGAGGGGGGGGGGGGGGGTTAACAAAAACGCGACATAATTGCCTGGGGGGGGGGGGGGGTTACAAAAATTGTGACAATTTGTGACATGGGGGGAGGGGGGGGGGTTAATTTTCGGCCAGATTTGCGTGACATAATTAATTAATGCTGCCGAAGAGGAACTGTAAAACCGCCGGAAATAAATCTAGGGGTTTTTTTTTCATTAGGGCGAATCTACAATTGAGAGATTCTCTCCGGGCTCGCTCTCTTTCATTCATAAACCAATCACCTTTACGTTTTTCATTCTAATATTTGTAGAGTATGCTAGCCAGCATTGTTGTGTTTCGATCTGCACAAAAGAATCCCTCGAAAGTTTTATAATGGCGCTGTAATGAATGAAAGAGAGCGAGCCCGGAGAGAATCTTTGAATTGTAATTGTAGTTTCGCCCTAATGAAAAAAAAAACCCCTAGAAATGTCATTACTCTGTTTAATTTCACAAAAAAAAACACTCAGAAGAGAAAACACGAGCATTTCAAATTCAAAACTGTTACCGCACTGAAGTTCATTTGAAAATCGCCATGTTCTTACCCGCACTGAAGTTCATTTGAAAATCGCCATATTGATTTTTGTGGGTTCCAGAATGAAGTCTCACAAAAATCAATAATGTATTTGGGTTACCTTCTAGGTTTTTCAATCCAATCAATGGCGCATGAAATTAGGGAAGGCAAAACAAAAAGTTACACTGCTATCCTGGAGCGCATGTAGGGGAAGTGCGGGTAGGCTGGCCCGGCCTTGGGGGTAAGCCCAGCACCCCTGCACTTTTACCAGAAAACAGTATTCTAATAAGTTTATGAACACTGATCATTTAGGTTTTTATTATTCTTGACGTTTTGAGACACATCGCACCCACAGTATACTGTCAAATGTCAAGAAAACAAACAAAACAAACGTGAGCATCGTCCATGTACTACCAGATGTTATTATTCGCTGGCTGATTTTAAGCTTCTATAAACACAATATGTATTACATTCTGTTTTGTTGGTTTTTTATTATCTCAACTACATTTCTAATCATCGCCGGGATTCGATGAAAGGTAAGTTTGATCAAACATTTATTAACAATCGTGATGTTAAAAAAATGTAGGCTGTCGGGGTAAGACCGGCATGCTTACTTATTGGATTGCTTGATGTAGCTGAAGTTCACTGATTTTTTTGAGATGCCTCGCACCTACAAAATAAAAACCTGTCGTGGTAGTTGGTTCCAGGACAGCTTATCCTTGCGAAGGAGGCTATCGGGCGTGGGATTACTGTTAAGAGTGCTTCCAAAAGTTTTGGAATACCAATGGGTACATTGAAGGATAACGTCTTTGGAAAGGTGGCAAGATCAAAACATGGGTCAAGGGAAGCCATCTTCACCCGCAGACCAAGAAGCAGAGCCCTTGTAACATTTGCTAAACCCTGCAAGGACCTTTTGACTCTATGGAATCACAATGGTCGACGTACGGTAGCTGGCTTTTGAACTTGCTGAAAAGAATGGAATTTCTCATCCTTTCAACACCCAAATGAAAATGGCAGGACGTAAATCTCTGGCTGGATTTCTTAAGCGTTCATTTACTTTGAAATATTACAATAAATAACTGTTTTGATAAAGCATGCCGGTTTTACCCCCAAGGGTGACGGGCTTACCCCCATGGGGTGCCGGTCTTACCCGCACTGTTTGGGAGTATATATTTTTTGTAATGAACGGTAATTTATGAAACAGCATTTTTTAAACGATGATAACGTACATATGACATTGGAAACTATGTACACAAAGATTCTGTGTGAGGTGGATAGTGAAGCAAGCTCTCTGGATTTTTTAAATAACCAAAATGCTTAGGAGACCGGGGCAACCCTCAGTTCCCCTACAATTTTGATGCAATATCCTTGAGTTAAGCTCTTTTAATTTCTCATTTGGAAAAGTGGCTTTATCTTGTATATTATTCGTTTGTCATATGCAAGTCTATTGCATATTTTCTTTATAGTAAATTAGCTTCATTATATATACTTCAAATTTGTGAAGCTAATTATTACTTGGACGGATCACATAATTATTTTAAAGCAATGCTGTTGGAAGCATCCATAGGACATAATATTTGTCTTATGGATGTTCTTCACAACATCTGATATGTCCTAAAAGATATTCAAAAATGCCATATATATTGCGCTTTTTCGGTTATGAAGGTTTTCCCAGATCAAATTTCATTACGGAAAAAACTCTGCGGAAAATTACCAATTAGGTATTTTCTCTTGAAAATTTGGATAGAAGTAGTTCAGAGTGTTGTTTTTTGTTGTATTTTTATCGCTGTCAGTTATTCGAAAATTGGAAATAATGGCGATGCCCGAAAAGCAACGTCGCTAATTGATTTTGTTCAAGCACCTAGAAAATTCTCAATTCTCTCATTGGGTCATCGGATAACCACTCAGAATCGTGCAGTCAACGGTGAGTCGTGTGATTAAACGTTACTATGGAACTCTGAGCATCGAACGGAAGGAGAAATGCGGTGAGAATGGATGTTCTATTTGTGATCAGGATGACAAGCGTGTCGTGAAAGCGTTTAAGCGGAATCCCAATGCTTCGGTTAGGGATGTGGCCAAAAAGTTGAATCTGTGCAAGTCTTTCGTTCAGAGAGACCTGGAGGGACTGCATAAGTACAAAATGCAGAAGGCTCCAAATCGTGACGAACGGCAAAATAGTCACGAACGGCAGGATAGTCACGATCCCGGAAACTGTACACCCAGATGCTGGCGAAGCCTCATTGTCTCATCATGAATGATGAGACTTACGTCAAGGCGGACTTCCAGGAGCTTCCGGGGCTACTGTTCGGATTTACCTCAGGAAAATGCACAACCTTTCTGTAGCAGCTTATTTTTTCAGCAGCTTTGACTGTAAATTATATTTTAAGTTAGTTATAAAGCCTAATTACATGTAATTAATCACTTTCAATTGTTAGTTTTTCTTCTTTTCACCTCGTGCTACAAAAGTTTTGCTGATAATTTAGTTACCTTGGTTAATTGAAATTATTTGTTCAGAAGTAGAAATTGTATCACTAACGTTATTATTTCGCATAAAACAACAAGGGAATATAATCTAATTATCATCCAAGTATACAAATATTCGGAGCCGTACTATGAATCTAGAATAAGAAGCACTATTTAACAATTAAATTTAAGGGTTAAGAAAAAAACATTTACCCAAATATAGTTTGCACTTGATGATCCGGCAAAGTTTCACAATTCTAGACAAAATAGACAAAAGGTCGAAAGTAACATTTGTAAACAATGACTTCTAGCGTATTTTTCTAGGATCTTCTTGCTCCCACAAACAAAATAGCCCCAGAAACAGATACAGGGAGTTATTACCTTTCCGTCGGTAGTGGATATAGGTGTTAGCAACCTGGAATTTCCAGGAAATTTACATTTAAGTCATTGTTTACAATTGTTTCTTTCGACCTTTTGACGATTTTGTCTAGAATTGTACCAATTTCTTACTAATTAAACTGTATCTTTTACTTCGTTTTATTGACTATGTTAATAAAATTGATTTCACCTGCACTTTCAATTTTCTAGATTTGTTTTTATATACGTTTTTTTTTCGTTTCTCTTTATTCTTCCGTCCGGGTGATCTGTCATGTTTGGCCAGTCAATTTCTATCGCTATGCGATAGACCGGTCGCTACCATTCGCGTGCCCAGTGGTCTTCAACACACCCCAGCCCGTAACTCCGGTTCCGGTCTACCACCGGAAGTGCCGGATTTACCAGAAATCTCGATCACTGCTAAGTTGGCGACGGCTCTCCTGGACAAGCCTCTAGTCGTTCGAACACCCACCTGCCGTATTCTGCCATCGTTACTTTCGAAGACCTCCTCGACGACACCCCGTATCCACTGCTTCCGGTTCCCACAGTCGACAACGAACACAAGATCTCCCACCTATATCTGCTTTCGGTCCTCGATCCACTTTGATCGTTCCCACATCTGGTCGGCCATGTACTGTGACCGCTTATATGCGTTTCATAGAGCTGCGGAGTCTGTGGAACCGTCTACGGCCAAGTCCGCATCCTTCATGACACCACGGAGGAAGTGATTTGGTGTGATCGCTTCGGCTTCTGCAAAATCTTGTGGCAGATAGACTAAAGGACGAGAGTTGATCATGTCCTTTGCCTCAGACAACGAAGTCAGCAGGACTTCATCCGTTAGTTTTCGACCGTCATCCAGCGTCCGCAGTATCTCCTTTACCGATCGCACCATGCGTTCCCAGATATCACCCATGTGCGGGGTACAAGGAGGAATAAAGTGCCACTTAAATGTTGGACTTGTTACACTTTCGGTGCATTCGTGTTCTATCCGCATCATCCTCTCTAATTCGTTGCTTGCACCCTTGAAGTTGGTGTCATTATCAGAGAAAATTTCATCCGGAGCTCCACGATCGTTGATGAACCTCCGGATGGCCATTAAACACGATTGAGTGGTCAAGCTATGTACTACTTCAAGGTGTACTGCGCGCACTGCTAGACAGGTGAAAAGTGTCACCCATCGTTTTTCCCACCGTTGTCCTGCCAACACTCCCACGGGCCTCAGATAGTCAATGCCCATCGAACTAAATGCACGAAGCCGTGGTGTCACTCTTTGTGCTGGAAGTGGTGACGTCATGGGAGTTTGAGGCTGGCAACGATTTACACGACACAACATACAACCTTTTACCGCTTGACGTATCGCTGACCACAATGTGGGGATGTGATATCGCTGACGCATTTTGTTGAACACGGTTTCGCGATTACCATGACCTTACTTCTCATGGTAGAAGAGAATCAGCTTGTCGATCAACGTATTTCTTTTTGGTAGTATGATCGGGTGTTTTGCGTCGAATTAAGTAGATTCCGCTTGTAGTAGTCTACCTCCGACGCGCATAACGCCTTCGGTATCGAGAACGGGACACATCTTGTAGATAGATAGAGCTGGTCTTCTCGATTCGTTCCGGAGCCTGTTCCGGTTTTCTATCACGATTTCTCTCCAGGATCCTTACTTTCTCCAGGAATCCATCCCGCTGAGCTTGTCGCAACAGAATAGTTTCAGCCGCCTGTAACTCGTCTTGCTGAAGAGTTCGCTGGATTGATTTCGGCCTTGCTTTCAATAAACGTGTTTGAGTGGGATTCGCCTTGTATACTATGATACGTTGATTCGCCGCTTTCCTGCGACAGTTTGCGATGAACCGAACCACACTGGTCGTGCATCGTAGAAGTTGAATTCAGCGTTCCTTCGAGTCCACGTTGACCACCGGGTCGGAATGTGCCACATTGTGATGCAGCAGGCATGCACGCATCTCTTCCTTGGAGTCAGCGGCCGGAAATGACATCGTCGGCCATAGGTTCGTGGGTTCTAGCAGAAATTCTGATCCCCTGAACCACTGACTGTTCGACTCTAATGGTGGTCCTTGGCCCCACTATGTCAGAACGTCGGCGATGTTCATTTTCGTTGGTACCCAGCGCCAGTCAGAAAGATTCGTATTTTCCCGGATCTCGCCAATGCGAAATGAAACAAACTGTTTGTATTTTAGCTGGTCAGAGCGGATCCAGCTGAGCACTGTTTGGGAATGGTGCGATTTGACCGTATGCAACAGTCGCGATCCCAATACCGCTACCATCATTTCGAGGCGTGAGATTGACTGTCGCTTTAACGGTGCTACCTTCGAGCGGGACATCACCAGCGAACACATCCCTTTTCCGCGCGCTACAACTCTGAGGTATGCTGCGCATCCGTACGCGTGTTCACTTGCATCCATAAATATGTGCAGGTGAAGAAATTCAATTTCTGTGGCAATGACGTCGCCGGTATAACAGCGAGGAATTTGGATATCCGCTACCTGCGGCAATAACCCAGACCAGCGTGTCCATTTTTGCAGTGGCTCATCGTCTATTTCTTGGTACTAGCAGCATTCCGTTCGCCACAGATCTTGGATGAGTATTTTTCCGTGAGCGAGAAGTCCAAGTGGATTAAAAAAACCCATCATGCAACTCAAACCCAAACGCTTTGTTGGTCGCTTAGTGCCGTCGAAGTACGGCTTAAGCTGGGTACGGTGCTCGGTGGTGAAAGATAATACGTTTTGGTTTGGATTCCATACTATTCCAAGGACGCACTCGTTTTCCGTTGATTTATCAACGTTGAAGTGAACATCTTCCTCTGACTTCTGTTCACCCAAACTCTGGAGCACTTCAGCGGAGTTTGAAACCCAGTTTCTTATCTTGAAACCCACCTTCGAATGGATGACACGCATTTCTTGTGCCTGTCGAGTCGCCTCTTCGATCGTATCAACGCTGTCGAAATAGTCATCAACATAACGTTTGTTACTCTGATGAAAATTCCGATGCGTTGAGGGCTGAGCATGGGGAGCAAGTTGCCCCAAACGTGGCGACATTTTTTCTGAAAAGAAATAGCTGCGCTCTCTTATTGGCTTTGCAAATTTTCATCTGGTGGTACATCTCACGGATGTCTCCCCCGAAAGCAATACGGCGCTCACGGAAAAGATACAATACAGCTATCAACGGAATAAGCACATCGAGTCCCTTAAGCAGCTGGCTGTTGAGGGACACACCATCTACTGTTTCCGCCGCGTCCCACACGAGACGGACTTTTCCCGGTTTCTTTGGGCTTAAGACAACGTTTATAGGAAGATACTACCGTTTTTGCCGTTCGATTTCCGCCAGCTCTTTCGATGTTGCCAGGTGAGCGTATCCCTTTTGCTGGTATTCTGCGATTTGTTGTCGAACTATCGTGTAAAGCGCCAGACTCTTCTCCAATCGCTGCTCCAGCTGTTTAAGTCACCGACGGACCATAGGAAGACAGTCTGGGAACGTAAGATCGTCGACGCTCCACAGCAGTCCGATTTCGAAACAATCCCCGATGCGCACGGTTGTGCTCTCCAAAATTTTCAGAGCTCTGTTTTTATTCGTCTCCTGGACTACTGCCACTGTGGATTCCTTCAAAGAGTAATTATTTTTGAGGAGATTGTACAGGTCCTCGTTGCTGATTTCGTGGTGGTGACCGATGAGGATTGCGACACTCGTTTGTGCTGCCGTTGGACCGCAGATTGACCAACTGAGCTCTGATCGCACAGCTATCGGCTCTCCAAAGTTTCGGACCTTGGCTTCGATTGGTGCAATGGTGTGAAGATTATTCAGGCCGATGAGCAGACCGGGATGTTGATTCGTGTAGGAGGCGATTGGAAGTCCATGAAGATGACTGTATTTAGCGGCGATCTCCGAGACGTTTAGCGTCTGCTTTGGAAGCAGCAGTTTTTCAACTGTCTGCGCTGAGTTGAGTAGGAGTTTTTCACCCGTGCTTGGAGCAGAGATCCAAAGATTCATCCGTCGGGAGTTCGGCTCGACGCGTGTGACGTCAGCGGTCCATTTGATAGAGAGCGGCTGCTTGAGTCCTTTAACACCTACTTGGTCGGTAAGGGAACGTTTGACTAGGGTGATTGATGCTCCTCCGTCAAGGAACGCGAGTGTTGTCAATTTCTTCTCCCCATAGTGTAGAGTAACGGGAATCATACGGAAGATAATTGAACCCGACGCACGGATGTGCGTGTTGATGACAACCGTGCTGCCGATCGGGTGAAGCAGAGGGTTATGACGTTCTTTGCATTCTTCGACGTTGCACCGAATCTTAAATTTGCATGGAGCGTTACCACGATCGTTCAAGCAGATCTTGCAAAGTTTATTCTTTTCGAAAATCTTCATGCGATCGACAAAGGTCAACGCTTTGAAGTCCTGCCAAAAGCGGAGGCGGTGGTCCGTTCTTTTGCACACTTTGCAAGGTTTAACTTTATCATTATTTATAGGGAGGATCCTCGGATTTTCGGTTGAACTATGGCTGTATACTTCACCTTTCTGCTTGGTTCTCCCTTTTCCGACCTGCTCATGGTTCTTTGTCTTGGATTTTGGTCGGCTTGCGGGTCGGTACTCGACGCTAACGTTGGCATCACATGCCTCTGAGACTATCTTGGAGAGGAAATTAGAAAATGTCCTCAGTGTCACCGTTTTCTTCTTGTTCCGAAATCGAACCCACTCTCACTTGTCACCTGTTGGCAGCTTGTGCACTAGCGTTTCCGAACGAGATATATGTCTCCAACTTGTCCACCCTCGGAAGATCTAGTCGCTTTACCTTTTCTAGGTAACAGTGCAGCAACAGTTCTGGACAGCCGGAGAGTTAGCAGAGTTTTCCGGTCACCTTCGGAACCGACTTTGGCAATAGCAATTGTCCACGAACGCTTTCCAACGCAGGGCTCTACAGACTTTCCTGCAGCCGAACTAGGTTCTGCTAGTCAATTTCAAAGAATGTTCGGATTAATCTCAGGAAAATGGACTAAATTTCAGCAGCAGCTTATTTTTTCAGCTGCTTTGGCTTAAGTTAATTATAAAACCTAATTACATGTAATTAATCACTTACACCGTGTCCAATATATTCTCATACACTTTTTCCTTGCATTGGTGTCGTGCAACTACTCAACATGCTTCACGTATGTGTTGGTGTAGTTTTGCACTATGTTTATACCAAAGCTTTTAGGTTATGTCCGATTGTTTTCATTCGGTGTTTATCTTTTACCAGCGATGAAGGAGTTTCGCGCTGTGGTGATAAAAAAGTTTTTGAAAGGTGAGCCCGGGCGCTATTTTCAGAAATTTGAAAAATCTCGGAATAAAGCGGGATTTTGTGTACTGAATCATCCGAAAGTACCGTGACACCTGCTCGTTGGATGACCAGAAGAGATCCGGTCGTACTCGTACAGTGCGGACTGCACGAGTTGTTAAAGTGGTCAGGGAATGGATTAGACGAAATCCACAGCGCTCTGTACGTAAAATGGCCGCAGATCTGAATGTTTCGAGATCGTCAATGCACAATATGTGTGTGTATTGTGTGTATGTACAATCCAACGCCCACTGTCCGGCAGTGTTTTTATGGAAGAAAAATGTTTGCACTTGAACGAACAGTTATCGTCATGACAAACATTTTTAGCCCGGGAATTGGAAGGTGATAGCTCTGTTGGGTTCCAGTGACTCATTTCAGAATGCCTGGTTACTCACGTCCATTCCGAGGTCACTTTCACTTACAACAAGCCCCGCATAAACACAGTGCTAACATCAAATGGATATAGGTACTGTGCATACACTTCCATCATCAAATCATATTGTTTTGAGGATGGCACGTATTTAGAAGTATCGTTCAAATTTAGTTATAATCAGAAAGATCTCACCAGAAATTGTTGCTGATATTCAGCCTTCATTTGGAAGGCTTCCCTGTGATGCTAAATGATGTATTTTTGTCTCTACAGAACTAGCATTCCGCTATTCGGCATTATTTTCACATCATCCTTTTCGAATAAAACAGCATTACTTCGCGCACAATTACAACAAAATGATAATCACAGGTAAAAAAAAAAAAATAAAAAAAAATTTCGTGAAGAGCTTTAACTTGAAAAACCACAATCACTGTGCAACATAAGTTATACAAACTACACAGCTCTCCCTCTGTACACCCCGTGGTGAGTGCATCTGAAATTATATGCCAGCCATACACGCGCACATGCGCGTTTGCTTCTTTCGTCACTTCTGTCCAGCAAATGGCCGTTTTCACTGTTGTTCTTCTTTTTTCCGCACCGTCTGCCAATGATTCTAATCCCCCATTATGAGGCGACTCTATATCGACTTCAAAACTGCTAATAATCATCAATTCACTCGCGACAAAGCGGAAATATACTCTAATTTAATAATTTATGTCCAGTGGCTCAACACTAATAGCGCTAACAAACAAAACTAAGCTGATGTAACTCATCCTCCGGGTGCGGAGGCGAAGCACAATACAGAAAAAAACGGGGAAATACTACCGACCATCACACATTTTGGGAGGAAATCGATTTAATTCACTACGTCTTACACAAAATACGCGGAGATTTTATGATTTCACTGTTAGTTGAAGTTGAATAACGAATTATTTTTTGATATTTTATTCGCGAAGACAACGCAGTAAAAACCCGAGATCGTCAATGCACAATATACTGCAAAATGACCTTTCAAGAAACGTAAGGTTCACGGAGTTTTGGAACCTTCCTAGCAGAAACAACTCGAAAGAGCAAGTCTGCTTTTGTCGCGGCACTGTGGGGAAGAATATACCTTTTCCGACGAAAAGTTATTCGTCTTGCAACAATCCCACAATATCCAGAACGACAGATTGTGGGCTCTCTCTTCGAGAACTGTTCCAGAGAGTGATAGGAATATTTCACGGTTCCAAAGTGCTGCGTCAGTGATGGTTTGAGGAGGAATTTGCAAGCGAGGCAAATTACCACTGGTTTTCATCGAAAAAGGCGTTAAATTGAATGCCGTATATTATAAAACGGAAGTTTTGGAGAAAGTTGTCAAGCCATATGTACAAGAGGTGTTTGGCGATGATCACTATGTGTTTCAGCATTATGGAGCGCCAGTGGCGAACCAGCCCAGGAGGCAGAAAGCCACTCTAATAAAGAAATAAAAAAAAAAAAAAAAAAAAAACATTATGGAGCGCCATCGCATACTGCAAATCTTGTTCAGGACTGGTGCCGAGAAAATTTGACCGACTTTTTGGACAAGAATGAATGGCCTCCCAGTTCACCAGATCTGAATCCCTTGGATTATTTCAAATGGTCATACATGCTGGTGATGGTAAATGACCACAGGGCGTTTAATATGAATCAATTCAAAACCGTAATCAAACGAATTTGGGACGAAATGCCGATGGAAGTCGTGCGTGCCGCCTGTGACGGTTTCGATAAACGTCTGGAGCTGGTCAAGAAGGTTAATGGTGGCGTTATTCCAAAACATATGCTTTAGTTGATCAGTATAACATTGCAATATAATGGTTAAGTTATCAATACAATCTGGATTATCGATTTGAAATAAATAGAGTTTTATTTTGTATGAGAATATATTGGACACGGCGTGCAATTCATAGTTTTTCTCCTCTTCACCTCGTGCTACAAAGGCTCTGCTGGCGTGTATTATTCCTTTTTCTGAGCTGAGCTAGATAATTTAGTTAGCTATGTATTTTGAAATTATTTGTTCAGAAGAAGAAATTGTATCACTTACGTTATTATTTCGCATAAAACAACAAGGGAATATAATCCAATTATCATCCTAGTATACAAATGTTCCGAGCCGTACTATTAATCTAGAATAAGAAGCACTATTTAACAATTAAATTTAAGGTTAAGGATAACAAATTTTACACATACATAGTTTCCACTTTATGATACTACAATTGATGATCCGGCAATTGCACAAATTTCCTACTTATTAAACTGTATCTTTTACTTCGTTTTATTGACTTAGTTAATAAAATGGATTTCACCTAGATTTGTTTTTATTTACGTTTTTTTCCGTTTCCCTCCGGGTCCGGGTGACCTGTCATGTTCGGTCAGTCAATGATAGACCGGTCGCTACCATTCGCGTGCCCAGTGGTCTTTAACATAACCACCCAGCACAAATTTGATGTTCCGGAGGAAGTAAGGATGCAGAAACTTTCAAAGTTTGCAAAGAAATATATGATTTGGCAAGCGATCTGCTCATGTGGTAAACGGAGTGCGCCGTTCGTGCCTACCGGGACTGTAAACGGGGAGATCTACCTCAAGGAGTGTCTACAGAAGCGTCTGCTTCCTCTGTTGGAGTAACACGAGGGCCCTACAATCTTCTGGTCGGAACTAGCTTCGTGCCACTATTCAAATGTTGTCTTGGAGTGGTACGAAGCCAACGGGATAACTTTCCTTTTTTTTTATTGTACCCGAGTATAGATAACAAAGACGTAGTCCATCGTCAAAAAAAACATAAGGTTTGTTTCAAAGGTGTATTTTAAACTTTAATCTATCAAGTGGTACTACTGGGTAAATCTTTATACTCGAAAGCAACTGCTATAAAGCAAGAACTTTACAAATTAATTTGAACATTTTAAGTAATAATCGCCCTTGTGGCGGTACTAGTCATTTATCTACTCAAAGATCTTATCTGTCGCATGCCGAACTAATTATCCATAATTAACAAACCGGGGCGGTTCAAAATAAACGTGGTAGTAGTTACGGATGAAGCCATCTGTAACCCCAACAATATCTGCCATTCCGCCAATGAGGAGTACATCAAGCACCTACAACAACTAGCTAGATCACTTGCCTCATTGGACAATCAACATTGAACAGCAGCACGAAAATAGCCACCAACCCGGAAAGGAGGATAGATAGGGCTGACATCCTGTGTTATGTTATGGGACAAAGTCATGAAGCGAGTTTGAGGATTCAACTCAAGGAGCTTCTCAAAGTTTTCGATTACCTGGGGGTTCATAATTTCACACCTGATGAGGAGCCAGAGCGATAATTCTGAAAACGGATTCGAGAGTGGTAACATGCCAGCCAGCACTTCAAGACTCATGGTATGAGTCGAGTGCATGCAACCTAACGCAATACGAAGACACCGATACTGAATACGTTCCAGTTTGATTCTGTTGGACCAAGCCTTAGACTGAAAATTAAAAAAAAAACTACCGTATTCTATGACCGACAAAATCGTTGGCCGATACAACGTTAGAAGATGCAGATGTGCTCTCAACCAGGTTCCGGTAATTGTTCGAAGAAAGTTGATTCTTTGCTGGCACTTTTGCTTCAGATACTCAATGTGGGATCTCCAGGTGCAATTTGAATCGAACCACCGGCTAAGACCAAATTTGAAGCTTCGGTTGTGCAGGGTTATACTTCTTAGAAAAACTACCAACTCAGTTTTCTCCGTAGAGAATCCGATACCTAGCACTAGAGCCCGATTAAGGAAAATTTCTAAAGTATTCTTTAAGGGTCCTTGCAGATCGATCCCACTGGATCCCGTGACAAACACTACGCCCTCATCTGCAAGTTATCTCAACGTATACAGTATACAAAAGAGGGCTTAAACATGATCCCTGGGGGAGACCCATGCAGCTAAATCGAGAAGCTTTAGAGTTTCCATGAGAAAAACTCATATGTTTCTCCCACAGCAAATTGTACAAAAAAAATATTCATTAATGGCGAAAAACCATAAGCGTGGAGTTTATCTGAGAGAACTTCAACAGATACTGAATCAAAAGCCCCCTTGATATCTAAGAATACAGAAGCCATTTGCTCTTTTTTAAGCAAAAGCTAACTGATTATCTGTGGAAACCAACGCGAAACATTCGTTCGTTGCCTTACCCCTATGAAACTATATTGAGTATCTGAAAGCAGTTTGTTTGTCTCAACCCATTTGTCCATTTGAGTCCATTGGTCCGAATACTCCTTGCTTTCATTGCCGTAGTTCGGTTATGCAATCTTCGCCCCGTATTCCAAAGAGTATTCACCGACGTTTCAAGCGACAGCCCATCCACAAATTGTCACCATTAAGGCTTGTTCGCGATAATATCTGGACAGATTAAATTTGGAATAAAACAAATTGGCTGATAGTTCAACCCAAGATGCATTTTTTATTCATTTAATTGTGCATTATTAGTCATCTTAAAACTAATGACAGTTACTTAATTAGGCTGCATTAAGAAACTACGAACTTTTAAGTTTACTCCAGCCATTAGGGTCTGTGCAGACCTCTTTTTTTTAACCAGTTTATTTATTTATTTATACGGCTCAATCGCGTTAGTTATATGGAGCCAAAGGCAATGTTTGTGGGTTACACACAAAAAAAAACTATTTTTTAAACAAATTATGATTCTTCTTCTTTCTTGATGGAGATTTTATGTTGCTTCTTCTTGTTCTTTCACAATTCTATCTGACTCTTTTTGTTTACAGATCCCCGTTGACATGAATGCGGCGAACTGCAACAACGCACGATCGCGGGTATCCAAACCCTTCGGTTCATCAATACGTGTTTCGGTGTCCCGGCATGATGACAGATTCCTCCGTTTTATCTTCCAGCACCTCTAACGTATCCAATTCTCCCTCACCTTCAGTTTCTGATCCTCCGGTGGCTGTACCTCCAGTTACTGCACATCCGGACGTTTTCTTCAGCTTACCGCTTTGCTCCTTTTCTTGACTTTGCACTTTCGGCTGACTCAGATTCTGCCGCTTGGGAAAGGAAGCCATCAGGTGTCCCTCTTCCTTGCAGA
The DNA here is from genome assembly GCA_024533555.2 of Aedes koreicus. NCBI lineage: Eukaryota > Metazoa > Arthropoda > Insecta > Diptera > Culicidae > Aedes > Aedes koreicus. The sequence goes on along the minus strand of JAHHFK020004943.1, from coordinate 180,986 downwards.
TAAAGCATTTGTCCTTGTTTCCTTGGTAGTATATGTTTCCCTTCCGGCTGGCAAAGTGCAGTGATGACGGGATTTCCTGCTTCACATCTATGTAAGCGCCCCGCACACTAGTGTAGGCCGGTATGCCCAGCTCCGCCGGAAACATCTCCCGCACGATACGTTTTACGCGTTCATATTTTGACAAAAACGTAACGATCTCCTGGTCCGCAACCTCCGGTGGGAGATCGTATATTCACATATAGCAGATGTGATCCTGGGCATGCGACATGTGCACTTTAACCTTTTTTCCATTCCCATAATGGAACATCAGTTCATCCGAGTTGGTGGTCAACGCGTGCAACATCGACCGCTCAGACTTGAACTTGACGAGAAGGGCCTTTTCATCTGCAATCCTATATGCAGCTTTAATTTCATCCAGCTCCACATCCAAGCCTTTGACGAAATTTGCCACTTCGCTTAAGACTGATTTATCCGCTCAATTACCGAAGGTAAATCGCACAGTATTTTTCAACTCCCACATTGCTGCTGTAACAAAAGCGATAAAAAAGAATAGCGAGGGAGCGTCATGGCTGCGTAGGAATGGTAACAATCGCTTCTTTAGCCATTCTTCACGGTATATTTCCTTGTTTACCGTTCCGGTAGTGATGAAGCTTTGGCTTGCTCGACCACATCTGCATATTGCCTGCAAAACCAAATATTTTTTCGGGAAACTTGGCCTTTTTCTTCGTCTTGAAATGCTCCTCTGCGTCGTTCCGTTGCATGGCAGTATGATAAGACATTCCGGGAATGCTTAAAGTTTTCCTGCAAATAAGTTTCATCGTCCATTAACGCGTAGGAAAACTTCGATTTAAGAACGTTATAGACAGTGGTTGCAGGAAAACCAAGCTTTTATGCAAGTTTTCTTACTGACAGATCCGGATTTGTTTTTTGAAATTGCTCTTCTTTCGACACCATCTTTGATCTAAAAGCTTGTAGTATCACAAAAAATTGATTTTACACAATGAACAGACATACGTTCATTAGTCTGCGAAATATTTTCCGCTTTAATGAAGTATTTCCAGAGATATACGTATTTACGCGTGTCCAGATTTGGTCATGAATGTGGTATCAAGGAGGTTTAAATAAAATCAATGGATTAACAGTTAAAAGAAATAAGATTTAAAATAAATATGTGTTTTCTATGTTGAAATAACAGAAGAACGGAAGAATGTTTACTAACATCCATCACAGCCTAATGGCCTTCTATGATTGGCCAATGCTAGTTGATGATGACAACGGCAACAACCAAGATGAAGATCACGCGGGAAATTGTGCACAGATCGGATATAAATATAACTTCGTGAGCCGCTCTCTTCACTTGTTTGGCGATTGTTAAGCGCGATACAACACCCGATATCAGCACGCGATCAGCGAAAAGCAGCGTACCATCATCCGTATACGAAACAGCCCGGCGGAGGCTCATTTCTGAGCACCCATAACCATCAGTAGGCGATCAGCAAAAGCAGCAAGGCCAAAGTCTTCCCGAGCGCCTACCATCATCCATTCACGAGACAGCCGAGCCGAGGCTCATTTCTGAGCGCCCATCACCATCAGCACGCGTAGCAGCGAGGCCAAAGTAAACCCGAGCGCCCATCATCATCATCTTCATCATCATCAGCCATTCACCAACAGCACGCGCAGCAGCGAGGCAAAAGTCAACCCGAGCGCCCATCATCATCATCCATTCACGAAACAGCCGGGCCGAGGCTCATTCCTGAGCGGCCATAATTGTGCGTCAGCACAACATCGAGGGGCTTTTAAGAGTTACCCTTGCTGTGCGCGTCAGTCGGCAGGCACATTTTGAACATCCATCAAAGCGGGCTCAACTTCGGTGGAAATGGCTGAATGCAGCGACGTTCGCTACAATGGCGCAGCTTACAAGTTTTAACTATGATTTTCTATATTAGACTCTGATGGAAAAATTCAGGGATCTAAAATGAGGAAATGATAAAAAAAAAATCCGATGGAAATAGGCAGATTTTGATAGATATGTTTGCCTCCGTCCGGTGGATAAAGACGGAGTGTTTGAAATCGAGAAACGTAACAATTATTAAACAATGTTTCAAACGTTTCGATACAGGAAGCCCTAAAGAAAATTTTTTTTGAAAGAATTGAAAAAGGCTCTTGACAAAAACAATGCTCTCCTTGATCAAGTCTCGAGTTTGTCGGCCGAAACATAAACGTACCTGGGAAATGCGTTACCTCAGGTTCCCTGTGATTCAGCTCGTAATGACGGACTATTACTATCTACAATGAACAGTTGGTCATTGGAATCCCTCAACATACCGGAATGCAAACCTTCGGATGGTGAAAGCGAGACTGATAAAAGAGCCTTCGAGTACTGGAAGGACCTGTTGGTTTCATCACTGCATCTCATCCACGCTACTGATGAACATACAAAAAAAAGCGTGTTTAAAATTAAATCTGGACCTAAATTGCGAGAAATTTCCCAGACAACATTTTCGACACCAGGCACGCCAGATGAGAAAACAGCGCCATTTTCTCATGCCCTGGCTCGATTGGAGGAGTACAACGGATCCAGAACGTACACGTTATCGCAACGAGGTAAGCTAATGCTGATGAGCCAAGGTTCTTCAGAAAGCAGCATTGGTTTTGTTCAATGTGTGGCTTCTGCAGCGAAGCTTTGTAGCTATAGTACTGCCGAGGAAATTGAGGCTATTGTAAGAGTGCTCACAAAAAGTGCCAGTGATGGGAGAGTTAGGATTCTGGCCCATAGAAAATGGGTCAAGCAAGGTTCCATGAAGGACCTTATAGATCTGCTCCGAAATCGCGAGATTGAGAAAACCAATGAAGAGGAGTTCCAAAAAGCTCATGGCCGAGAAGAGGCATCATTGGCAGCACCAGTGTATCAAAGTTATCAGGGGTTTCACCACCACAAGGCACCATTCCATCAGAACCAACGAGAAAGAGGATTTCAACGCACACGACGTGGCAATGGATGACGAGGAAGAGGTTTTTCGAGAGGCAATCATCGTTCCCTTTCCACTTCAAATTGCTGGAGGTGTGGAAGCATCTATCACCGAGCGACTGAATGTTTTGCAATCAGGAAAGAGTGTCGAGTTTGCCGAAAGGTCAGGCATATTGACCGATTTTGTACATCAAACCAAACGAATTATCGTGACCAAAGAAGACCATTGAAGCGTCAAGAAGAGGAGTCAGCCGTCGAAGGAAAAGTTGCAGCCATAGAATTTCCGAAAGTTGAAATGGAAATGGAATCAAAGGTCTGGTGCAGCATTATTCCTACATAAATATGATGTTTTTTTTCTTCTCTCGATATAAACATTGAACTACTTAGACTTAAAGAAAATCTGAAATATGTTCAATAAATTTACCTTAATCTAATTATTGTGTATACTATTTTGCAGAAAATTATCCAACAACCTCAAGTTGCTGAACTTAGTGTTCAAAAGGTTCATCAAGTCCAGTTATCTACCTAATCGTCAGGTCGTTATATTTCATCTAATGAAAACGGCGCAATAATTAAAGCGAAAATTGCTGGGATTGGGATTGACTTTTTAATAGACTCTGGCGTCCAAGTCAGCATCATAACCAAGGCTTCATTTGATGAGATTTTGGTGGATTAGAATGTCACGTCTCAAATCTTTGACAAACCCTTGAAAGCTTGAAAGAACAAATCAAAGTCATCGCCAATTTTGAAGCTGTATTATTCATCTCTCATGATATGTAGACCAGTGATGGTAAAGAAATGTTGCATCGTGGATGAATTAAGAGCACTCTTGGGCTTTAAGACTGCAATCAGGTATGTACTCTGGACTTGACATTGGTTTTTGTGTACCCATACGTAATCAACTATAGCAGTTTGAAGAACGTGATGTATACTACGCTCAAGCTGTGACGGCCGGATATTATATATATATATATATATATATATATATATATATATATATATATATATATATATATATATATATATATATATATATATATATTTATATTTATATATATATATATATATATATATATATATATATATATATATATATATATATATATATATATATATATATATATATATATATATATATATATATATATATATATATATATATATATATATATATATATATATATATATATATATATATATATATATATATATATATATATATATATATATATATATATATATATATATATATATATATATATATATATATATATATATATATATATATATATATATATATATATATATATATATATATATATATATATATATATATATATATATATATATATATATATATATATATATATATATATATATATATATATATATATATATATATATATATATATATATATATATATATATATATATATATATATATATATATATATATATATATATATATATATATATATATATATATATATATATATATATATATATATATATTTATATATATATATATATATATATATATATATATATATATATATATATATATATATATATATATATATATATATATATATATATATATATATATATATATATATATATATATATATATATATATATATATATATATATATATATATATATATATATATATATATATATATATATATATATATATATATATATATATATATATATATATATATATATATATATATATATATATATATATATATATATATATATATATATATATATATATATATATATATATATATATATATATATATATATATATATATATATATATATATATATATATATATATATATATATATATATATATATATATATATATATATATATATATATATATATATATATATATATATATATATATATATATATATATATATATATATATAGATAAAGAAGGTTATATAAGAAGATTGCACGCAGTTTTATTTTTGGATTCAGGATTTGAGAGTAGGAGTGGAAAGAATGTTAGTATCAAGGAGGTTTAAAAAAATCAATGGATAAACAGTTAGAAGAAATCAGATTTAAAATTTATTTGTGTTTTCTTTGTTGAGATAACAGAAGAACGGAAGATTGCTTACTAACATCCATCACAGCCTAATAGCCATCTATGATTGGGCAATGCTAGTTGATCACGCGGGGAATTGTGCACAGATCGGATATAAATATTACTTCGTAAGCCGCTCTCTTCACTTGTTTGACGATTGTTAAGCGCGATACAACACCCGATATCAGCACGCGATCAGCGAAAAGCAGCGTACCATCATTCGTCTACGAAACAGCCAGGCGGAGGCTCATTTCTGAGCGCCCATAACCATCAGGCGATCAGCAAAAAGCAGCAAGGCCAAAGTCTTCCCGAGCGCCTGCCATCATCCATCCACGAAACAGCCGGGCCGAGGCTCATTTCTGAGCGCCCATCACCATCAGCACGCGTAGCAGCGAGGCCAATGTAAACCCGACCGCCCATCGTCATCATCATCATCATAAGCCATTCACCAACAGCACGCGCAGCTATCATATTGAAGTTGTCACAGAGGTCATATATCGCTTTGGCTTTGGTTCTCCCCAGCCTGCACCATGAGAGTTAAAATCTCCTATGATCAACCGTGGAGTAAGAAGGACAGAACAAAAATATCTGTAAGTTGTTTTTGTTTAATTGAAGCTCTAGTAGGAATATACACAGAAGCAATGCAAAGGCCATTTCTTTTAATTACAGCCTGACATGCAACAACTTCAATACCTGGAATTGGAGGAAAATTCACTCTAAACAAGGAGTAGCACTTTTTGATCTCCAAAATTACTCCTCCTCCACGTGAATCCTCATGATCAAGACAAATATATTTAAAATATTGAAATCATGAAGTGGAAGATCGATTTCAGAAGAGTGCCATGTTTCACAAAGAGCGAATGCATCACAACCGGTATTGTGAACTAAATATTTGAAACATTCCAATTTAGGAACAACACTTTGATAATTCCACTGTAGAATAGTGATCTAATCCCCGACCTCAATTGGCAAATTATCCATCGAAAGAAATGATAGCTGCAAGGAAGAGCCACTTTATTGTCATTTGCTTCAAAGAAGTTTTCACAGTTGGAAGCATTGCCAGAACAATGCTTTTGAGAGGATCAGAAATTTCAAGGTACTTGAAGATACCTTCATCAATGTCATCAACTAGAACATCCCAGTCGAGGAAGGCACTTCTGTTCTTAAAATCGGGGCATCAGGTGTTTTGGATGTCCTCCGATAGGATGAAAGGGGGTGTAGCTAGTGCTACGGAAACCAGGAAAGATGGAGTTTTCCTTTTTTCCACCTTTCCTTGAAATGGGCAAGCTGGTTTTGGTCTCTGGCTTCGCTTCCGTGAAGCACCTTCTGAAAAACTGAAAGATGTTCTCTCTTCAGCCAAATCAAAGTTAGACTTGTCATCTGACAGGGGCGCAAAGGGATTCGTTTTCACATTGGGTGCTGGGGAGGATTTTTTCACCATTTCGGCAAAATATTGCCTGGAACGCTGTTTTACCGAGTGTTCTAATTTGTCCTGCCGTTGTTTGTACGCCGGGTACGACGAGAGAGTATAAGGAGGAGTTCCCTTACAGAAAGCACATTTTAGTGTGCTATCGGTACGGGCACCAACCTCATTTTTCTCCCCGCAGTTGGAGCAGCGTGCCTTATTGCCGCAATGGGAGGTCATATGTCCCATCTGCTTGCGTTTTTGGCAGATCATGACTCGAAGTACGAACAACCGCACAGGTAGTCGAAGTATTTCCAACTCGACGTATTCAGGGAAGGCTGAACCAGAGAAGTTTTCATGAAACGAGTCTGATGATGTAAACTTCTTTTCACCCTTCGTGATCGATACTTTGCCTAGTTTTTGCACATCCAGGATCTTCACTGAAGAAACTGGAGGGTTCTTAAATTGACAAACCACCTGCTTCAGCAGGATCTCACGTGCCAAACTCGCTTCGGTTACCACCCCTTCAATTTCAATACCCCGAGCTGGGATATTTTTTTTTTTTTTATTTATTTATTTCTATTCATCAACGGGTTATGTTTAAACCCCAATGATGTTACTTAAAGCTAAAATAGAATAGCACATTAATGGTCATGACATAAAACAAAAAAAAAATACACTATCGATGTGAATTAGACAGGTCTTTAAAAAACCGACGAAGCATCTGGCGAATCACGTCAAAATCAAACAAGGTGGAGACTTTATTAAAGAGTCTTTGTAAACCGCCAATTGCGCCAAACATAATGTAATTGGTTCGCTGTGGAGGTAACCGCAGCATCGAACTATTCCTTAGGGCTCGGGGTTGCACGTTGATGTTGATTTGCTCCAGAAGATCAGGACAGTCGATGCGGCCTTGAAAGATGTCTGCGATTAACAAAGCCCTGGCTGTATCTCTACGAACTAACAGGAACTCCAGGTTAATCAAATGGCAACGGCTTTCGTAGCTTGGCAAACAATAGGGATCCGTATACGGTAGTTTACGTAGCGCAAATCTCAAAAACCGTCGTTGAACAGCCTCTACTCGAACGACACCGTTGTTGTAATGAGGACTCCACACAACCGAGCAATACTCTAATATAGAACGACACAAGGAGCAGTACAACGATTTGAGGCAGTAGATGTCTGTGAAGTCTTTCGCAATCCGGAAGATGAATCCCAGAGCGCAGGAGGCTTAGCCGACAGCGTACGAGATATGCTGCTTGAAGGTGAACTGGGTGTCCAGAATTACTCCTAGGTCCTTGACTTGACTGACGCACTCAATTTCGGTGCGCAACAAGACATACTTGAATAAAATAGTCTGTTTCTTGTGCGAAAACGAGATAAACCGTGCATTTGGCCGGGTTGACATCCATGCAAATTGCACCAGTCGACAAAAGCATTCAGCTGACGTTGAAGAAAGTGACAGTCATCGAGTGAGTGCACTCGAAGATAAAGTTTCAGGTAATCTGTGTATGATAGTCGTGGTCCTTCAAAAGCCAAATTTACTTCGTTGAAGTAGATCAAAAAAATCAACGGTCCCAAGTGACTACCCTGCGGTATACCAGACGGGGCTTTGAACATGTGAGATTGACAATCTCCTATGACTACAGCCAGATGACGGTCAGTGAGGTACGATTGAAACCATTGCAGCAGGCATCCGTTGATCCCAGGCCTGTCCAGTTTGGCAATAGCAATGCGGTGGTTCAATTTATGGAAGGATGCAGACGAGTCGGTGTAAATGACATCCGTTTGGGCGCGTTTCACCATATTGTCAGTAATGTAGGAAGTAAGGCACAGCAGATTAGTGGCAGTGGAGCGACCAGCCATGAATCCGTGCTGGTCTGTACTAATATACAGTTTGCAGTGAGCGAGCAACGGTTCCATAATTACAAGCTCGAACAGTTTAGCAACAGCGCTAAGCGAAGTAATGCCACGATAATTGCCAGCCTCCCGTTTGCGACCCTTTTTGTGTACTGGAAACATGTGCGCAAATTTCCAACAGCAAGGAAAAATACCGACAGCCGCAGATAGTCGAAAAACCTGAAACAACGGGGTAACAAACTATCCAGGTATAATTTGAGAAAGGACGAAGGAATTCCATCCGGCCCGGGATTGTGGGATAATTTGAATTTAAAGCAGGCCTTGATTATCATCTTTGCATCGATGTCGACTTGGCCGAAGGTTTGGCCGGCAAGTGGAACGAAGCTGGCCGCAAGTCTAATATGGTCATCGCTCAATGTCTCCTCGGTGAAAACGCTAGAGAATTTCTCCCCTGCGGGGAGGAAGCCGTGTTGCCGCGGAGTGACATAGACGAGTGAACGCCAACTTCGTTGATTGTTTACAAATTTCCAGAATTGTTGAGGACGTGACTTGAGTTTTCTCTGTATTCCACGCCGATACTGGAGAAAGCAACATTTTGCGACTCGTTTGTATTCGTGATTCATCCTAACATAATGACGACTAAGAAATAGTGTCCGGTGCTTTGTGAATTTTCTGAGGGCAGCTCTCTTGCCAGATTTCAAGGGACGAAATTTGCTCGTTTGCCAGGGTGGACGAGACGTATGACGATGGATTTTCTTCGGAATGTGTCTGTATATGCCAGAACGTTGGAAAATGTTTGAGCGGCTGACTCGACATTGACTGTATCCAAAATGTTATCCCAATCGAAATGCGAGAGTAACTCGGCGATATTGCGATGATTGGCACAAACAAAATCGTAGGAAACTGTGGCAGGTGAAATTTAAAAATCATGTTCCAGCTTTGAGCGTAACGTGACCAGTAGAGGCGGATGATGAAGAGTTAGTTTCACTAAAGGAGAGGGAGCTTCGCATAAGAGTGAAGCGGTGTCTTGGGCGCTCATGAAACAGAGGTCTTAGCTGTGGGTGTTCTGGTTGGTGACATGATTGGTTTGAGAGAGAGTGTCTGAGCTGTAATTGTCCAGAAGGAACGAAGCTTTGGAATGCATGGCAGAATGATTGGCATCGGGAAATAGAAACCTACTGTCAGATAATTTCCATGAAATTCCAGGCAGATTAAAGTCGCCTATCACCATAATTTCGTCAGTTGCTTTGACATTTTCCAAAATTATGAAAACCGATTGGCAATGGGTTGCAATTTTGTCACGCTCGCGTATGCGGTCGGGTGGAATGTACGGTCCACAAAGGAATAATGTACGATCGCCCAGTTTGATCGACGTTCAAATTTGTTCCAAACAAGTCCAAGAAGGGTTGATGTTGATTTGCTCCAGAAGATCAGGACAGTCGATGCGGCCTTGCAAGATGTCTGCGATTAACAAAGCCCTGGCTGTATCTCTACGAACTAACAGGAACTCCAGGTTAATCAAATGGCAACGGCTTTCGTAGCTTGGCAAACAATAGGGATCCGTATACGGTAGTTTACGTAGCGCAAATCTCAAAAACCGTCGTTGAACAGCCTCTACTCGAACGACACCGTTGTTGTAATGAGGACTCCACACAACCGAGCAATACTCTAATATAGAACGACACAAGGAGCAGTACAACGATTTGAGGCAGTAGATGTCTGTGAAGTCTTTCGCAATCCGGAAGATGAATCCCAGAACGCAGGAGGCTTTGCCGACAGCGTACGAGATATGCTGCTTGAAGGTGAACTGGGTGTCCAGAATTACTCCTAGGTCCTTGACTTGACTGACGCACTCAATTTCGGTGCGCAACAAGACATACTTGAATAAAATAGTCTGTTTCTTGTGCGAAAACGAGATAAACCGTGCATTTGGCCGGGTTGACATCCATGCAAATTGCACCAGTCGACAAAAGCATTCAGCTGACGTTGAAGAAAGTGACAGTCATCGAGTGAGTGCACTCGAAGATAAAGTTTCAGGTAATCTGTGTATGATAGTCGTGGTTCTTCAAAAGCCAAATTTACTTCGTTGAAGTAGATCAAAAAAATCAACGGTCCCAAGTGACTACCCTGCGGTATACCAGACGGGGCTTTGAACATGTGAGATTGACAATCTCCTATGACTACAGCCAGATGACGGTCAGTGAGGTACGATTGAAACCATTGCAGCAGGCATCCGTTGATCCCAGGCCTGTCCAGTTTGGCAATAGCAATGCGGTGGTTCAATTTATGGAAGGATGCAGACGAGTCGGTGTAAATGACATCCGTTTGGGCGCGTTTCACCATATTGTCAGTAATGTAGGAAGTAAGGCACAGCAGATTAGTGGCAGTGGAGCGACCAGCCATGAATCCGTGCTGGTCTGTACTAATATACAGTTTGCAGTGAGCGAGCAACGGTTCCATAATTACAAGCTCGAACAGTTTAGCAACAGCGCTAAGCGAAGTAATGCCACGATAATTGCCAGCCTCCCGTTTGCGACCCTTTTTGTGTACTGGAAACATGTGCGCAAATTTCCAACAGCAAGGAAAAATACCGACAGCCGCAGATAGTCGAAAAACCTGAAACAACGGGGTAACAAACTATCCAGGTATAATTTGAGAAAGGACGAAGGAATTCCATCCGGCCCGGGATTGTGGGATAATTTGAATTTAAAGCAGGCCTTGATTATCATCTTTGCATCGATGTCGACTTGGCCGAAGGTTTGGCCGGCAAGTGGAACGAAGCTGGCCGCAAGTCTAATATGGTCATCGCTCAATGTCTCCTCGGTGAAAACGCTAGAGAATTTCTCCCCTGCGGGGAGGAAGCCGTGTTGCCGCGGAGTGACATAGACGAGTGAACGCCAACTTCGTTGATTGTTTACAAATTTCCAGAATTGTTGAGGACGTGACTTGAGTTTTCTCTGTATTCCACGCCGATACTGGAGAAAGCAACATTTTGCGACTCGTTTGTATTCGTGATTCATCCTAACATAATGACGACTAAGAAATAGTGTCCGGTGCTTTGTGAATTTTCTGAGGGCAGCTCTCTTGCCAGATTTCAAGGGACGAAATTTGCTCGTTTGCCAGGGTGGACGAGACGTATGACGATGGATTTTCTTCGGAATGTGTCTGTATATGCCAGAACGTTGGAAAATGTTTGAGCGGCTGACTCGACATTGACTGTATCCAAAATGTTATCCCAATCGAAATGCGAGAGTAACTCGGCGATATTGCGATGATTGGCACAAACAAAATCGTAGGAAACTGTGGCAGGTGAAATTTAAAAATCATGTTCCAGCTTTGAGCGTAACGTGACCAGTAGAGGCGGATGATGAAGAGTTAGTTTCACTAAAGGAGAGGGAGCTTCGCATAAGAGTGAAGCGGTGTCTTGGGCGCTCATGAAACAGAGGTCTTAGCTGTGGGTGTTCTGGTTGGTGACATGATTGGTTTGAGAGAGAGTGTCTGAGCTGTAATTGTCCAGAAGGAACGAAGCTTTGGAATGCATGGCAGAATGATTGGCATCGGGAAATAGAAACCTACTGTCAGATAATTTCCATGAAATTCCAGGCAGATTAAAGTCGCCTATCACCATAATTTCGTCAGTTGCTTTGACATTTTCCAAAATTATGAAAACCGATTGGCAATGGGTTGCAATTTTGTCACGCTCGCGTATGCGGTCGGGTGGAATGTACGGTCCACAAAGGAATAATGTACGATCGCCCAGTTTGATCGACGTTCAAACTTGTTCCAAACAAGTCCAAGAAGGGTTTTCAAGAGCCTTTGCCTTAAATTTTGTACTTATAGTTACTAGTACGCCCCCACCTGTCACTTTACGGCTATTATCGGCATTCCTGTCACAACTAAATACCTCGTAATCTTTGCCGAATACCTGACAAGAGAGTGTGCGTGAATCCAGCCAGGTTTTCGTGAGGACGATTATGTCGTAGCACTGGTCCAAAATAGTTATGCGGAAATCGTCGACATCGCTGTTGATACCACCGAAATTCTGGTAGTAAATGTCGATCTTGTGATGGCGGAAGGGAGCATGGATGTTTAAGCGTGGTGGTGCGGATGGGGCAGCCGTAAAAGCGATAACACAACTAGAATACGAGGCAATATCAGGCAAAGAAGCAGATAAATCGTGAATGTACTTGCCTGCTAAAGCAGGTTGGAAAACCCCCTGTGTGCATCTGGCCTCATGGCCGAGACGACTGGATTTGGCGCGACTGGGGCAGAGGAACCGGGGGCTTCCGAAGTGCTTTCCACGATGCGTCTCGGATGTGATGTGCACTGATTCGTCTTTAAATCGGGTAACTCTTCATACAAGCTGGAAGTTGGAACATATTCTGGAAGCGAAAAGCTGGAATAACACGCGTACTTGCCTGAGGTAACAGGCTGGAAGACCCCCTCCGGAATAAACACTCGATACTCGAGTGTGAAGAGCTGAAAGACAGCAATCTCGTTAGCCTGTTTCAGATTAGACACAGCGACCCGAGGTCTAATCTTAATAATTTCAGTCACGGCCGAAAATCGTTTCGTGATCATTAGTAATCTGATAAAAATTCTGACGTTTCGTTTTGGGCTGATAATAGTCAACCCATGGACCAGCTGAATCAGCTGGATAGGCTCGTGATCGGGTAATTTTATGAGACTCATAATTTGGCGTCAAGGGTGAATCATCTTTCGACCGTTGATCCATTGCACACCCGTGGGAGCTTATGACGCTCAACCACTGAGGCGATTACAAAACACACTATACAATACAGTAAAGATTAAGCTTAACACAAACGAAAACACAAAATGGAAATACAATATATTTAGGGGAGAAAGAGAAAAACAAAACAATATGAATGAATATTTTTTTATGAATTCATTTATTTGTACAGGCTCAATCGAATCAACTTTACAGAGCCAAGTTTGCATGTTTATAGACATTATAGTTATCTTAGAACTAAGGTTAAGGGGGTGGAACCGATTACTCACGGTTGTCTCGAGGTTAATAGGAATAACGATTTTATGGATGGGAAAATTGCGGTGGAAATTTTTAACAAAGCATGAGGAACAATGGTTTTCTTATATCTAGAATTAATCAAAATATCTAGAATACTTTTTTTTCATTAAAAGTTTTCAATTTAAAAAAAAATCACTCACTCACACACACAACCACAATCCCACACCGATGCACACAATCCACAAACATTTAACCTAAACAAGTAAGTAAATCAAACTAAAATCTAAAACTAATGTTAGTCAAAAACACATAAATGAGTTTCATAAACTCCAGATCGCGTGCAGCCAAAATGTCTCGAACCGGTACATTGGGTTGTCTACCTCGAGCCGGAAGGGAATCATAAAGCTCAGATCTGACTCCACGATGCTCAGCACAAAACAAAATAACGTGATCTGCGTCCTGGTAACCTTGTTCACACTCACAGAGATTGCTGTCTCCCAGCCCAACACGGAACAAATGAGCGTTTAAAGAATAATGATTGGATATGAGGCAAGACATCACACGAATGAAGTCTCGACCCACATCCAATCCCCTAAACCAACATGCCAGCCAGCACTTCAAGACTCATGGTATGAGTCGAGTGCATGCAACCTAATGCAACCAATGAATACGTTCCAGTTTGATGATGTGCGACCGACCCGCTGACTGAAAACAAAAACTACCGTATTCAATAATCGACAAAATCGTTGTCCGGTACAACGTTAGAAGATCTTGCGGATGCGCTCCCCACCAGGTCCCGGTAATTGTGCAGAGAAAGTTGATCCTTTGTTGGCATTTTCACTTCAGATACTCAATGTGCGATCTCCAGGTGCACTTTGAATCGAACCAGACCCCAAGATATTTAAATGACATAGAATGAGTTATCGGTGTACCCAAAATTTGCAGCTTCGGTTGTGCAGGGTTATGCTTCTTAGAAAAAACTACCAACTCAGTTTTTCTCCGTAGAGAATTCGATACCTCGCTCGAGAGCCCAAGTAGACTCTCCCTCCCAACACCCCCCTCCTCTCTTTCCCTCTCCCACCCCCACCCCATTTTTTACAAAAAAATAAAACAAAAGGGGCTTACCCAAGTAACAATTTAAGTTTTATTCTAGCCGTATAGCATTCCTCCCGGTCGTATTGATAAAACTACATTCAAAACTGTTTTGTCTACCAACACCTCCTCTATGCTTCTTTAAAGCCAAAATTTGTACAAAGTGGCCCACTCTATAGACGGTTGTGAAAACAATTTAATGAAACCTCTATAAGACCATACAGATTTTGAAAATATTCTAGTGATAGATGCTATGACCACTTGAGAACCTTCATAAAACCTATTGGCTGCATTGAAAACCAGCATGCGGCCAAATGGCCACAGCTGTCAAACTTAACTGTGATATCGTGGTTGGTTTTTGTTGTTCTGCTTTGTTCGATTCTCTGCTCTTCTGATTCATTTAGCAGTAAATAATATCTGAGGAAAAAAGGCTGCGGGAAATTTTGTTTCATTGCAAAATATCAAAAACAAATTCAGTTTTTTACAGCGTAGCATGCTATAAATCAGATGCGCATTGAATTTTATGGTGAATATTGGCACGATAAGAGCCAAAAATTGATGCGCCTCGGAAATTATGCGCGTTTACAACAACAAACACAAAATAAAAACAAATATATTCGATAAATTAAACATGAATTTCTTGAAAATTGATGAAATTCAATAAAGTTATCTAAAAGAATGTAGAAATTGGTCTCCGATATACAGTTCATTTGCATTACATTGAAAATTTGATGCATTTATTTCTCCAAATTTCTCTTATTTCTAATATTTCAATATGGCGATTGGAAAAAAAATCACAATTCTGCCATAAAGCCAAGTTATCTTCGCAATGACTACTTTCAAACTATTTGGTTCTCTGGTGGCTTTCCTCAATGCCAATTTGCCGCCTCATGGATTTACTGGAGGCAAAATGCTTTTTCAACTGACCATAATAAGATAATATGATAAGTCCTAAAACGGCATTTCAAAACAGCATATTATGAGTTCATAAAGTCGAAATAAAACCTTTGATAGGAGTAAAAGGAATGTGAGAAAACGAGGTTTAAAGATCGTTTTAAACAAGCTGTGTAGGTTCTCATAAACCTGACTAAAATATGAAACCTATTGGCATCTCTTGGTGTCATAATAAAACCAAATTGATTTCTAGTGGCTTTGATAAAACATTAATAAAACTTAATAAAGCTGGATGGTTTTGGCAATGTTACTTGGGTAAACATGATCCCTGGGGGACACGCATGTAGCTAAATCGAAAAGCTGTAGAGTTTCCATGAGAAAAGCGCATATGTTTTTCTGACAGCATATTGTACAAAAAATTGTTCATTAATTGTGAAAAGCCACAAGCGTGGAGTTTATTTGAGAGAACTTCAACAGATACTGAATCAAAAGCCCCCTTGATATCCAAGAAAACAGAAGCCATTTGATATGTTTTAGCAAAAGCTAACTGAATCTCTGTGGAAAGCAACCCGAGGCAGTCGTTCGTTCCCTTACCCCTACGGAAACCATATTGAGTATCTGAAAGCAGGTTGTTTGTCTCAAACCATTTGTCCAGACGAAAAAGGATCATTTTCTCCAACAACTATCCAATCGATATTACGAGTTAGATCATACGTGACGTTGTAGATTCCGGCGGAGTGATCCCGGTGGCAACCGAAATTTTAATAGGCAAGGATCCTAGATCACATTCCATGTGCAGTCCAACGATAATTAATTCGAGCAAAGTGTGAGGACTCACCTACTGCCAAGTGAGGATGGACCAGCCAAGCGTGTAATTTCTCCATTGTTGAGAACGGTCATATAGAAGTTATCACAGAGGTCATACATCAAAGAAGACCGGTTGTCATCGTACAGTTCTCCCCAGCCTGTACCGTGAGAGTTAAAATCTCCCATGACCAACCACGGAGCAAGTAGAACCAAACAAATATCTGAAAGTTGTTTCTGGTTTATTGAGGCTCGAGGAGGAATATAAACGGAAGCAATGCAAAGGCTTTTATTTTTAATAACAGCCTGACATGCGACAACTTCAATACCTGGAATAGGAAGAAAATTCACTCTATGGAGGGAGTAGCACTTTTTGATCCCCAAAAGTACTCCTCCTCCACGTGAATCCTTACGATCAAGCCGAATAATGTTGAAATCGTGAATCGGAAGATCGATTTCGGGTGAAAGCCATGTTTCACAAGGAGCAAATGCATCACAACCGATATTGTGAGCTAAAAATTTAAATGATTCCAATTTAGGAATAAAACTTCGACAATTCCAATGCAGAACAGTGATCAAATCCCCGACCTCTTTTGGCAAATTATACATCGAAGGAAATGATAGCTGCAAGGAGGGGCCACTTGAATGTTAATTTTTTCAAAAAAGTTCTCACAGTGGGAAGCATTGCCTTAACAATGCTTTTAAGAGGGTCAGACATTTCGAGGTACTTGAAAATACCTTCCACAATATCATCAAATGAGAACAGCCCAGATGAAGAGGGGGCTTCTGTTCTTAAAATCGGGGCATCAGGGGTTTTGGATGTCCCCGGGAGAGATGGGAAATCCTATGTGTAGTAGGCACTTCGAAAACCAGGAGGATTTGGATTTTCCTTATTTCCACTGCACTTTGAATTGGGCATGTTGATTTGGGGCTTCTGTTCAGCTATATTCCCTGCTCGGACGCGTCTTCGCTTCCGGGAAGCACCTTCCGGAAAACTGAAAGATGTCCCCTCCTCAACCAAGTCCGAATCAGACTCGTCATCTGACAGAGGAGCAAAAGGATTTGTATTGATATCGGGTGGCGAGGCTTTCTTAAGCATTTCTGCAAAAGATTGCCTTGAACGTTGTTTCAGAGAACCAATTTTTCCCCGCGTTGTTTGTACGCCGGGCATGACGAGAGAGCATGGGGAGGAGTTCCCTTGCAGAAAACGCATTTTAGTGTGTTATCTGCACAGGGACCAGCCTCATGTTTCTCCCCGCAAGTTGAGAGCGTGCCTTATTGCCGCAATGGGAGGCCGTATGCCCCATCTGCTGGCAGTTTTGGCAGATCATTACCCGGGGTACAAATAACCGCACAGGTAGCCGAAGTTTGTCCAGTTCTAAGTAGTGAGAAAGGGCAGAGCCAGAAAAGGTCACCCGAAACGAGTCCTTGGGGGTAACTGTTTTCTTACCCTCGCTGTGCAATATTTTAACTAACTTTCTTACTTCCAGTACCTGAACTGGGGGGAGCAGAGGGTTCTTGAATCGGCCAACCGCCCGCTTCTCCAAAATTTCAGGGCACAGACTCGCCTTATTAAATTTAACTTTCGTGATCTTTGTCACGGCTGAGAATCGCTTCGTCAAATCAGTAGTTATTTGGTACACATTCAGAGGTTTAATTTTGGGCTGCAAGCTGACGCACCGTATGCCTGAACGTCGCACTTTTATGCGGGCAGCGGGGAGCGGTGCGCTGCGTTGGTGTACGGGTGAATCCGATCGCCTTCGGGTACACTCGCTCGACGATGTCGGATGACCGTAGGCGATGTAGTAGTGTATCGCTGGTTAGCGTCACCACGCGGACATGAAGCGAAAATGAGCGGGATGATAATTCGCCAGCAAGCACGGCTTGATTTTCTTATTTCACTGGAAAACCACACTGCCTTTTAAGAAAAAAAAAAAAACACACTTTCACTCCTTTCACTGAAGTGGATAGATTTTGAGAAAAAAAAACTAATTATTTCCAAGGATCGCACTCGAATAAATCTTCCAAAATAACGGAGCGCCGAATCGAACGAACTTTCTTCTTTCGCTGAACGAAGCGAGATGAACAAGAACAAAACACTTATCTTATATGTATTATTGAGCTGCTGCTTCTGCTGCTGCTGGATGACGAACGTGTGTGGTCGCCTATACCGGGGAGGAATGAAGCGCAACGAGTGTGATGTGGTGAACCGTTACTGCCGATAAAGGATTGCGCAGACTGCACTCTTTTTTTCCATCGTGGCAGCGAATAATTGCGATTATTCGCTGGTGCGGCGGAAAAAACGCGATCACGCAGAGATTCCACAAAGTGGCTTGTCACTTGATTGCAGGAAATTAACGTTCGCTTAACACTATTTTAACTACTGGTTTTCTACTTTAGAAAAATAAAATTTCGATGACAGCAGTTGTCGAAATAAAATCGATGCAAAAAAAAACTGAACTTTGAACTAATTAACTTTGATAAACAATTAACGCAACGGAGCACGGAAGAGACGAACTTTACTGTTTGCTTGGTCACTGGGGAGTGAGGTTCAACCAATTAGATGTAGGAATAATGTTTATTCATATTCGATCGTAGAAGTGGCAAGTCGTTCTTTGGCTCCGAAAAGACCCCCCATAAAATAGCTTTTGTTTCTCCAAATGTCTTGTTTAAGAGTTTAATCTGTTTGTGTTTTTTTTTTCTATTTAGTTATAGCCGCCCAATGGTACCAAACACAAAAATGGAGCCCTTCCCAAGTAACACACAAAACATCTTTTTAGATTGATTTATAATTGCTTGTATTATAAATGTATTATAAACGTAATGCAAAACATGTCAAGTTCGGAGCGGTGTGGATCTCTCGTATTCCATATATCACTATGACTAACGCTCGAGCTAAAAATACTTTTTTCACAGCTGCAAGCGATTAGTACTTTATTATTGTTCTTAAAAACATGGTTCCATACATTTATAAAACATGAACAGGACAAGATTGTATGGGTAGTTCTAAATACTGTTGAAATTACATTACACCAACCATGTTTTGCAAAACGTGTTTTTTTTTTCATTACGATGAATTTGTTGTGCAAGATTGTGGTTTCGCTGCCATCGGGAAGCAAGTCATAGATACTCAAAGTTCACCTTTCAACAATCGGAGTTGGCTTAGCAAAGAAGATACAAACCTATCACGCCGAGGACTAGGGTTCAAATCCTACGCTTGGCATTGTTATATTTTTGTAAGAGGATATTTTTTTCCATTTTATGTTTTATAAGGCATCACTTCTTGCGCTTTTTACGTCATATTAAAGTATGAAATAAAGTATTATACACTTATATTGATAACCTGTTTTTGTTATTAGACAGTACTTTCAACTTGTTTAATACAAGCTGTGTTGCTTGGGTTACTATATGACACAAAGTTATCAGTGGTGGTGACATCTATCTGATGAGAGTACAAAATTCCTTTTCCATGTTCTTTTGTACAATCTATTCGCATAAAAAAAACACCCATTCCTAGCCCTACTAAACGTAGTATTAATAAAGACTTTCGATTATAAAAGAAAAACAATGGAAAATCCGCCCCCGAAAAACAAAAGAATTGGGCCCACCAAAAAAAAAAAATAGAAAAAAAAAACCCCGGTTTTCCTACAATTATGAATTTATTTATTGATTATGATCAATAATAGTTGGACCATATGCATTTATTGTATTGCTCAAGGGTAACATTCTATGGTGCAACTTTGTAAGCTCAATGTTAGTCACTACCCTCATATAGATCATCTGCATATGATGGGTAATTAATTCTACTCTAAACATCATTTTCAGATACAGCATCCCCTTTTTCTAGAGCTTTCTTCAATGTTTTATTGGGAGAATTTTCTTCGAAGTTTATTGAACAAGTTTTTTTTTAACGTGGATCATTTCAACAATTAGTCTGAAAATTATCAATCAACTATTCACTTTACCTGCGGTTCAAAGTAGTGAGTTAAGCTTTACATGAATGGAATTTTGTCATCACTTCAAATTGTGTACTAGGTTTTAATAGTAGATTTTCGATCTTTACTTTGCCTTCTCTACTACTACTTTCATCTGTGTATTGGACTCCAGCACAACCGGTCTTTGACAGAATTATTTATTTAAAATAAAAATAATTGAGATTTATTTGAAATTTACCTGATTGGGTAAAAATATCATAAAACATTGAACATGAACATGCCATCGAATCAATGTTTATAATTTTTATGAATACAATAGCGTAGTGACATTATTATTGTGACATTATTATTATTTTACTTAAACCTGGAATAAATAAACAGCGAAAATAAGCAAATCTCATATTTTAAGGACTATTACTTTGTAATAGCCTACTAATTCTCATTAATGTTTAGGCTTTTAGAAAAATATATACAAACGGCATACATTTCCATAAAAAATTCAACCAATACAATCATTTTCATTACGCTATTGAAACAAAATTTGTTCCCAACATTGGGTTCGGTTTTCTTGATTAATAAATGTTAATTTATCCATGTTAACAGTTAGCTAATAACGTGTGACTATTTTCTGTATATATAGGATGCACTACTTGGTTTATCGGTTAAATTTAACAAAGCATAGACCATTTGACGATCGTCAAGATAATCTATTAAGCTTAAGCAATGAAGTCAAGATGGCTAAAAAGTAATGATAACCAACAATTACGTGAAAGTGAAAAACTATAAATTGATTCATAATATCCCAATTGCTTTTGAATAAATCGATCATCATGATAGCGACAAGGTTTTGTCGATTATCGCTTATTAATGACATCTTTGGTACACATGCCGAATAAAGGGGCTAGGCTGATACTGCATCCGTAACTCTATTGGAACATTAATTGAGGAATCGGTGACGAACCAGCCCAGGTGGCTGAAAGTCACCTCAATAAGAAAACAACATCAACATATTTTGGAACGTAGTTCCGTTTTTGTATTTCTATTGACATTTCATGATTATACTGTTGGAATTTATTTTTCTCATTGTTTTCTGTTAAAAGCTTATTTCAAAAGCTGTCTCCTGGCAACAAACTTCTATGTACAAAAAATTGCTATGTAAAGAAAAATGCTCGCGGGTGGCCTTAACAAAACAAGAATTCGTTTGGAGTCTCCCTCTTCCGTACACAGTCTTGGTTGTCTTAGTACTTGTTCCAGTAGCTATGTTTCACCTCTCTGTGCCATTCACAATAATCACTGTTTCTTGTTCTCCCATACCAAACTGTCTGGCCGAGCCAAACAACGTCACATTTCGTCTTGGGTTTCTTCATCAGCATTCTTCTAAAAAGCGGGAGTTATGTAAACTTCACTTTTCTGGTCGCCGGACCTGGTTCATTTCATCCAATCCATTGTGACGCGAATACACTTTGGACGCTTTTTTCTTCGCGGTTCATCGTGTGCATTTACCGTCTACTTGTCACTGTATATAAACTCTCAAGTGAAAATTGAACACTCGTTGCGTTTCCTGCTGTTTCTTTTTAAAAACTCGTACCCCTTCAATGCTTTCTTCCAACCTGGCAGGGTGGAGCACATTCCTTAAAGTTACCCATATATTTGCGGCGTGGCAATAAAGCACCGAAAACGCTTCAATTCGATTTGATATCCTTAGCCATCTGAAGAAATATTTTTGCGTTTTATAAATTTTAATAAAACAATAATCACCACTTCTTCCTTCATCGGTTATGTCCTTTGCCACAATAGGACTCTTCAAGTAAACTAAAGAATACACCCCCAGCTCTAACAGCCTGGCAGACTGTGAATTATCTTCAGAGAAATACAGTCAACCTGTGCGTTCCTTCTCAAGTAAATCAGGATTATAATTTCAACATTTAGACATTTGATCGTAGTTATTATTTTAGCCACTTCTGCGCTCTTGGATGAAAAGAATGGATTCTTAGTCAAAGCTTGATTGATGGGTTGAAATATAATAATAATGGAATGTTTTTATCACAAACTGACCCACCAAAATTTGTACTGAAAACAAATGTGTAAATTGATATTTTCAAACGTAGATCCATGAATAAATCTTTGAGGCTTCTCTATAGTTATATCTATATAGTCAGGCAGCAAGCCGAGTAAAAAAATAAGAGGCACAAATGCGTTCGTGAGTTGTACGATCATATAGAATTTTATTTTAATATAAAATCATTGAAAATAGCAATAATAACAGTTAACAAAACTAAAACCATCACCAATGATGCGGAAATCTATGACCATTTGGATGAACATTTGTAATTAATTTACTGATTTTGTAAAATTTGAAATGTCATTGATGGCTTAACGTGGACAGGCTGTAATCTAAAATGCTTTATTGAAATAGAATTATAATCGAAATCGGGCTCACTTCTGTCAGAATTTAGCTATGTAGTGCACAGACTTTATTTAATCGTTTCAGTTACTGTTCCTATAGAAATCTTTCATTGAATTTTGAGAAGGCAATAAAGGGCATATAATAAATATTTATTTTTTTAAATGAAATCATCACAATTCTTTTGATTTCTATTTCAATTCAGAGCATTTGCCTGTTTCCCTGTTGTAGATGTTGTTTCATTGTTGTATATGGGTCATTCCATTTGAGGTGATTGAGAACCCTAATAAATTTCGTATGGTTATTTTTCTTAACAAAAAAAATGGTTGGAGGATTTGTGATATCGTTCGTTTAAGGTAATTTTTTATCAGGGAAACGTGCAAATGTGTATTCGACTTTCACCGATTAGCACCAAACTTAAAGGATTGCTTCATCTACCACCCATAAATAAAAAAAATCAGTTTTTGTGTCGATTGGACCACCCAGAGGCAAATGGGACCAGCCTCTTTCTAAAGTTGTTGATAAAGTGCTTTTTACAATTGCCTTTGGAATGGCTTCTGCAACTTCAGACCCAGGGATATGGTGTAGAGACTGCCTACTCGGAGTCTGCCAACTCTAATTTATTAACATCCGTATGCTTATCTACACACTTAGAAAATAATACCGAACTCGGTTGAATTTCAAACGAGTTTCTATATGCTGAACACTCGGTAGTCTGTTCAATTCAAAATGGAACAACCGAGTTCTCGTTAAAGTTTTACTTTCTCAAAATCTGTCAATTTTACCGAAAAACTCTGTTCACAAAAATAAATCCTGTCACGAAGGAGTTCCATTGAAAGGGATCTAACCACCCCCCCCCCCCCCAAAGGCCGCCCCAAACCCCCCCCACGGCTCCACTCGTCCCCACCACCCATCTACCCAAGACCGAGCGGGAGCCCCCCCCACCCACAGCACCTGGGTCCATCAGGCTGATAGCATCAGCACACAGCGACAGTACACCCGAGACCACGCCACGGTCAACATCCCAAGTAACACCACTTGTCATATTAATGTTAAAAATTCACCTTTTAGACAAAGCTCAAGTTTTTTTCCTAACGCCAAAAACTTAATTTCATACACGCATATAACCGAAAAAGCGCAATAAATGTGGCATTTTTGAACATCTCTTAGGTCATACCAGATGTTTTGTAGAACATCCATAAGACAAATATTATGTTCTACGGATGCTTAAAACAGCATGTAAATAACATAATTATATGTTTGTCAAAGTAAGCACGGTACTAAAAGTATTTTATGCGTTAAAGATGATTGTTTATTACTTTTTCGAATAGGAAATTGAAAGTGGAAGTTGTATCAAAATTGTATATGCGGCTCAAGGTTAGCAGTGCAACTTCCCATTTTACTTTCCCTAATTTCATGCGCCATTGATTGGATAAAAAACGTAGAAGGTACCCCGAATAAATTATTGAATTTGAGTGAGATTTTCTTATGGAATCCACCAAAATCAACATGGCGATTTTTAAAGTTCACAGTCCTACAGTACGGGTAAAAACATTAGTAACACATTTAATTTTCAAATTTTCGATTTTTATTTTCTGCGTTTTTTTGTATAATTGAACAGAGTAATGTCAGTATGAAGGAAAATGCAAATACATTTTTTTTATTATGTTGTGCGTAGCTACATCTCAAAAGACTTCCCCATAAATAAACACAACTAAACAATTTATAACAAATACTAAACAACCTCCCAAACTGTTGCTTTACATAACTTTTGAATAAATCCCTATGCCCAATTCGGCTACTATTTGAATCAGTGAGTTGCACCACAATCTTACATTTAGGTAGTGTTTATTTTTATTCCAATATTTCAAATAAACGTTATATACATATTTTCAGCCGTCACTGTATTGGATCCACAATCTATTCTGAATAATTTCACTATTGTATGAGGATGTTAAAAATATGTCTAAAGTTCATCTTGAATGCAACCTATCAACATATTTACAAACAAATAGCATACACGCTATTACCAAACAACCCAAAATTAAGTAAGTTTGACTCAAATCAGTCAAAAGTATGGCTACTCAAAAGTGAGTAAAGATAGTTCGTAGTGGTAAGATGACAAACAGTCACCGATGTTTTCAAGAAGTAAAATTTAAGTTGATTGAACAAACATAGAACAAAAATGTGTTCGCTGTCCTGGTACCACGGTTGAACCGAATATGTGTAGAAAAACATCCTCAAAACTTTTTCAAGACTAGACATGTTTAGTATTTCATCCTCACGACTTTTTTATAACAAAGTTCTTATGTTCATGTCAAAGAAGATGTTTCTGGTGTTACTTGGGATGCAGACCATGACTACGGTCATAATCGCTTTTATTATGTGTTGTAGTTAGAGTTTAAGTTAAAGAAATAGTCCGTAGTTTTACGTGTCGATAAATCGTGTGTTTCAATGGTTTAAATAGTGCGTGTGAAATTTATGTTCAGTGAAGAAGCAAGAAAAGGGAAACCTAATAGGAAAAGCTACTGTCCGCCGCCAGAGCGCCCGAAAGGATAGCCGTCCTTCAAGTTGCAGCTGACTCGCTATTGGCTACGCTGTTCGTCATCTCTTGGTCCACCGCTCCGCTCTGAGGTATTCAACATGGTCCTTCGAACCGGATAGACGTCGAATGGTACCCGTTTACCCGGCAAAGATTCCTTCCTGCCAAACCGAGGATCAAATGGCGACGGCGCCATAGTAGCTGACTGGAGATAATTTATTCAAGGCATTGTTAATGCCGGCGCCGGTGGTGTAGTGGTAAGCGTGACTGCTACTTGGCACCTCAGTGGGTCAAGGTTCAATCCCAGTCGAGGTCGGTGGTTTTTCTGAGGCGAAAAAATCTGGTCACGTCTTCCTCCGGAAGGGAAGTAAAGCCGTTGGTCCCGGCTCATGCGTTGATGAGTGCGATATGTAGGGTCTAGGTGGTCGAGTCGTCTTACTGACGTCGGTGGTTGTCACCACGTTGTGAGCAAATAGGCCGACGGGAAATAAACGAATAAATAAATAAAAATAAAAAAAGGCATTGTTAATGCTTTACATAGGTGAGTGAGATTCCATTTTCCTATCCTTTCATCGATTGTTCTATCGGGTCTTTTCTATATGTGCTATGGACAATCGCGTTGGAATTGCACCGAATATTCTACAATCTTCGCATCGAGTTCTGGACCGACTTGAGCGGATTCGGTCTGACGAAGACACACGTTAACACCGTTAATCTGATATAACGCCATCCTGCCTCAATAGTGCATGCTGTAGAGGAGTTCCATCAAGGAGAAATCCCCATCCTGAATCCACCATTGCCGTCCATTTCAATTGCTCGTAGGCGAATAATTCCAACCGACTATCTGACGTCATAGGACATTTCATCAGCTCGTTTTACGGAGAAGCTAGCCACAAAATTTAAAAATACAAGGCAACTCAATCAGGATTATTCAACCATTGATCACCATATCATCAGCCGAAAGAAAGCTTCACAGCCTCAAGAACCGGAAACAAGCCGTCATCAAGTCCTTCTCGGAGATCTCCAGCTTCACCACCAGCTATCAAGCCGACCGAGACGAATTGGAGGTTCCAGTGTGATTGGAGAATTTAGAGAGGCTATCGAGCGAGTACAATACGGTCTAGATGGAACTCGAATCAATAGAAAAGGATGAGGAAGTATTGGATGCTAACGACATGGAGAGACTGTATTATCGAGTCAGAGGTACGCTTCTTCAACATAATCGCCCATTCAACATACAAGCCACCCAATCAAGGCCTCAGGACCGCTCCTACCAATCTCACGTCAAACTCCCGGATGTAAAACTCTCAGTTTTTAGGGGGGACTATAAAGGCTGGATGAATTTCCACGACTTTTCTATATCGTTGGTACATTCTTCGCCAAATTTGTCCACGATACAAAATTTTTATTACTGTTCGAGTACAAACTTTTGCTGGTCACCGAAAGGCTTTCTTTGCTGCCGTTAGGCAGCCACCAAAAAGTGCACTTGGAACGATGCAGTGAATTGACCGATGCACTGGGACACCTATCGTTCTACCTTCAAACGCATACACTAAGTCTCTTCGTAGAAGGCCACTTCGCTTAAAACTGCACTTGTTTGCCTACCGAAAATGCCGGGAACATATGATACTTTCACTTGAAATATCACACTACCGAAGGTACATT
The DNA here is from genome assembly GCA_024533555.2 of Aedes koreicus. Lineage (NCBI taxonomy): Eukaryota > Metazoa > Arthropoda > Insecta > Diptera > Culicidae > Aedes > Aedes koreicus. The sequence goes on along the minus strand of JAHHFK020004943.1, from coordinate 154,329 downwards.
AACCAGAAGACCGTGACAATGGATATTGACGGAAAACAAATTGCGCGCACGTCCGTTCTACTTGGTTTGTTATATTGAACTGATATTGTCTTGTTGTAATAGGGCTATGTACATTGGAATATAATGTAGGGTATACAAACGATGGTGTGATCGTTGCACGATCGACGATCTCGATCGGTGTGCATCGATTCGGTGATGCTGGAATAGGGTGTTGTGTGGTGGCTAGGGTAGTTGTTCATGTTGTTTCTCCAACATTCCGGCCACCTAGAAATACGAAGGTGTTTTAACATCAATGGAGGAACTCCCGATGACTATGATATTCAAACAATTCAGAGTTGGACGAATTCAGGTGAAGTTTTGGTTAGTTTTGGTTGTTGTAAACATCGGTTTGGTGTTGATCGCTCCGCCGTTTATCATACAGTTTACCGGGAACAAAAAAAGAAGATCAGGTGGATTGAACGACTCGACTTGAGGGGATTGAAACTGCAATGACCTGTGCTAAACGCAGGTGCGCTTCGAGCAAGTTCTCCCTTGCAGGTTGCCTACCTGTAACGACGGCTTCAGATGCCTGGATGCGGTGACGGCAGTAGAACGATTCTCGCTACGGCCCAAACGAGTGACAACCAGCGCTTGCACTGCAGCATGTCAACAGGACTGAGTCCTCGTGAAATATCGTCGGCAGTTTTGTCGAGACCGGAAAAGTGTTTCCAGTGGCTGACATCGATCGAATGCTGAATCTGTGACACTCGGTTTGCTACAAAAGCCTTCAAACAGCTTGAAGGAGATTGAAACCAATGGAGAACGGTAGTGGAGTCCGTCCAGAAATAACTCAAGTAGCACACTACGATCATAATTGGTTGTAATTACTTGATTATGCCTTAGCAAGTCATATTTATGTTAGCTTAACCAAATTGCAACAAGTGTGTTACTAGGGAAGCAGGCGGTGAAATCTTCAGGGCAAAGTCACTTTCTCGAACAGCTGCGTTGACAGTCGTGCAGCACAGAGCTCCAGCCGGGCGATGGAATGTCGACTGGATAACGGCGCCACCTTTGATTTTGCCGTCAGTAACTGGAAGGACACTCCACCACTAGTTTCAGATCATACGTAACAACAAGCTCCGTAAGCTCCTTGAGAGGCATCAGCAAAGAAATGGAGTTGGAGATTGGCAGCGTTCGGCAGCGAAACAAATCGTGGGACATGAACTTCGCTCAACAAATGTAGAGTTTTATGGAACTCCTTCCATTTCTTCAGGAACCTGGTTGGAAGCGCTGTATCCCACTCACAGGCTTCACCATTCTGCTTCAGTACCCATAAATGCTGCATGAAGAGTTTAACGACAACAAATGTGGGACCTTCGAGACCAAATTGGTCGAAGATTTGCGCGATGTAATTGCAGAATTGCAGCCGGTGGCGGTAGCTGGACTTTGAACCGAAGTACATCGGTTCTTGGCTCCCATACGAGACCCAGAGTGGACACGGCCTGCTCTTCATGAAGATCATGCAGGAGTTGAACGGCTAATTCTTCCGGTGGAACACCTTGTGGAGCTTCCGGAATATTCGATGCCCATTTCTTGATTGGAAAGCCAGCAGTCTTGAGCATCGACGTCACTTGCTGCCTCACTTGAACTGCAGAATCTACATCACTAGCACCCGAGAGAAGATCGTCGACGTAGAAATCGAAGATGACTGGGTCTACTGCAGCTGGAAACTTGTGTCCATTGTAAGATACGGGGCAGACGCAGTACCTTAGGTCACCGTCTGCAGCTCGTAAGTAAAAATAGGATCGCTGGCAATCGTCCGGAAGCAAATCCGAAGAAATTTGCGATCTTTCGGAGAGTGGAGCATCTGCCGATACATTTTTCCACGTCTGCGACCACAGCGACGCAGTGAATACGGAAACGTAGCACGATAGAGAGCAGATCCCATTGAACGACTGGACCGACCTAGAGTGTGTCGTTCAATGAGTAGCCGGAAGATGTCTTGCATGACGCATCAAAAACGACCCTGATCTTTGTAGTCGTGCTCGATTCTTTGAAGATGGCTTGGTGCGGTATGTAGTAGTACGGTTGATCGTCGTCTACTGGATCGTTGAGCTTCTTCATGTGCCCTAACTGGAGGTATTCGTCCATGAAACGATGGTACGCGTCTTTGGTGGCAGGATCACGTTCGAGACGCCGATCGATACTCAGAAGACGGCGATCTGCGATATCCCTTGAGCTTCCTAAGACAATATCGGGATTATCGGCTCGAGGAGGACTGACGATGTACCTTCCAGAAGGGTCACGTGTAGTGGTAGCTACGTAGTACTTTTCACGGCGATCTTCTTCAACGGACAGTGCTGGTCCGTCGAAAATATCCTCGTTTTTCCAGAATTTCTGAAGCGTAGCTTCTAGCGGATTATCTTTCGTAGAAAGGTTGCAGATCCGAGGAATTAAATTGGATGCAGTGCCAGCGACAGCCCAACCAAATGGCGTTGCGGCCAACCACGGACGTCCGTCTCCTAACAGAATTTTCCGACCACTATGGAGCTCCCAGAAGGATTCACTGCCGATTGCGTGGTATATCCTCCCTGTGATGTAGAACTGAGGGACGGCGAGAGCAACCTTGGGTATTTTCCACGACGAAGTGTTGAGTAGTATAGTCGGAACTGTGCCGATGGATTCTTTAGAATAAGAAAATGTAGCTTCGTCGCAAACTCCTGTGTTCTCGACTGGATTGTGGCGGTGATTGCATTTTTCACAATATGCGTAGAGAGGCTGATCCCTGCTATTGATATGTCAACCTCCGACCGGTGGTTTAACAGTAGATTTGCTAGTGGCTTCGAAATGAAGTTGTACATTGATGCAGGAATTGGCTGCAAACCTAAATTGGCTGGATTTTGGAATGTTGCTGGCCATCTTTGCCGACGGCGATGGTTGCTGATGGTGATCGTAGCCGACTGAGTTCAGCACTTGTACGCGCTGATAGAGGAATTTTACCAGCTCCTTATACTTCACGTCATCCTGGGTACTGGTCTTCTTTTCCCAAGCTCGCAAAGTGGATTGATCAAGCTTGTACGACAAGATATTCACCAGCGGTGTGTCCCAGTGCTCCACAGGTTCGTTCAGCTTCTTCAGGGCCTTCACGTGGCGCTGGAAATCGTCGATCAAGCTGTGGATGCGATTAGCAGACTCCTGCTTCAACGCTGACAAATCGTAGAGTGCCCGGAAAAGTTTCCGCTTGAGGAATCGACGGTTGTTGTATAGCTTGAGAAGTGCGTCCCAAGCGCAAGCGTAATTGTCGGCTTCGATGTCTACTTACTCGAAAGGCTTGTTTGCTTCCCCTTCTAGAGACTGCAAAAGATATTGCAGTTTACCGACCGTTGGTATGTCCGCATTGGAGTGAACCATGGATGAAAATGTGTCACGAAACGGCAACCAACGTGAGAAATCACCATTGAATTATGGAAGGTCGATTTGCGGTAAGCGGAGGTGGAAGTAAGCTGGTGGAGCGGCAAAAGAGGCGTTCAGTTGAGCTTGATTAACTTCGGTGGGGAGCTTTGAAAGCAGGAATCTTTTCGCTGTGCAGTACCGGTGCTCGAAATCCACTCTATCTGCAAGGTGCGCCTCCAGATCGTCGCTATTTACTCGCTCGATGGTGTCCTGAACCTCCGCAAACGCAACATTAACTTTGTCTAGGTAGTCGATTCTCACTTGCACTTGGCACCTATCACGCACTGGATCGATCTCGGCGATGAACTTCCCAACCGCTTTTAGCATAGCGATCAGGGACTGCCGCTGGACCATCTTATCAGTAAGGATTTTCTCATCCTTTGGCGGCACTGTCACCGAGCACACCCACGGAAAACGTACAAAAACGGTAGCAAATCGAAAACGGATCTCCTTCCCGACGCGAGCTACTTGTTTCTACGCAAAACCGAACCGACGAGGCGAACACACATTCGAACAAATGAGATCCTTCCCGTCGCGGTGTATTGGCCTTCGCAATGAAGAAATCGACGGGAAAAGGTTGTGTTAATCGAACGTTTTACTCCTTCCCGTCGCGTACAAACTCAATCCTACGCGGTAACACAATCAAGGGCGCGAACGTTTTCCACTTGATACACGATTCACCAATTGCCACAATGACTTGAAAAAAATCAAAAAAACTATAAGGTACAGCCCAATGGGGTTGTGCGCAAAGGTGACGTAGGACTACGCAGAAATGTGCAATCTAGATGGCTTGATTGTTCTTATTTCCATCTAATTCCCATACACTAAACGTTCGCAGTACAACCTTAATTTGCAGTTCGGCTCGAATTATCCGTTCTTGAATTTCGTTCGTTGGTTGTTCATCGCGCTTTGTCATTTACTCCGGTACGCGGCATCTAAAGCAATGCCATGTTCAGCCGGGGCGCGGTAATTGAAATTTCAAACCGCACAAGAGAAAAATTCAACCAAACAAACTCTTTGATTGGCAAACTGATTTGGTCCTCCTGAAAAGGACAGATTTAATTGACGGGGGGAGAAACATGGTTCGCGATTGAACTTGGGCTTTCTTCTTCGTCTTCTTGGTTCAGCTCCTCGTCATTGCGGGTGGCCTGTGGATGCCGCCAACTGCGATCCTACAGCCACTGCGCAGCTCCATGACTGTCGTAAGACTGAATTAAAATGTACTGCTAAAAGCTGTTATGTAATGGCGTTGGATGCTATTGCACGAAAGAAGGCGGTACCAACGAAGGCAATGTGATACAAACTGCACCAAAGGGGACGAAATTCAGTTATTGCGCCACAATCATTAGTTTTAATTACTGCACGCTAGACGGATGATTTTCTTAACAGAAATATGCCTAATTTACTTGCCAGCAACTAATCCGCTATACACAACTAGGAACAACAACGAACTCAACTACATGGTGGATCTGACGTGTTGCAGTTCGGCTCGAATTATCCGTTCTAGAATTTCGTTTGTTGGTTGTTCAACGTGCTTATCATTTAATCCGGGACGCGGTGTTGAATGAATGCTATGTTCAGCCGGGGCACGGTAGTTAAAACGGGTTTGGGGGTGACATGGTTCGCGATTAAATTAAGGCTTTTCACTCGGTCTTCTTGTGCAGCAGGACGGCCCAAAAATTACAACACTCTAAGAAATGTTGACACCGGAGAAGTTTCATCAACTCTGCGTCGTTGCAAGGGCAGCTGCATGTGACGTGGTATTATTTAGTCTACTTGATGTCGCGTGTTGGCATTTCCTGCCATCTCGAGCCAGGTATTCCATCACCTCAGCGAAATAAACGGGGGCTCCGGCACCAACGCACACGGTGTGTTCACCGGATTGATGATGCAGAATGTCGCTCTAATCACAATAATGATGCTAGCACCACCACACACCGGCAAACAGCTTCCCACCAGTAGCCGTGAACTAGTAGAACGCTTAACAAGCATCGAAAATGGCTTCGGTGATGGCGGCAATTGGGGGTTCAATCACCTGCACAATGACCGCAGATGAACCCAAGATGGACTCAAAATGTCTTCCTCTGCACACAACAGAGTAGTGTCCGCCTTGACACTCTCCCAAGCGGAGAAGTTCTTCCACCAAACACCACATTCTTTCACCCACCGGCAGCGATCCATCTCAAATCGATCGCTTAATTATGGGCTTATTAATTAGCCGAACACTTTGTTGCTCATAAGTGTGCGCAAATACTTTCACTCACTTTCACTGCGGTCGTTTTTAATTTTTCTCCACACACTATCGAGGTGTACCCGCCTTGGTAGCAACCTCCGAGCGCGATGGGGCTTTTGGGCCAATATACAATGGTCAGTTGATCACTACCAATATACAATGGCCAGTTAACTACGGTACACTTTCCGGCCACGAAATGGCCTTCGATCCGGCTCGAAGGACCAAATGTTCGAGCACGAACTATTGTCGGTCACCGAAGGGCTTTCTTCGCTGCTGTTAGGCAGCCACCAAGTGCACTTGGAACGATGCAGTTAATTGATCGATGCACTGGGACATCTATCGTCCTACTTTCAAACGCGTACACTAATGGCTGGCCCACAATTGATACGTTGCGGATGCGTTTGCGCGAATTTGACAGTTTTCCCATAGGATTTCTGTAAAAATTTACGTCAATGGAACACAAACGTATCTATTGTGGATGACCCTTAAGTCCCTTCGTAGAAGGGCACTTGGCTTAAAACTGCACTTGTTTGCCTACCAAAAACGCCGGGAACTTATGATACATTCACTTGAAATATCACACTACCGAAGGTACATTGACCAGAAGACCGTGACAATGGATATTGACGGAAAACAAATTGCGCGCACGTCCGTTCTACTTGGTTTGTTATATTAAACTGATATTGTCTTGTTGTAATAGGGCTATGTACATTGGAATACAAATGATGGTGTGATCGATGCGCGATCGACAATCTCGATCGGTTTGCATCGATTCGGTGATGCTGGAATATGGTGTTGTGTGGTGGCTACGGTAGTTGTTCACGTTGTTTCTCCAACAATTACTTACGGTCATCTTTGTCTGGGGAAGCCCTTCAACTCATACAGACAATCCCCATCAGTAATGAGCAGTACCAGGTCATATGGCAAACACTGACTGACTATTTCCAAAACCCTCGTCGCTTGAAAAGAATATACGTCCAGTCCTTGTTTGACTTTCCCTCTGTGAAGCATGAGACAACCTCCGTACTTCACACACTCATTAAGAAGCTTCAAACCAATGTCAAGTTGCTGAAACAGTTGGGTGAACTCACCGAACACTGGGATGTGCTACTCATTCACATTCTTAGTACTTGCTTAGACAATGTGACAAGACGTGATTTGGAGGAATATGCTGAAGCGAATCATATAGTGAAATTTGACCAGCGTATTGAATTTCTACAACGGAGGGTTAATGTTTTGCAAACCATTAGTAAGGGAAATGTCGAAACTCAAAACGACCCTTTCCCCAAGAAGCCTGCCCCGTTTCGGTCCACCAATCATGGAACAGTACCCACACAGGTGCATAGCTTGCTCTGAACAACATACTCTCTACCAATGCCCTTCGTTTTCTCAATTGCCGGTTGGCGAAAAGGAGCAATTAGTTCGTCGCAACCAACTCTGTCGTAACTGTTTGCGACGAGGACATATGGCGAAAAATTGTTCTTCGGAGAGTAGTTATCGAAAGTGTCAAGGCCGACACCACACACAGCTATGCATGCAGAGATCTTATACCAACAACCCACCTGCTTCAGTCGCTCAAGCTGGTCAGCTAATAACTCAGCCTGATCTACCAAGACAGCCAAACTCCACCGAAGCCCAGCACCGGTGTCACCAGCTGTACTGCACTGGAAGGAAGAAGCACGGTCTTGTTAGCGACTGCGATCATCATTCTCGTAGACGACGTTGGTAATGAGCATCTGGTTCGGGCTCTTCTTGATTCAGGTAGCGAATGCTGCTTTGCAACCAAACGAGTGAGTCAACGAATGAAAATTTGCCGTGCCCGAGCTGATCTTCTAATCGCTGGTATAGGGCAATCGTCCACTCAGGTGCGGTTCAAATTTTGTTCCACCGTGAAATCTCGCATCTCCGATTACACAAATGAGGTCAAACTGTTGATTCTCCCGAAGGTTACAGTTGATTTGCCGTCCATCTCAGTCGATGCGTCGTCGTGGTCGCTGCTGACTGGAATACATTTAGCTGACCCAGCTTTCTATGAGTCCAGCCCAATTGACCTCCTAATTGTAAGCATGATTAATTATATATAAATATTTATATATTGATAAATAATTAATATTAATATATAAATATAATAAAATAGCAGATGTCGTAAGAATCTACCGCCAAATTCGGATACTCCGCACTATTGCACTATTCGGATACTCCGCTGCACCGTATATTTTTTCTATTTTCTCCGTTGGAACCTATTACCATCTATGAATTAAAAACGGTTACGTATGGCACCACGTCAGCACCATTTTTAGCTACTTGCATTCTCAAGAAACTTGCTGAAGACGAAAACAAAAACCACCCCGTCGCAGCGAAGGCCACCTGCGAGGATTTTTATGTGGATGATTTCTATTCGAGCACTGACACAATTGAGGAAGCCGTGGAATTACGTCAGAAAATGGATGACATGTTCTCATCAGCAGGAATGAAGCTTCGAAAGTGGGTGAGCAACTGTCCTGCCGCATTAGAAGGCGTTTTGGAGGCTGACCGAGCCCTGCTACCGTCGGTTGATCTGGACAAAGATCAATCAATCAAAACTCTCGGCCTTCATTGGGAGCCAAGCACCGATAAACTAAAATACGTCATACGTGACGAGCAGCTCGACATTCCTAACCCCATCACCAAACAGGGGACGCTCTCTTGGATCGCCAAGCTCTTCGATCCATTGGGTTTGGTTGGTCCAGTGACTACTTAAGCCAATGGTAGATCGTTGGAACTCGTACCACTCTCAGCTCTATTTATTGAACTACCTTTGGATTGATCATTTCATCTCGCTTTCAAACCCAATCTCATTGGAGTTACACTTATTTTCTGACGCATCACATGATGCATACGGCTGCTACTGCTACATTCGGTCAGTGAACTCATCGGGTGAAGCGAAGGTCGTTCTGCTGACGTCACGCTCAAAGGTGGCATCACTCAAACAACAAACCATTACACGTCTGGAGTTATGCGGCACACTTATGGCAGCTGAACTATACACAAAGGTACGAGGCGCACTTCAGATCATCGACACGGGTTCTGGATGGACTCGAAGATTGTGCTGAGTTGGTTGCAGGCTTCACCATCAAGCTGGACAACGTTCGTTGCAAACAGAGTATCTCGCATACAGCAATCAACTCCAGACTGTCAATGGAACTTTGTTCCTGGTAGTGAAAATCCCGCAGACCACATCTCGAGAGGACTATCGCCAATGGAGCTGCTGCACAACAAGCTCTGGTGGGAGGGTCCTAAATGGGTTGGAAAGGAAAGGAATTCGTGGCTTCTGTAAACTTTGGAGCTGACTGCAACATAAGAAGCACGGAAGACGTTAGCTGCAATTCCAGCAACACCGGAAAAACCTTCGTCCATAGAGAATCTTGTCTCTAAGTTCTCCAAATATCATCGCCTTCTTCGAGTCACGGTGTACTGCAAACGCATTTTCACTAACTTTCGACTTCCGGAAGAAGAAAAAATGCTTAGTTCTCCACCCACAACAGCTGAAATCCGCAATGCTGAGCTGTCCCTCGTGCAACTAGAACAGCGAGAATGTTTCTCTGACGAGTGGAAGGCTCTTCAACAGCAGCAACTTGTTTCGTCCAAATCTCGCCTTCTCCGCGTCAATCCGATGATTGGGGTCGATAACGTCATTCGCATCGGTGGCCGTCTGGGTCAATCGACACAATCTTACGATTCAAAACACCAGATCCCGTTGCCAGGGTCACAATGACGAAACTGCTGGTCCGCTGCCACCATGAACGTCTGCTCCACGCAGAAACACAGCTTCTATTGATTCTAAGGCTTTTGGGTGGCCGAAAAATTATACGCCAAGTCGTTCACGAATGCACCACTTGTTTTCGTGCTAAGCCGAAGTTGGTGGAACAATACATTGCGGAGCTCCCATCTCAGAGAGTGATCGCATCATGGCCATTCTCCATCGTCGGGGTTGACTTCTGGGGTCTGATCTACCTTCAACCTCGCCAGTGCCGAGACGCACCTCCAAAAGCATATGTATATGTTTTTGTTTGTTTTATAGATTTGGTACATTTGGAGCTGGATCTTGACATCAGCACCATTAAATTTATGCACGTCTTTCGCTGCTTTGCGTCCCGTCGTGGTCTACCCTCCGATGTGTTTTCGGACAACGGCAATTTTTTTGCCTACGGGCTCCGCAAACTATTGCGCAACGACGAATTTAAGGCTGTGGTTCAACTCGAATCTTCAACCACTGGCTTTCGGTGGTACTTCAACCCCCTTAGAGGATCACACTTCGGTGGTCTCTGGGAGGCAGCAATACACTCAGCTCAAAAACATTTTGTTCATTTCTTGGGCGAAAAACTTTTGCGTTTCGACGACATGGAGACTCTGCTATTTCAAATTGAGTGCTGCTTGAACTCACGTCCTCTGACGAAGCTCACCGATGATCCCGAAGATTTGCAAGCGCTCACGCCAGGCCATTTTCGGGTTGGTAGTGCTCTTCAATCTGTGCCAGACCTCAACTACGCCAACATTTCCCTCAACCGTTTACATCACTGGGAACAGGTGCAAAAAATTCATCAGGATATGTGGAAACGTTGGCACGTAGAGGACCTTGCTTCCCTTCAGTCTCGCACCAAGTGGTGCAACCCACCAGTCGAAATTAACAAGAATCAGCTAGTCATTATCGCAGATGAGAATCAGCCACCAATGCACTGGGTGATGGCTAGAGTGCACGATCTGCACCCAGGAAGGGACGGAGTGACACAAGTCATCAAATTCTGGAATTTTGGTTGAAATAATTTCATAGTAAGAAAACTAGTTTTTTCAGTTACATTGTTTATTGAGGCAAAAAATCCTCATGCATTTTGCTATCCATCCATTTTTTCCAAATCATTTTTTAGCTGTTGGTTTTTGAAATGCCTTTGCAAGTCAGCGACATAACCTGCAACGTGATCATGGCAGTAAAAACAGACTATTTGCAGGATGCCTGCAAATATAATGACTAAATTAGTATCAAATACTTACAGAAGATTTCAACTTAACGTGCATCCTCCTGTTGTAGTCTCTGGATATTTTTTTTCTCATTTTTACCTGACAAAAAAACAAAGTACGGAGAATAAATCACGTGAAAAAATTCACTGTGAACCATTTTTAAACCGACAATGTTCCAGTTTCACCCATCTATCGTATCCTGGCATCCTCAGGAACAGCTCGTAGGAGTGGTAGTGGGAGACCGGCTAAAATAATGGCCAAGAAAGGACTAACATTGCTCCATAGTACTTTTAACAACAAGGATTCGATTAGTCAATCTAATGCAACAACAAAATTCAAGACTACGCAACGTTATATCTGCAAGACATTGAAGAAAATAGGAATAGTCTGCCACAAGAAATCAATAGGCCGCCGGCGTCGGTGGTGTAGTAGTAAGCGTGACTGCTACTTGGCACCCCAGTGGGTCTGGCTTTATTCCCAGTCGACGTCAGTGGTTTTTCTGAGGCGAAAAACTCTGGTCACGTCTTCCTTCGGAAGGGAAGTAAAGCCTTTGGTCCCGGCTCATATTCATGAGTCGTTAGGTAGGGTCCAGGTGGTGGAGTCGTCTTCCTGGCGTCGGTGATTGTCACCATGTGAGGAAATAGGCCGACGTAAAATAAAAAAAAAAAAGAAATCAATAGCACCAGAATACACAGAGCAACAGATATCAACCGAGAAATCCCAATACTGCTGGATGACTCGAAATTACTCCGGAAAATATTTGATGATGATGAATTGACGGAATCAATTTGATGATGATGATAAAAGCTACCTCCCTCTATCAAAAACCCACATCCCAGGAAACGATCGATATTATTCTGATAACATATCTACTGCATCTCTGAACGTGAAATATTAAGCATAATTTTGAGCAGAAGGTGATGCTTTATATTGCCATATCTGAGAGAGGTATTTCCAAAAGGAATTTCAAGCCCAGTGGTTTGGCTATTAATCAAGAAGTGTACCAAAATCAATGTTTGAAGAAAATATTGATTCCATTTCGTCAAACATAGAGGGTGTTCCGATCAAAATTTGGTCAAACAGTAATGTGTGTGAGCCATCAAATTAATTATAATTAATAAATCAAATTCTTTTTCTTTTTCAAGTTCCGTTAATACAGAATACAGGAGAAATATTCAGCTAAGCTTCCATTTTACCGAATGCGAATTGCCGGGTCTTTCGTTTAACACCTGCCATAAGATTTTGTATAGTCTCCTTGTCCACTTTATTCGCCGCAGAACGCCAGTTTGCCTTGAACTGTTTCTCGCTCACAACAGCGTTTGGAGTCTTCTTAAGGTTCCACTTGACGATGGCCCAATATTGTTCGATTGCGTAGAGCTCAGGCGTGTTGGGAGGGTTCTTGTCCTTGGGCACCACTTGAACGTTGTTGGCAGCATACCACTCTATGGCCTTTTTACCGTAATGGCAAGATTCCAAATCCAGCCAAAATAGAACGGAACAATTGTGTCGCTTCAGGAAAGGCAGTAGACGTTGGCATTGGGTGTTGGGGAGGGGGATGGGGGGGGCTATTATGCGAAATATTGCCTGGAACGTTGATTTAGCGAGCGTTCTAATTTCCCCCCGCATTGTTTGTATGCCGGGCATAACGAGAGAGCATGAGGAGGAGATCCCTGGCAGAAAGCACATTTTGGTTTACTGTCTGTAAAGGCACTATCCTCATTTTATTTATTTATTTATTTATTATTTTTATACTTCATCTGACTATCCGTCTTAATGAATATTTAATTTCTAATGACATTAACATGAAAAAAACAATACTACTTTAAAGTATGCATAAATGATGTGACGAAATGTTTCTCCCCGCAATTTGAGCAGCGTGCCTTATTGCCGCAATGGAAGGTCATATGCCCCATCTGCTTGCATGTTTGGCAGATCATGGCCTGAGGTACAAACAATCGCACAGGTAGTCAAAATTTTCCCATTTCGACGTATTGAGGGAGGGCTGAACCAGAGAAGGTCACACAAAACGAGTCTGAAGGATTAAACTTCTTTTCACACTTAGTGATTGATACTGTACCTAGTCTAGCAGAAGGTTCTCGGGGGTCAAACTTGTTTCGGAGATCACACCTCCTATTTCAATACCCCGAGCTGGAATATACACTCTATACTCGAGTGTAAAAAGCTGAGAGACAGCAATCTCGTAAGCTTACTTGGGTTGAACACAACGACCCGAAGTTTCTTGGGTATCACTTTAATTTTTTCCGACACGGCTGAGAACTGTTTCGTCAGATCATTAGTTAAATGATAAACGTTCAAAGGTTTCGTTTTGGGCTAAAAATAGACAACCCATGGACCAGCTAAATCAGCTGGGTAGGCTCGTGATCGGGTGACTATATGAGACACTTCATTATTTGGTGGCAAGGATGAATCATCTTCCGACAAATCATCCATGTTGCACCCGTGGGAGCTTATGACGCTCTTCCACTGAGGCAATTACAAAAACACACTGTACTGTATAATACAACCCAACAATGATTAAGCTAAACACATACACGCAAAATTGAATTACAGGGAAGAAAGAGAAAAACAAAACACTTATCTTATATGTATTACTGAGCTGCTTCTGCTGCTGCTGCTAACGGGTGACGAACGTGTGTGGCCACCTATTCCAGTGAGGAGGATATGGTGCGATGAACCGTTACAGCCGATGGAAAGGAATGGATAGCTTCTATCAATAGATGAACTGCTGGTGTGCGTAACCACACAGAGATGCTGTGCTTAATGGCTTGTCACTTGCCAGTTACAGTAAATTAATTATTGTTATTACACTACTTAAGCTACTAATTTTCTTCATCAAAACTCCAAAAAACTTGATAAAAACTTTGGTAGAAATTAAATCGAGAAAAAAACTGAATTTTGGACTAACGATCTGTGAGCAACTATTATAGCAACAGAGCCCGGGAGAAAAGAACTTCACCATTTGCTTGTTCACTGAGGAATGATGTGTTAGTTGACTTTGATCGATAGTAAAATTAATTTTTTATCACGGTTTCCAGGACACTGATCTGATTTAATTCATTAAAACATGTAGAAAAACAAAATTGATAAATATAAAAGAAAACTTAAGCCAAATATTAAGCAAGTCATGAAATCACTAAAGGTTTCCTTGTTCAACGATTTAACAGAGCTAAAAACAGTACTGATAAGTTTTGCATGGCATAGTATTATTTGCTACATTTGTGTTGATTTGTCTTCATTTTTTGTTGTTTACAATAATATTTTGAGCACAGGATAGTTATTTTATTTATTTATTTGATTTCAATTTCAAACAAAAAGTTTTGTAACAAAATTAAGCTCATATTCTAAAACATTTATGAACAGTTTACTAGCGGATCATTAAAGTATTGCTTCAATTTCGATCTTGTCGTTGAAAATTCAATGGTTTTGCAATGCATTTTGTATGTTGCCATCATTCAATTTCAAAGCCAAAATTTTAGCATAATTTGAACGATGGTAGTTTGTAGTAAATACATGTCGATATCGTTGTTGCCTTCTACTATTTGGCCATCTGTACCACCGCATTATATTTATAAATTTCCTGTAGTTTCCTTCCTGCTCATACAATTCATTGTCCTCTTAAGCGGTGATTCGTACCATGCATACATATTTCAACGACATAGTTTTGAAAATTCATACAACATTTGATTGGGTATGATACGTTATTTAAGTATGAGTTCATGCACTATCGATAAATAAATCTATTTGACAAAAGCGATAACATCTGAAGATGTAATCAAAACTTGCTAAAGCTTTAACTTTTATTATGAATTCAGGTTAACTATATTTGTATCAATTAAGAGGAATAATGTCCTGTTGAACAGAGAAAAACTCCTGCTCTTAATGATTTAAATTTGATAATTGATATTCCTTTCATGGAACTGACCAGCAAGGTGGCCTCTAACAGCTTAGATAGTTTAGAGATTAAAAAAAGGACTGAACCTTAAGCTTAAAAAAAGATATTACCACCCTTTTCAACTCGAGGTTGTTCAGGCTGAACATTGAACGTAGAGCGAATTACAGAGGACAACTTAGCCAAACACTTAGTGGGACATTTTCGGATTGCGATAAGCTCCACAGGCTGGCATGGGAATCTAACCCTTCACTTCGTGACCATCGCCTGAACGACGAAAGACGCCACCAACCACTTTACTGTTGGCTTTGTAATAAACAAGACAACTTCTTTAATAAAATAAAAAAAATCTCACCTACGTTAACTCTTAGACTTGTTATTGAAGGTACAACTGTAAAGTAATTATTGTTCTCATTCCCTCGAATTCTTTTACATCAATTTTTAATTATTTTCTGAAGCATTCAGAATTAAAATTGACATTTTATGGTGAGGATCGCAGCCAAGAAGATATTATATTTTATTGACAGCGTCCTCAATCCTAAAGTACACTGGCCAACCGATATGATGCTGTGGAGCCGATAATTTCGAGATTTTCCAGGCGACTTGAAAATGGGACAATTAAAACAAATTGAAATACTTTGTCAAAAAGTTTCCTCTTCGTTCGCGGCTAAAATAATCAAGAAGAGCACCGAGACTGTCTGTTTTGATTCTAAATAGAAAGGAAAAGTAGGGTGCAACAAAAACAGAACACACTTTCGGATTTAATCCGATCATTCTTTTTAGCAGCTGACGAAGAGAAATGATAATAATGACGAGGGATAAAGCGTCAAAACTCAAGGCCACAATCAGAAACACGTTGCGATGATGATCCCTCTCAAAAAATAGAATCCATAATCATGCCAAGGCTATTTACCAGAACGAAAAGTTTCTGCCGGTGGTACGCAGTCTTCGTTCATCTATGTACAAATTCCAATAGAGGGCACGCACTATGGCGAACAAGATGAGAAGCAATAAAATATGCGTAGACGTGACGTCATTACCTGTGGTGAGAGCGTCGAAAAACATAAGCGCAGTCTTTTCGTCACTGTTGTTCGGTCGTCTCTATATTGTAGTGCCTACAATTACCACCTAAAGCAACAGAAAGCCACTTTTCCACTTTGCAATGAATCTGAGAAGCTGAACGGGAAACAGGAAATGAGTTTTTAAAGACTTTTAAAAGGTAAAGGTAAAGGTAAAACAGGTAGTGGACGTTTCATCGCAGCACGTACTGGAGGAAAAAATTGAGATTTATTGTAGAATTTACTTTAATGAAGAAAACGGGTAAGGCCGAAGAAAATGTATCCTTAATGCATGGCTCACAATTCAAAAACATCTAGAATGAGATAAAAAATAAATCAATAAACACGAAAACTAGAAACCAATAAGCTTTCAAAGTTAGATGGATAAATAATTTCAGTTTCTCGTTTGTATTGGAGATGTTGTAGCTTTCATATATGACTCGTTATGAACTGTATTAAAATAGTAAAAAGGTTTATTATCTGCTTACAATCTGATTTCAATATTCTCATACATAAAATTGTAATTCCCATTGGCCTCTACACAACCGCAAGTAATCGGTTCTGCGCCTTTCACTGAGATCACTGACGTTTATTTTAAATGAAAATTTGGCTATTATAAAGAATGTATTATAAATAAATTAACTGATTTCGAAAGCACTATTCCAAAGTAGAGCTTGCCTTACAAAATATAACCAATCTATATTGAATTCCTCAGTTGATATTTCAAGTACTCTTGTAATTAGTGTTGTAAAATATTGACTCCATTTTTTTAACTCCTTTGTGTTTGTAAATAAATAAATTGAAAAGACAAATTAAGCTATATACTAAGCAACTTATGAAATTACCCTATCTTCATTAAACAGTTTAGCAGAGTTAAAAACAGTTCTATTAAGTTGTAGAATGCATAGTATTATTTGCTACATTTGTGTTGATTTGTCTACAGTTTTTTTTTACAATAGTTTTTTACCAAGGTAATTTTGAACACCGCAAAATTATTTATTTGACGTCAATCACGAGTAGTCCGTAAGGTTACTTAGATCTTTAAATCTCGGTTTAAATTCTTTAACAATACACAATTCTACATTGTTTGACTCTTTCCATGTCTATTTTCATACTTCTGTAAATATTATTCCATTGTTGCCTTTTTTCAACCGTTGCACCTTTTTCACACTATTTATGCTTGATCTGTTTATTACCTGTACCCCTCCACATATTCCTTAATTATTTTTATCGCAGGAATAAATAAAAAAATATTTTTCAATCAAATTCATAACTTTTTTTTTCATCAGAGGAAAAATCGAGTTCTTTTTTTTAATAGTCTACCTATTAGAAATAACACTTTAAAGGTCGACATTTTTGATTGCAGACTTTATGTTTTATGTTATAGGCCCGTTCCGCTGGTAACCCTTGTTCAAAATAATTTCAAGCTAAGGTTCTTATTACGTTTTATGTCTTATTATAAGTGACAATACGCGGATTGAGCTACCGAGGATGACAAGGAAAATGTTCGTTAGTTATCAACTTTGTGAATTGTGTTATTTCTCTATTCGCATTTTCTATTTGATGTTTAAAGTTTAAAGTGGTTAGCACCGTTGCAGTGAGGGGCTGACGACATTGGAGACCATCATCTGTGCCAGGTCTGTGGGGTGACCGTAATCCAAAATTTCGGTCCCACTGAAGATCTACTTTAAGTAATCAACAATCATTACCCAAAACAAAACAAAAATTGTCGTACAAAACATATAACGGAATACGGCACAATCTGAAATAGGTTCCAATGATTTCATCGAATACCCCATGAAGCTTACATGTAACCAATTAGCTACATGTTCAGAAATGCTTTATAAGTTTTGTTATACAGTAATAACTTAATTTTCTTAAAACAAATTTTAGTGTTCCATGGAAATTGTTTTTGAGGTGATCTAATTACTACGAAATGTATCTTAAACCGCCATCTCAAAGATGTATGAGAATGATTCAATACAAAGGCGAAAGATTCAATACACCTGAAATTAATAAGAAATACAAATCTGATGCGCGGAGGGGATGAGAAATCGGGTCAATCAAATAAAAAATAACTGGAACAAGATTGTTTAATGATATTAAGCTTGACCGCAAATTTCGTAGCTGCTACTCGTGATTGACTGATATCAGCCAGAATGCATTTAGATCCGAACGAATAGGCCCAAGGACAACAATTTCCAATACCAATGTACCTATTTCGAGGATCCTTACTTTATGTGGACAACCTCATATCTTCACGATTGTAACGATCAGGATATTCGTATAAATGTATAATTCATAAGAAGTCCATAAGGTAGGGAGTAGAAAAACACAAACATGGTATGCTCTAAGCTAAAATAAAATCGGCTTTCAAACAGCAAGAGCTAAATGAATTTGAATACTTTTGGTCTAAAATGATAGATATTTTGGTGTTGTTTGAAATAACGAAACATTCAAAATTAAAATTAATGAAAGATATGCATATATTTTAAATTCGTTTATCATTTGAAGCCAAAGGTATTTAAATCGATTAAAAAGTGTTATTTGAAAGCAAATCTAATCTAAGGAACATGCGTTTTACGTGATTAGGGGCTCTTTTTGAAGGTCATTAATACCAGAAAATTGGACATAAGTCACATTTTGAACCATAAGTCACATCTTGAACTTTGCTTGCGCTCGGTCTATCGGACGTGATAGACTACTTCAAAAATAAGCTACTTCTTTCGCGGTCAAACCAATTATATTCATTTCTATAAATTAAACCCTAACTACATTTCTACAGCTGCAGATACGTCGTCGTTTCCGCTCCAAGGTGCAACGCCAAGTCAGCATTGCAGCTGTACAGATTGGTTGCTATTTCATCCCTTCTAAGAGATGATGCTCCGCCCGAATCACTTTCTGAATTGTCATTCGTCTTAGTTTGGATTGAACATCTCTTAATGATTCCTGAACTGCTGAAGTGTTTGGAATCTGTTGAATGTTGACTGTGGCTGTTCTGTGGAAAAAAATACTAAAGAAAAATTGCGAAATCGGTTATCATGCGAAACTAAAAAAAAATATTGCGATATCGGTTATCATGTGAAACTATTCCACCGACAATGAACCACGAAAGGAACTAGATGCTATCGGTTGATATCCGAATAAAGTCCAACTCCTTTCTTGTTTCCAAGTGGAATTTGTGTAGGTGCGTCAGGCTGGTATTAAAAATATCTTGATGCCTTTTTAATTCGATTCTATCTAGGAGTAGCTATTTTGAATTTCCCGATAGAGGTTTTACTCTGGAAGATTATATGTCGTTTACATATGTATAGTTGATAATTTGGTAATAATATGGTATTCCACAGTATGATGACAAGGTTAAGTTTTTGTTTTATGTATCGTGTTAATGAATATGTCTTGATCATCAAGAAAAATGATTTCCTCTTCGACTGGGTCTGAGGTTTTCTCTTCTGCAGCTTTGGTATACAAGTTTGTTTATCCAATTAAGTGTCATGAATGTCAAGTACGGTTTGTTCTATTGAGTGAATCGTAGAAGTCTCACCGTGACGGGTTCGATAGAAATTATTTGATACGTGAATTTGCTTGTTCTCATGAATGATGACTTCTGTTTCCGTGAACTTTGCTTAAAATCCTTGGGTTGATTTCCATGTTGTTAAGGACTGTTCATTAACGAAAGTAGACACCCGTTTATCAATGGTTTAGGGTTAAAACTTAACGAAAAATTGTGAATTTTCGTAAAAACATTGTTTACTTTAGCAACACGCCTGAAAAATCGAAAAAAAGTGAGGAATTTCAAACGATGGGTCGGATTAGCATATCAACTCCCAGATTAATTCTGCACAAATGGTTTTCCGAACATTTGTCGTTTCAAGAATTGGTAATGATCTAAATCTGCAGTTTTCAAGATTATTGAAAAATTTTAAGAAACGTGTTCTCTTGAAGATTTACTGAAATCTGGACGCAAAAATGGGGTATCGGACCAGAAAAGCAGCTGGCAGCGGGAAGCCTTTTGAAATCGCATAAACCGTGTTCCGTTCGTGAAAATGCAAAAAACGCGGAAATTAGCGTCGGAATTGAGCAGAATACCAAAAAACGCAACAGTATCAGAACCTACAAGAAGTAGAAACTACCCAAAAGGATGGATTCACAGAAAGCTTCTTCGAAAACACGGTCTCGGAACTTGTAAGACGCTTTCCTCCAAAAGCCGAATCGGTGCATTTTGATAGACGACGAGACGTACGTCAAATAAGATACCAGTACACTTCCGGGCCGCATTTTTTCAT
Organism: Aedes koreicus; assembly: GCA_024533555.2. Taxonomy (NCBI): domain Eukaryota; kingdom Metazoa; phylum Arthropoda; class Insecta; order Diptera; family Culicidae; genus Aedes; species Aedes koreicus. Next base: position 134,415 of record JAHHFK020004943.1, on the reverse strand, counting down.
TGCTGAGCACAGATGTGTCTTATGGTGTGCGATACATACGAAAAATTTTGGAAAAGGTTTTGGTGTGGTAAGCCATTTGCTCCTGTGGCTTTGAAGAGTTCTTCATATTTCAACTTCATCAACGGTAAAAATTACAGAAAAAAATGCATAAAAAACGGCTTCTACCAATCTATCGAAAGCATACGGACCCTCCATTGTTTTTGCTGGATCTGGCATCTGCTGTCTTCGCTTCTACTAGGTTGGAGATGCTCAAGAAGGAAAGATTCGATTTTGCCGAAAAATGCCAAAATCCCCCAAACTGGCCTGAACTGCGTTCTATCAAAAGATACTGGGCAATAAATTTGGTCTGCAGCACAACGACAAGTTACGGAGAAAGTTGTGCAGAATCTAAGAGGTATCAAGAGAAAAGTCTTCTTCAGAAATGAGAAGTAAACGTTCAAACTCACGTGAATTCAGTCATATGTGTGTTGATTTTCATTTATAGGGAAACTGCCCCCATATTAATCTCATTGTTCCTATATTCATCCTACGATGAATCAAACAATTGGGCAGTTGAAGGATCGGTTTCGTTTTCTTATAATGTTTGCTCACGTTAAAAAACTACAACAAACATTACTAACTAATCCTGTCACGTGTATATCGTTTTATTTCAAGTAGGATGAATATAGGAACAATGAGATTAATATAGGTACATCTTCCCTATAATGCAAATTTATGAATTTGTTCGAATATTTTCTTTTGAGGAACAGGTGTCCACTTTCATTAATGAACAGTCCTTTGATGCTACTGATGTCGTTGCATAGTTTGTCGACTCCAAAGTAGTGTAAACTTTTATATTTTCCCTAGATAATCTGTTATCAAAATATAGGTTTCACGTTGGCTCAAATATTTTTCGTTTACTAATATTGATGATTTGGTAGAATTTTACAGACTTACTTACTGAACCTGAATTATCCCAACGCATGTGTCATTTGAATGCAATTGATAGCAAAATTTATCTTATTATTTTTTTCGAGATTAGAACCATAAACTGATTTATACCTAAATCTTCGAATTGAGGGTTTTAACTTCTGATCCGATAGATGGAATGATGGAATATCCGTAGTCCAGTCATATGCCTGCCTCGCCTTGATGGAATATTAATATTGGCTGGCAGCCTACATCTCGTTAGTCAATTGTCACATTCTGTATGGAGTGTTGTCGGTCTAGTTGGATGGTAATCAGTAATAACACAAGGGTGAAATTTCAATTTAGATTTAAATTAAGAATTAAGATCCTTAATTTAATACCATCTTTATGGACAAGGCGTCCATCGTTGGTCGTTATTGTACTTTTGTTCGCTTTTGAAATATTAATCTTTTTATGTATCAATATGTATGTTTTTATGTATCAATATTTGTCGTAGGCATCTAAGTTTTCGTCTATTGGGTAATTTTTTTTGGAATTGTCGGTAAAATTTTTCTATTTTGTCTGGTGTGCGAAGAGTAGGAAGAATAACTTTTATGGGAGAGAATTTTGTGGCGGAATGAATGGATGAAGTGTATTTCTGAATGGATAAATAGTTGGATCAGTGTCTAGCGAGTAGGCAAACGGCGAATTTCATTCCACCTGCTCTCCGTTGCTTTGGAAGTTTTTCGCATCGCTTTTTCAAAGTTCAGTTTTTTTTCTCGATATTTCCCACCGAAGGTGAAACCGAGTTTTAAGTCTCTGAAGAAGAAAACGTTTAGTTTAATCAGTGCAACAACGTGATTCATTGCAATTAGGAACGACTAGTCATATTGCATTGCATCTCTGCGTGCTCACTCGCACCAGCAGTCCATTGTGTGTATCGTGCATTCGTTCATCTGTCAACTACCATCAACCAGTAGAATCATCATCATCGTCATCATTATCATCATCGTTGTGCTCCACGGCAGCAGCAGCACAAATCAATAATACATATAAGATACACACTTAGAAAATAACACCGAACTCGGTTCAATTTTTTACCGAACCACATCGGTTACCAACAAGAAACCGAATAAATCATTTGTTTTTTTACCGAACCACATCGGTTACCAACAAGAAACAGAATAAATCACACTGTTTTCGTATGTATTTTTTGAGTCAAACCAGAATTTCGGTTGTTATAGGATATATTTGACAGATAAAAATGAAAGATGAACCAAACAGTACAGTAAAGCAGAGATATTCAAGCGTTCGGTACACGTAAACCGAGAAAACTCGGTTAACTGAACCGAGCATTCGCTGAACATTCCTAAACGTCAAATACTTTTCTTCGAGTCAATTCCGCGACGGCTATATCTACCGAAAAACTCGGTTATTTTACTTGACTCGATAAGGCCTGCAAAATTGTCAGCCATTTTATCTTGCGTGTGCGAGATTCTTTTTGCGAAAAATCTCAGTACTGTGTTTTTTGGTGAATATGGATAAAATTATCGAGAAACTACAACAGGAGGATGCACGTTTAGTTGAGATCTTCTGTAAGTATTTGATACTAATTTATTAATTATATTTTCAGGCAATCTGCGCTATAGCTTGTTTTTACTACCATGAAAACGTTGCAGGTTATGTCTCTGGCTTGCAACGGCATTGCTGTCAACAGTAAGGATTCGGTAGTGCTTCGGAACACATTTAATTTAAACAGTTTTTTTGATCAGGTCAATTCCTTCAAAAAACAGAAACAGTACTTGAACCAGCTTGCCATTTCTACACCGGCGCCCAGAGAAATTTTGCTTAACCAGAGGCAAGATATACGCCACGTTGAATCTCTTCCTAAAAAATCATGGTTAACGAGACCGCTTTATATATCAGGATTACTGATTCATTGAAATTTATATTCAGAAAATCCTGAATCCGATCCTGAAAATCGTAAATTTTTGAGCGAATGGTACCATGAAACTTCCAGCACACCTTGTGTAACCGAGTACAGTTCATTCAGTACTGGTGGAATTTACAAAAATAGCGAATACTTTCAACAGTATCCTGACGCCATCAGGATCAGTGTATACCAGGACGATGTGGAACTAGGCAACGCATTCAGTTCAAAGGCTGGAATCAATCAAGTTTCCAACTTTTGTTTTAAAATACAGAATATTCCTGAAAAATGGAACTGTTCACCACGTACAGCATTTCCACTCCTATTCTGTACTTCAGTGGATGTAAAGAAACACGGATATACAAAAATTCTGCAGCCTTTGGTGGCGGACTTGAAAAAGTTGGAACAAGGTGTTATGGTCTATTATGAATTAGAGAAATTCGTTTGAAGAGCTGTTATGACGATATTTTGCGGCGATACGCTTGCTGTACATGACGTCTTCGGGTTACTTGGGCCTAGGGCCAACTAATTCTGCCAAATTTGTCAGGTTACAAGGAAACAATTTCATTCAGATACATCCGAAGAATACCCGTTGCATAAGGTAGGGAGTAGAAAAACACAAACATGGTATGCTCTAAGCTAAAATAAAATCGGCTTTCAAACAGCAAGAGCTAAATGAATTTGAATACTTTTGGTCTAAAATGATAGATATTTTGGTGTTGTTTGAAATAACGAAACATTCAAAATTAAAATTAATGAAAGATATGCATATATTTTAAATTCGTTTATCATTTGAAGCCAAAGGTATTTAAATCGATTAAAAAGTGTTATTTGAAAGCAAATCTAATCTAAGGAACATGCGTTTTACGTGATTAGGGGCTCTTTTGAAGGTCATTAATACCAGAAAATTGGACATAAGTCACATTTTGAACCATAAGTCACATCTTGAACTTTGCTTGCGCTCGGTCTATCGGACGTGATAGACTACTTCAAAAATAAGCTACTTCTTTCGCGGTCAAACCAATTATATTCATTTCTATAAATTAAACCCTAACTACATTTCTACAGCTGCAGATACGTCGTCGTTTCCGCTCCAAGGTGCAACGCCAAGTCAGCATTGCAGCTGTACAGATTGGTTGCTATTTCATCCCTTCTAAGAGATGATGCTCCGCCCGAATCACTTTCTGAATTGTCATTCGTCTTAGTTTGGATTGAACATCTCTTAATGATTCCTGAACTGCTGAAGTGTTTGGAATCTGTTGAATGTTGACTGTGGCTGTTCTGTGGAAAAAAAATACTAAAGAAAAATTGCGAAATCGGTTATCATGCGAAACTAAAAAAAAAAAATTGCGATATCGGTTATCATGTGAAACTATTCCACCGACAATGAACCACGAAAGGAACTAGATGCTATCGGTTGATATCCGAATAAAGTCCAACTCCTTTCTTGTTTCCAAGTGGAATTTGTGTAGGTGCGTCAGGCTGGTATTAAAAATATCTTGATGCCTTTTTAATTCGATTCTATCTAGGAGTAGCTATTTTGAATTTCCCGATAGAGGTTTTACTCTGGAAGATTATATGTCGTTTACATATGTATAGTTGATAATTTGGTAATAATATGGTATTCCACAGTATGATGACAAGGTTAAGTTTTTGTTTTATGTATCGTGTTAATGAATATGTCTTGATCATCAAGAAAAATGATTTCCTCTTCGACTGGGTCTGAGGTTTTCTCTTCTGCAGCTTTGGTATACAAGTTTGTTTATCCAATTAAGTGTCATGAATGTCAAGTACGGTTTGTTCTATTGAGTGAATCGTAGAAGTCTCACCGTGACGGGTTCGATAGAAATTATTTGATACGTGAATTTGCTTGTTCTCATGAATGATGACTTCTGTTTCCGTGAACTTTGCTTAAAATCCTTGGGTTGATTTCCATGTTGTTAAGGACTGTTCATTAACGAAAGTAGACACCCGTTTATCAATGGTTTAGGGTTAAAACTTAACGAAAAATTGTGAATTTTCGTAAAAACATTGTTTACTTTAGCAACACGCCTGAAAAATCGAAAAAAAGTGAGGAATTTCAAACGATGGGTCGGATTAGCATATCAACTCCCAGATTAATTCTGCACAAATGGTTTTCCGAACATTTGTCGTTTCAAGAATTGGTAATGATCTAAATCTGCAGTTTTCAAGATTATTGAAAAATTTTAAGAAACGTGTTCTCTTGAAGATTTACTGAAATCTGGACGCAAAAATGGGGTATCGGACCAGAAAAGCAGCTGGCAGCGGGAAGCCTTTTGAAATCGCATAAACCGTGTTCCGTTCGTGAAAATGCAAAAAACGCGGAAATTAGCGTCGGAATTGAGCAGAATACCAAAAAACGCAACAGTATCAGAACCTACAAGAAGTAGAAACTACCCAAAAGGATGGATTCACAGAAAGCTTCTTCGAAAACACGGTCTCGGAACTTGTAAGACGCTTTCCTCCAAAAGCCGAATCGGTGCATTTTGATAGACGACGAGACGTACGTCAAATAAGATACCAGTACACTTCCGGGCCGCATTTTTTCATTGCTGAGCACAGATGTGTCTTATGGTGTGCGATACATACGAAAAATTTTGGAAAAGGTTTTGGTGTGGTAAGCCATTTGCTCCTGTGGCTTTGAAGAGTTCTTCATATTTCAACTTCATCAACGGTAAAAATTACAGAAAAAATGCATAAAAAACGGCTTCTACCAATCTATCGAAAGCATACGGACCCTCCATTGTTTTTGCTGGATCTGGCATCTGCTGTCTTCGCTTCTACTAGGTTGGAGATGCTCAAGAAGGAAAGATTCGATTTTGCCGAAAAATGCCAAAATCCCCCAAACTGGCCTGAACTGCGTTCTATCAAAAGATACTGGGCAATAAATTTGGTCTGCAGCACAACGACAAGTTACGGAGAAAGTTGTGCAGAATCTAAGAGGTATCAAGAGAAAAGTCTTCTTCAGAAATGAGAAGTAAACGTTCAAACTCACGTGAATTCAGTCATATGTGTGTTGATTTTCATTTATAGGGAAACTGCCCCCATATTAATCTCATTGTTCCTATATTCATCCTACGATGAATCAAACAATTGGGCAGTTGAAGGATCGGTTTCGTTTTCTTATAATGTTTGCTCACGTTAAAAAACTACAACAAACATTACTAACTAATCCTGTCACGTGTATATCGTTTTATTTCAAGTAGGATGAATATAGGAACAATGAGATTAATATAGGTACATCTTCCCTATAATGCAAATTTATGAATTTGTTCGAATATTTTCTTTTGAGGAACAGGTGTCCACTTTCATTAATGAACAGTCCTTTGATGCTACTGATGTCGTTGCATAGTTTGTCGACTCCAAAGTAGTGTAAACTTTTATATTTTCCCTAGATAATCTGTTATCAAAATATAGGTTTCACGTTGGCTCAAATATTTTTCGTTTACTAATATTGATGATTTGGTAGAATTTTACAGACTTACTTACTGAACCTGAATTATCCCAACGCATGTGTCATTTGAATGCAATTGATAGCAAAATTTATCTTATTATTTTTTTCGAGATTAGAACCATAAACTGATTTATACCTAAATCTTCGAATTGAGGGTTTTAACTTCTGATCCGATAGATGGAATGATGGAATATCCGTAGTCCAGTCATATGCTTGCCTCGCCTTGATGGAATATTAATATTGGCTGGCAGCCTACATCTCGTTAGTCAATTGTCACATTCTGTATGGAGTGTTGTCGGTCTAGTTGGATGGTAATCAGTAATAACACAAGGGTGAAATTTCAATTTAGATTTAAATTAAGAATTAAGATCCTTAATTTAATACCATCTTTATGGACAAGGCGTCCATCGTTGGTCGTTATTGTACTTTTGTTCGCTTTTGAAATATTAATCTTTTTATGTATCAATATGTATGTTTTTATGTATCAATATTTGTCGTAGGCATCTAAGTTTTCGTCTATTGGGTAATTTTTTTTGGAATTGTCGGTAAAATTTTTCTATTTTGTCTGGTGTGCGAAGAGTAGGAAGAATAACTTTTATGGGAGAGAATTTTGTGGCGGAATGAATGGATGAAGTGTATTTCTGAATGGATAAATAGTTGGATCAGTGTCTAGCGAGTAGGCAAACGGCGAATTTCATTCCACCTGCTCTCCGTTGCTTTGGAAGTTTTTCGCATCGCTTTTTCAAAGTTCAGTTTTTTTTCTCGATATTTCCCACCGAAGGTGAAACCGAGTTTTAAGTCTCTGAAGAAGAAAACGTTTAGTTCAATCAGTGCAACAACGTGATTCATTGCAATTAGGAACGACTAGTCATATTGCATTGCATCTCTGCGTGCTCACTCGCACCAGCAGTCCATTGTGTGTATCGTGCATTCGTTCATCTGTCAACTACCATCAACCAGTAGAATCATCATCATCGTCATCATTATCATCATCGTTGTGCTCCACGGCAGCAGCAGCACAAATCAATAATACATATAAGATACACACTTAGAAAATAACACCGAACTCGGTTCAATTTTTTTACCGAACCACATCGGTTACCAACAAGAAACCGAATAAATCATTTGTTTTTTTACCGAACCACATCGGTTACCAACAAGAAACAGAATAAATCACACTGTTTTCGTATGTATTTTTTGAGTCAAACCAGAATTTCGGTTGTTATAGGATATATTTGACAGATAAAAATGAAAGATGAACCAAACAGTACAGTAAAGCAGAGATATTCAAGCGTTCGGTACACGTAAACCGAGAAAACTCGGTTAACTGAACCGAGCATTCGCTGAACATTCCTAAACGTCAAATACTTTTCTTCGAGTCAATTCCGCGACGGCTATATCTACCGAAAAACTCGGTTTTTTTACTTGACTCGATAAGGCCTGCAAAATTGTCAGCCATTTTATCTTGCGTGTGCGAGATTCTTTTTGCGAAAAATCTCAGTACTGTGTTTTTTGGTGAATATGGATAAAATTATCGAGAAACTACAACAGGAGGATGCACGTTTAGTTGAGATCTTCTGTAAGTATTTGATACTAATTTATTAATTATATTTTCAGGCAATCTGCGCTATAGCTTGTTTTTACTACCATGAAAACGTTGCAGGTTATGTCTCTGGCTTGCAACGGCATTGCTGTCAACAGTAAGGATTCGGTAGTGCTTCGGAACACATTTAATTTAAACAGTTTTTTTGATCAGGTCAATTCCTTCAAAAAACAGAAACAGTACTTGAACCAGCTTGCCATTTCTACACCGGCGCCCAGAGAAATTTTGCTTAACCAGAGGCAAGATATACGCCACGTTGAATCTCTTCCTAAAAAATCATGGTTAACGAGACCGCTTTATATATCAGGATTACTGATTCATTGAAATTTATATTCAGAAAATCCTGAATCCGATCCTGAAAATCGTAAATTTTTGAGCGAATGGTACCATGAAACTTCCAGCACACCTTGTGTAACCGAGTACAGTTCATTCAGTACTGGTGAAATTTACAAAAATAGCGAATACTTTCAACAGTATCCTGACGCCATCAGGATCAGTGTATACCAGGACGATGTGGAACTAGGCAACGCATTCAGTTCAAAGGCTGGAATCAATCAAGTTTCCAACTTTTGTTTTAAAATACAGAATATTCCTGAAAAATGGAACTGTTCACCACGTACAGCATTTCCACTCCTATTCTGTACTTCAGTGGATGTAAAGAAACACGGATATACAAAAATTCTGCAGCCTTTGGTGGCGGACTTGAAAAAGTTGGAACAAGGTGTTATGGTCTATTATGAATTAGAGAAATTCGTTTGAAGAGCTGTTATGACGATATTTTGCGGCGATACGCTTGCTGTACATGACGTCTTCGGGTTACTTGGGCCTAGGGCCAACTAATTCTGCCAAATTTGTCAGGTTACAAGGAAACAATTTCATTCAGATCCATCCGAAGAATACCCGTTGCGTTCGAAAGAATGGTATGAAACTCAACTTGCTGCAGTAAAGGACGGATTGTTGACACCGAAAGATTGTGGACTGAGTACATCAGGATTTACTATGTAGAGTTTTACCATACCAGCAACAACTACTGTCTCGACAGCATGCATGATCTTGCTGAAGGGGTAGTGCCTCTGACGATTCAGCAAGTTCTGTCCGCTTTATCAAAGCAAAAGAGTTTGAAGATAACAGCGAAGTTCATAAACAATCGCATCAACGCCTTTCCGTTTGGTTACACTGACCACTGCAACAAACCTTCAACAAATTTTACTGACGAAATGCTTGCTAACCCTGCTCGTCTTAAAATCAAACAAACATCTGCACAGTCTCTTCTCTTGGTAAGAGCTTTCCCATACCTGTATGGTCATGTTGTCCCTAAAGATTGTAAGTTCATGCGCATTATCGGTCATCTTATTAATATAGTGAGGATAATTACATCTCCAACACCTGCTTGCACTATTGGAAGAACATCTAACATACTTTGAGGAAAGATTCTTTGAACATGTTAGGCAGCGTATCAACAAGTTACATCACTTGCGTCACTCCGCTCTTTGCATGAGGAAAAGTGGTTCAATGAAGCAATACAATTGCTTTCAATTTGAAAAAAACTAACAAAATAAGCAAGAATCAAGCTAAGACGTGCAACAATTTTAAAAATATTTGTTCCAGCTTAGCCAAGCGGCAATGTCATAGAATGATAATTAACGTGCTTGATAAGCCGTTCCGCGACAAGCTGACCTATAATTCTGGAGCCTTAGTCTCACGTGATGGCTGCCTCAGTGAAAATTTTTTGGATCCACAACTGCAATTTGTCTTTAAACCTAAAATCGTCACACTTAACAGTGTAGAGTTTAGAAAGAACGCGATAATTGTATTGAAAATCCATGATGATGAGTTTTATCCGACTTACGGGATTATACTGGAAATCAATGTCGTCGATGGAAAAGTTTTCTTTCTAATGCGATCCTGTAAAACAGTGACGTATAATGAATTACTAGAGGCTTATGAGATAGATATTCTATGTAGAGATGATTTTATGTGTATGGAAAAATGCCATACACATTCAACCTGCTCATTTTGGTCGCCATACGATAGTCCAAAAAAGTACATTTCACGACGAGTGTACAATCAAGATTATTAGAGCAAGTAGTTACGAAATAAAATTGTCGGAACACTGGAATATATAATAGCAGCGGTAATTTTTTTTCTGCTAAGGAGGAAATCGACAACATACAAACGTTTCAATCGCTCAACTGACATGACTTCACCAGACTTGGACTCACTACAAAAATGATCAAAATTATAGACAAACTACAAACACAGTATAGTATTTGTAATGAAATTAAGGACACAGAAGAATGGCTTGAGGACACTATGATGATTGACGCTGTTAAACATGAGCCTGCTGAGGTATCTCGAAGGATGACCAATGCAAACAATCCATACGAAGGGATCAGCTTGGAGCAGGTATGAAACTTAGCAGTATTATCGGTGGTTAATTAATTGAACGTATTTGTTTCTATACCAGAGAATCAATATCGATCAGGTATTTGATCGAACTGACAACGGGATATGCATCATGGAACTTTTGAAAGAAGGTGGAAGACCCAATGAAATCCGATGGCGAATCACATCACTTCTCTGTGACTGCTTGATCTCATTGTATGGAACGTAAGTAATTACTTTTATTCTACCAATCTTACCAATCAATTGAACAATAATCCATTTTTCATTGCTTCCAGGCATGCTAACAACTTCTACAAAAATCAGATCGCCTTGTCACTGGTTGAAACATACCATGCTCTGAGTTCGAAGAATGCCAAGGTTCTGCTAGTAAATTAACAATTTTATTTAATACAGTAGTGATAATTATCACTAATTATTGAAATTGGATACACATTGAAAAACATTTATACTCAACTCTATTGCATTGTTTACGATATGCAATGCAAAGCAAGCAAGAAGAAACGTAATTTTTTCCTCAGAGAGAGCAAAAGCAAAAAATATTCGATAGGGTAAGCGTAAAAATAGTGGAGGTAGGGTAGGGAACGGCTTAATCAGGGGTCACTATTTTAATCAGTTGTTAGGAAATAGGTCTATAACTCCTATATTTTCAAAATTATTTCACTTTTAACTATACGATCATAAGCTTTCTCTATCGGGCTAATGATTCGATGTATGAAACATGATTGATTACCAATTCATTACTGTCGTTTTGAAGATTTAAAATACATCATCTAGAAAACCATCAGTTTCTTACCTGCTGAAGAAGTTCGCTCAAATTTAGCCTCTGTGTATTTTGCATTTAATCGTGTGTATCGGAGAGCATGTCTTCATCAGCTCTCTCTCACAACTAGGCTTGTTGCCAGAATGTGATGTTGAACATTGAGTTAAATTTTTTACACATTTAGATAATCTGAAATCGCTATTTATATCATGTTTCTTCCAGTCATTGGAGGTTGATCTATGCTTATGATTATATTGTCCATCATCTGGCACTATCATTTGCAATAAAAAAAATGTTTTGGAGCTGTCCAATAGTACACAACGATAAATAATGCTTCGCTGTTGAGCGGCAGCTATGGCATCACTGTTGCTTTTGAGAGAGCCCATGTTTCCTCTCTTCTTGGTTAACCATGGATATAGCGCACCGGTATTATAACGTGAAGCCTGCTGTCTCTTGCATTTGTTTGTTTTTAAACGAAGCATCCCGTTTGTCGTCCCAGTCGCTTTGGCTAACATTTGCGTGAGAGTAAATGAAATAAGAAATACACATTGCCAATCTAAAGATCAATGACAAACTAAAAGTTTGGTCGTGTACATCTGTCTCATAACCTGCTAGTAGACGAGTTTGTGATCGTAGCAATCGACATGTTTTGGTTGATTGTTTTCGAGAGCGGATGGGTAAAACGAAGGAGCGGGTTGAAGAAATTGACGTTTGCAGCAAATCATGAACTGGCCTATTTCATTTCGCCTTTGCACACATGCACAGAATCGCACTCATACAGTATAGTTAGTTGGTGTACAGATTGAGGAGCTGAAGAAAACATTTTTTTAATCGGAAAGTAATCCGCATGCTGTTAAAAAGTCCCTGCAATTGGGAACTTTATTCCATGACTATGAAATTTTCTGAGCTTAATGCTCGTTGCTGAAGGTATGTTCCGATAGACCAGACGTAAGCAGAGGGATTAATGTCTAAATAATGGCAGTTCTAATTATAGATTACATACAGCTTCATCAAATGTCTCAGGTGCTGACTGAACTGCTTAAAACCCGTCCCGTACCCTATTAGTATTTGTTCAGACAAAAATTAATTAAATGAAGTTGATACTATAATTGCTATAATCTATCGCATAGATTGTATACGTCAAATAACAGACTCAATCTCATGTGTCATGAAATAAGAAAATCATTGTTTGCATTGCGGTTAAATCATAAAACCCTTGGCCTTCACTATTGGTACACTGTTCTAATAGTAGAGGCAAATTGTAACGCGGGTTCCTATAGTCGTGCAATTAATTGATTTTTTATGGAACCCACCACCATTTGAAACACTATAGGTGCAAAGAACAGAAAATCTTTTAAAAAATCATTGTTTTCAATAGGATTTTGAACAAATTTAAATGGTAAAATTATATTTATTGTATTGTTTTAGTACAATACGTCTGTCAAAAATATTGCGTTGTTGCTTATTACCACAAAACGTGTTAAATACTATTACCATAGACTAACTCTTATTACCTCCTTTATTTTAGCTACCTCCACCACTAATATTGCACTTACCCTATATAAATCGATTGTTTTGTGGATATTTTGGGCGTACTTTCTAGCTGTACATTATAAAAGTGATTATTTCGAGGGTAACAAGTAAGAGGGGCCTAAACTTGCAACGTAAATAGTTATGTTGATAATTAATTTCTCACAGTTTACAGCACACCCATACAATCTTATTACTAATTACCTGTTAGATAAAACTCTACTTTATAAGATGGTTCAGTAGCTTTGTATGGGAATGTTGACTTTCGCCAGGAATCAAAATAATTGTTAACGATTCGAGTCTGGTTCTTCCAACATATTCCCCTAAACTTGGTAATATCAACAATCAATTTGCAACTAGCGATTTGAAATTGGTTCACTATTGTAGAACCCCTAGTTCCGAAGTACACCTTGCAGTCTGCGCCTTGCCATGCACTCTTGCGCTTTTCAATACCTTTTGGTACAAGTATCTTTGTTTTTATCTTGATTCGCTATGTTATTTTGACAACCCTGGCTCTGGTTGTGGATCCAATTACACGTGATCGAGCGAATAATTTAGATGTCACTCAAAGTGGGCGTACTGGATTGCTTTGGCCGCGAACATTGGGTTGCAGTAGTAAGACAATGGAAGAAACCAGGTAACGCAAAAGTGAGGTTAAACTTCATATATGGCGCTCTTCCAAAATGGTTTTTCGAGCTGTATAAGCAAAGTAATTGGTGATAAAAAGATAAGAAAATCGACGACAATGACGATACTGGCCAATTTCATACAGTTCAGAAACATAGCTAAAAAGTTATTATCAATTTCAGTTTTAGATACTACGATGTTTAACCTCACTTTAGCTTAACTTGGATTTCTCAATTAAACTGACCGATTATTTTTACGACGAAAGCACACACCTATTCAAAAAGTAAACTGGGGATTGAATCGATTAAACATTAATAATTTATTTCTGTAGGTCAAACTGGAATTTTAAACACTCAAACCTGGCGCCAAGCCTTCCCGAATCAGTGGGGTGATTTGCAGGATAAAATCCTTGAGCGGTACTGTAACTTGTTCATGGAAGTGAAAAACAGTAAGTTGCGTTTTTAAACATCAATAAATTATACTTTCTATGTAGATATTTTATGTTCACATACAATTCATCAGAACGTTGGCAATAATCCGTGCCAAATGTCCATCGCGAGGTTCGAAGAGGAACAAAAACAATGATTCGACCAAGAAAAACCCATTGTGATCGAGTGGATAAATGTAAGATGTAAATATAAATTGTATCTAACATAAAACTAGGTTCGTTATTTTTATTTTCAGTCCGAGGACGATTTTCCCAGTGACAGCAATATGCCGATGTTAATCTGCCGGGGAGTATTCTTGGAGGATTCAGCAGACTTTGCCGTCTGTTGGAAATCAACTATTATCAGTCTTCAATTTGATATTGCCTCTGCATTCGAGGTGTGGTTTTGTTCGTTTGCTGCATTTGGTGTACAGCCACCCCAACAGGACAAACAGTTTCATTCATTTATCACTGGAGCAGTGTTTGATGTAGGCGTAATGAGCACGACGTGCGAGAATTTTTTGGTTTCCCTTGATTAACCCTCTATGTATCTTTAAGGAAAACGAATGGAAAACCCTAGGCAATTGTTAAAACAACGATTGATCATCAGAACACATCAATAAACTATGTAACTGACAAAACTTGTTTTATTACTATGAAATTCGAAGCTAGATTCGAAGCTATTTCATCAGAAATTCCAGCACTGCCAAAACGAACCGAATACCGCAACTGCAACAGAAAAGTCGGTTTGTTTGACAGCGTTCGTTAATATTTGAGTAAACCGATGTTCGGTTATTGCTGATTGGATTTATTATTGTCAACCGAGTTTTTCGGTAAATATGACAGATTGCGTGAAAGGAAAAATTTAACGAGAACTCGGTTGTTCCATTTTGAACCGAACAGACTACCGAGCGTTCAGCAGATGAAAACTCGGTTGAAATTCAACCGAGTTCGGTATTATATTCTAAGTGTGTAAGTTTTTTGTTTATCTCTTTCTTTCTCCTGGTATAGTTGTATTGTAATTATATTGTGAATTTTGTGTTCAGTATTGTATCTGTATATATATTTTTTTATTTGCGTTTGTGGTTGAGCGTTCAAAGCTCCCACGGGCGAAGCATGGATGAATTGTCGGAGATGATTAATCTTAGCCGCCGAATGATGAGGTATCTCATAAGTTTACCCGATCGCAAGCCTATCCAGCTGATTCAGCTGGTCCATGGTTTGTTTATTTTCAGCCCAAATCGAAACATCTAAATGTTTATCAGATTTCTGATTATCTGACGAAGCGATTCTCGGATGTGACCGAGATAATCAAGGTAAGACCCAATAAACTTCGGGTCGTCGTGTTCAACCTTAAGCAAGCTAATGAGATTGCTGTCTCTCAGCTTTTTAACCTCGAGTATTGGATGTATATCCCAGCTCGGGGTATTGAAATTGAAGTTGTGGTCACCGAAATGAGTTTGAAACCTGAGATCCTGCTGAAGCAGCCGGATGTTCGATTTAAGAACCCTCTGATTTCTCCAGTGAAGATACTGGATGTGCGAAAACTTGGCACAGTATCGATAACGAAAGGTGAAAAGAAGTTTACACCATCAGACTCGTTTCGTGTTACCTTCTCTGGCTCAGCACTCTCTCAATACGTCGAGTTGGGAAAATTTCGACTACCTGTGCGGTTGTTTGTACCTCGGGTCATGATCTGCCAAACATGCAAGCAGATGGGACATACGACCTCCCATGGCGGCAAGAAGGGACACTGCTTCAATTGCGGGGAGAAACATGAGGATGGCGCCTGTACCGATAGTACACAAAACTGCAAAAATTAGAACGCTCGCTAAAACATCGTTCCAGGCAATCTTTCACCGAAATGGTGAATAAAGCCTCACCATCATCCAATGTTAAAACGAATCCCTTTGCTCCTCTATCAGATGACGAGTCTGACTTTGATTTGGCTGAAGAGGGATAATTAGTCAGTTTTCCGGAAGGTGCTTTACGGAAGCGAAGACGCATCCGCCCACGGAAAGTTGCTGAGCCGGAGCCCAAAATCAGCCTGCCCATTTCTAGGAAAGATGGGAACAAGGAAAATCCAATTCCTCCTGGATTCCGTAGTACTAACTACATCCAGGACTTTCCAGCTCTTCCGGGGACATCCAAAACCCCTGATGCCCCGATTGAGGAACAGAAGCCCCTTCCTCGACATCCTAGATTCATTTGATAACATTGTCGAAGGTATTTTCTAGTACCTCGAAATGTCTGACCCTCTTAAAAGCATTGTTCTGGCAATGCTTGGCACAGTTAAAACGTTTGTTAAGCAACAAACATTAAAGTGGCTTCTCCTTGTAGCAAATATTTCTTTTGATGGATAATTTTCGAAATGATGTCGGGGATTTGATCATTGTTTTGCAGTGGAATTATCGAAGTCTTATTCTTGAAGTGAAACTTTTAAAATTTTTAGTTCACAATACCGGTTATGATGCATTCGCTCTTTGTGACATGGCTCTCGCAAGAAATAGATCTTCCGTTTCATGATTTCAATATTTTTCGGCTTGATCGTGAGGATTCTCGTGGATAAGGAGTAATTTTGGGGATCAAAAAGTGCTACTCCTTCTATAGAGTGAATTTTCCTCCAAATCCAGGTATTGAAGTTGTCGCATGTCAGGCTGTTATATAAAATAAAAGACTTTGTTTTGCATCTGTGTATATTCTTCCTAGGGCCTCAATAAACCAAAGACAACTTTCAGATATTTGTTTGGTCCTTCCTGCTCCAAGCTTGATCATGGGAGATTTTAACTCTCACGGTACAAGCTGGGGAGAACTGTAAGATGACAACCGGTTTTGCTTGATATATGACCTCTGTGCCAACTTCAATATGACAGTTCTTAACAATGGAAAAGTAACACGTTTGGCTGGTCTATCCTCAGTTGGCAGTAGATTAGACCTCGTATGATCTAACCCGTTACATCGATTGGACAAAGTTTAGGACAGCAATAGATGAAGCCGTAACGACGGTAGAAGAGCTTCCACCGCTGGAGGAATATAACTTCCTCTCCAACCTGATCTGACCTGACAGCGCGCTTCAAGCTCAAACTCGACCAGCTCCAGGAACGTCATTTCACCGGAAACCTCCTTCTCCGTGGTGGGATCAGCAATGCACCGAGGTTTACCGTAAAAAGTCCGACGCGTTTAAAGTTTTCCTTAGACGTGGAACACCTGAGCACTTCGAAGTATACACGGCTCTCGAACGCGAACTTAAAAGCCTTATCAAGGCCAAGAAACGCGGATACTGGCGAAGATTCATGGACGGGCTATCATGCGAGACGTCGATGTGTACACTTTGGAACACGGCGCGAAGATTGCGTAATCGAACTACTGGATCTGGATCCTCAAGATCGCGTGAAAAGTTTGTCCAGATTCTGTGCCGGCACGGTTGAATTCCCGCGAAACCACGAATTCGATAGATGAGATTAGCCAACCCTTTTCAATGGTAGAACTCTCTCTCGCACTCCTTTCGTGTGGCAATACGGCTACAGGGGCTGATCGGATTAAGTTCAACTTGCTTAAGAACCTCCCAGACGTCGCAAAGAGGCGCATGTTGAACTTGTTTAATCAGTTTCTGGAACTCAATATGATACCGGATAATTGGAGACGGGTGAGAGTTATTGCCATTCAAAAACCTGGTAAGCCCGCGTCCGACCACAACTCCTATCGACCCATCGCGATGTTATCCTGCGTTCGAAAGTTGTTGGAGAAAATGATCCTCTTCCGTCTGGACAAATGGGTTGAGACGAACAACCTGCTTTCAGATACTCAATATGGTTTCCGTAGGGGTTAAGGAACGAACGACTGTCTCGCGTTGTTTTTCACAGATATTCAGTTAGCTTTTGCCAAAAAAGAGCAAATGGCTTCTGTATTCTTGGATATCAAGGGGGCTTTTGATTCAGTATCTGTTGAAGTTCTCTCAGATAAACTCCACGCGTGTAGCTTTTCTCCATTAATGAATAATTTCTTGTACAATTTGCTATCAGAGAAACATATGAGCTTTTCTCATGGAAACTCTACAGCTTCCCGATTCAGCTACATGGGTCTCCCCCAGGAATCATGTTTAAGCCCCCTTTTGTATAATTTTTATGTCAAAGACATTGACAGCTGTCTAAGGCACAACTGTACGTTGAGACAACTTGCAGATGACGGCGGTGTGTCTGTCACGGGACCCAATGGGGTCGATCTGCAAGGACCCTTACAAAATACCTTAGACAATTTGTCTACTTGGGCTCTAGAGCTAGGTATCGAATTCTCTACGGAGAAAACTGAGTTGGTAGTTTTTTCTAGGAAGCATAACCCAGCACAACCGAAGCTTTGAATTTGGGGTAAACCGACAACTCATTCTATGTCATTTAAATATCTTAGGGCCAGCCCCAAAGTTCGAATCAAAGTGGACTTTGAGATCCCACATCGAGTATTTGAAGCAAAAATGCCAGCAAAGGATCAACTTCCTTCGAACAATTACCGGAACCTGGCGGGGAGCACATCCGCAAGATCTTCTAACGTTGTACCGGACAACGATTTTGTCGATCATAGAATACGGTAGTTTTTGTTTTCAGTGAGCGGCTCGGTCGAACATCATCAAACTGGAACGTATTCAGTATCGGTATCTTCGTATCGCGTTAGGTTGCATGCACTCGACTCATACTATGAGTCTTGAAGTGCTGGCTGGCATGTTGCCACTCTCAGATTAGTTTTCAGAATTATCTCTCAGGCTCCTCGCCAGGTGTGAAATCATGAACCCCTAGGTAATCGAAAACTTTGAGAAGCTCCTTGAGTTGAATCCTCAAACTCGCTTCATGACTTTGTCCCATTGGTACATAACACAGGATGTCAGCCCTTCGACGAATATTCCCAATCGTGTTTGCTTCTCCGACTTCGGTAGTTCGGTTCATTTTGATTTATCCATGAAGCAAGAGCTTCGTGGAATTCCAGCTCATCATCGTCCTATGATTGCTCCTGTGATATTTTCTGCAAAGTTTGGCCAAGTTAATTCCACTAAATCGTTCATCACTGACGGATCATTGAAAGAGGAGTCAGCAGACTTTAGTATATACAATAAAATTTATAGCGCCAATCGTAAACTTCAAGCTCCTTGTTCCGTATTTGTCGCCGAATTAGCGGCAATACATTTTACGCTAGAAATTGTTGCCTCACTTACACCGGAGCAGTACTTCATTTTCACGGATAGTCTCAGTTCTATAGAGGCTATTCGCTCTTTGAGGCCGGTAAAGCACTCCTCGTATTTTCTCGTGAAAATACAGGAGCTTCTAAGTGCTTTATCTTCGCGTTATTTTATCATCACCTTTGTATGGGTCCCTTCTCATTGTTCAATTCTGGGCAATGAGAAAGCGGACTCGTTTGCAAAGGTGGGCGCAATAGAAGGCGATATTTATGATCGACAAATTGTCTTCAATGATTTTTTTCCTATTCTTCGTCAACAGTCACTCGTCAGCTGGCAGTATAAATGGAGTAAAGGAGATTTGGGGCGATGGCAATATTCTATCATCCCAAAGGTGTCGAAAAAATCTTGGTTTAGGAGGATGGATATTGGACGAGACTTCATTCGTGTCATGTCTCGCCTCATGTCCAATCATTATTCTTTGAACGCTCATTTATACCGTGTTGGGCTGAGTGACAGCAATCTCTGTGAGTGTGGACAAGGCTATTAGGACGCAGATCACGTTATTTGGTCTTGTGTTGAGCATCGTAGAGTCAGATCTGAGCTTAATGATTCCCTTCGGGCTCGAGGTAGACAACCCAATATGCCAGTTCGAGATATTTTGGTTTTACGTGATTTGAAGTACATGCAATTAATATATGTGTTTTTGACTAACATTAGCCTTTGATTGTAGCTAGTTTAACCTGTATGTTTACCATAAGTTTTTTTTTCTTTTTTTATCTGTGTTTGTGTTTTTTTTTTCTTTTTCAAAAAATGTTCAAGTTGAAAGAAATCCATACATTGTACAGTTATAAGTGTTAAGACAATTTAGAATTTAAAATTAATGTGTTATGTAAACCATACTTTAAATTCCCACCCATCTTCCCATCCGTAATTTGTAATTCCTATTAACCTTGAGACGGCCGCGAGTAATCGGTTCTATCCCGCTAACTTTAGTTTTAAGATAAATGATGTATCAAACTATGAAAACTTGGCTCTGTAAAGTTGATTCGATTGAGCCTGCACAAATAAATGATTAATAAAAAAAAGTGAACATCTGAATGATTGGGTACAGTTTTCTTCCAAATCTTCGCACTTGACGTGCCGGAACCGAATATGTTATCGGAAGGACGGAAATGAACCAAACTTTTTTCCGCACTCAACGAATGGAATGGAATTGTTTGGCATGTCGGTATGTGCCAAATATCCTTTTGAAGTCGAACAAACTGCATCACAATTCAAACACTTAATTTCTTCGTACATTTCCACTACCCTTTTTTTTTCACGACCGCACTTGAAAAACGCGAAGACAAATATGGCTGACGTTAAACTGGCCTGACCAGTGCTGCCGCTCTTGCGTCAGAGCATCATTAATGGTGGGCAACAGTAGCACTGCTATTTCAGAAGCGCTGCAGCGCTCTCATTTTAGTTTAGCCACCCTTCTCCACATCGGTCGTTGCTATAGCGGTGATCAATTTAGTTCCCTATTCCGTACCGGTAGAAAGGTACACAGAGAGAAATTTGATAGTCAATTTTACCATTATTGGCGGTTATGATGACTATTGCATTATAGTGATTTTGAACCGACTATGATCATGGTCAAAACGATCATTAAAAATAGTTGATCCAACATTTGCCATAATGTCGTAATAGTCCTTGTTACCATGATCATAGTAAAAAATGCCATGAACGTGGTGAGTTCGACCATTTTCATAATTATTGTAATCGTTATATGCGATAGTCATCTTGACCATGATTTAATTGTCGGTACAACGATGAAATTTTTCTCAGAGTAGAAGTAAACATTTTGACAACATTGGTTCTTGAACGTCATCAACATCGTCGCCTTCAAGTGAAAGTCGAAAAGAAGAAATTGAGAAGTTTTCTGTGTTATTCTCAGATTCCAGTGACGATGAACTTGAACTCGTTAGCCAGATGCTGGTCCAGACTCACGCAATGCTACCTGAAATGGAATGCATTCGTGAAAACGAGGGAAGAGGCACGAGACGACCTGGTAGACGATTATTTTTCGGATTACCCTACCTACAGTGAGAACCGATTTCGCAGACGTTTCCGGATGAGTCGAAACTGCACATCGTGAGGGACGTACAGGCTGCAAATGCCTACTTCGTGCAACGAGCTGATGCTACCGGTAAGCTAGGGCTAACGACATTCCAAAAGTGCACTACGGCGATTCGTCAGTTAGCCTACGGCTCCCCTGCAGACGTGATCGACGAATACGATCGAATTTCACAGTCAACGGCGCGAATCTGCATGTTGGAGTTCTGCCACACCATTGTTAAGGTGTTTGCAGTACACTGCTTGCGATCCCCAAACCACGACGACGTAAAACGGCTGTTGAATGAAGGCAAGAGACGAGGATTCCGAGGGATGTTGGGTTTGTTGGACTGCTGCCACTGGTAATGGAAAAACTGCCCCACTGCTTGGGCTGGCCAGTACAAGGGGAAGGACAAAAAGCCCATCATTGTATTGTAAGCAGTGGCGTCGGATGATCTATGGATATGGCACGCCTTCTTTGGCATGCCAGGGTCCTCAAATGACATCAATGTGTTGGAGCGTTCACCGTTATTTACAGACCTCTACAGTGGCAACACACGGCTTTTCTTGAACGGTACGAGCAAGTACACAAGACAGCTGCTCATTACCAATTGCAAGCTCTCTCTCTCACCCCCCCCCCCCCCCCCCCGCCCCTCCATACACACATCACTCTCTCTCTCTCTTTCTCTCTCTCTCTCTCTCTCTCTCTCTCTCTCTCTCTCTCTCCCCCATTCTCTCTCTCTCTCTCTCTCTCACACACACACACACACACACACACACACACACACACACACACACACACACACACACACACACACACACCACACACACACACGCACACACTTGGAAAAACTCCGCTTTTCTTGGATCAAAATTACAAAATTCCATCACTCAGGGATCCGCGACACAAATCTCCACCTACGGCACCAAGTTTCAGGCTACAATTTGCTCAAAAACACCGTCAAACTATTATTTTGCACCGATAGCGCTCCGACATCAAGATATATATAGTCATTTTTATTTTTCACGTCGCACGATAAAAAAACACAACAAACCGGTGACTGCTCTGAGAAAAATTTCATCGTTGTACCGACAATTAAATCATGGTCAAGATGACTATCGCATATAATGATTACAATAATAATGAAATTAATTGGCGTGATAATAATACTGCGAAGCATTCGAAACATTTAGCTTACTTTTTCAGTTAAAGTCAAACTATAGATGAATATTCTCGAACTCCCAGGCACAGTAGAACTTAAATTGACCATGTTTGTTCTAATTTGTTTTTTGTTCAGTTAAATCTGTTTGTTCAGTTGTCGATACTGATTTGAAAACAACCGATCATGAGACAGTAAGTATTAACGTAATTGACAATAACTTAAATAATTGCGATGTTTTTGTGAAATTGAAGTGATGGAGGAAATATTCAAAACAGGCTGTTTCGAACCTTGTTGAGAAAAGCGTGGATTTTTCAATCGCGACCGGTAGCTTAGATGAGTCTGCAGCTGTTCTTACAAATACTTTGAAAACGTGTACAAATCAACTAATAAACAAAAATTTGTTTCTTTGATGAACTCGAAAAGCTTTTACAATTTGGATATTTTGCATCTTAAACGCAAGAGGGACAAATGGTACAAAAAAAAAATTGTAGATCTATTACAGCGACCGTACCGGTCGTTGTCATTTGCGCTGCTATTTTAGAAGCACACAGCGCTCTCATTTTAACTTAGTCACCCATCACCAAACTGGTCGTTGCTATTACAGTAATCATTCCTAGTTACTGTTCTCCACACCGGAGACATCCAAATAAGTACCAGTTAAAATTAACTGAAAACAACAACAACAAATAGCAGTACTTTTTTAAACATTTAGCTAAGCTTTTAAATTACAAATGGACAGTTTTTCGCACCTATCATCGGATTCAAGCGACGATGATCTGGATTTCATGAGCCGAATGTTGACCCAGGTACAGTCTTTGTTTCCCGGAAAAGATAAGAAAGGGTTTTGTGAGACGAAGATCTTGTTTTCATTTAAACTTATCATATGCAATCAATTATTATTAATGTATTTTTTTAAAATATTTGCATTAATGTTAATACTTATTATATTTGTAGGGTTATCTAACATTGAGATATTCTCTCCGATCTGGCTCTCTTTCATTTGTTACAGCGCTATTATAAAACTTTCGAGGGATTCCTTAATACAGATCGATACACAACAATGCTGACTAGCATACTCTACATATAGTAGAATGAAAACCGTAAAGGTGATTGGAATATGAATAGTATTCAAAGAAAGTCTCTCAATGTTAGATTCGCTCTTGTGAAAAAAACCCCTAGATTTATAATAAAATTAACAATTGCATTATTCAAACGAAAATATACATAATACATAGTTGGCACGCTGTATGCAATAAAAACATAATTAATTAGTGCACAACGTAACTATCGCGGAACGGAACGGAAATCCTCTTTGGCATCAATAAATTTCGACGGGGACCTGCGATAGGTTGTCCGTGTGCAGTCGAACCGGTGTCCACAATAGATTACCACTGGAGGGGTCTAATTGTGGATTGGAACGATGGGACCAACGTCTATCGCCTCACAATGAATGGATGGACTGCTCGGTAGCAGGTTCAGCAACAGCAGCAATCGGGTGCCTCAGCTCAGTAATGGGAATCGGATCGGATGCTCCTTGGTGGAAATAATGAAATCCGGATGTTTGTTCTTTTCAACGTTTATTCTTCGCTTGAACTAAACTTCTACGCGTTTACAAACAAAACTGATGCGCAGTGCGCAAAACGGTTTACTTTTATAGCAGTAGCTACCTCTCACACAACTACAACCCACTGCTATGAAAATGTGCAACACAAACAAAACATGATAAAGGGGCGGAGAGAAATCTGCTGGGATGATTGAATTTGACTACCTTTTTACATTTCAATTCGATATTCGGGAATGCTATTGCACTAAGCCAGTAACAAACAGGCTATAATAAGGAAATAAGACAAACGGGCGGAAAGGGTACAAGGGGAATAAAAGGCAAACGGTGCGAAAGGGGAATTAGGGGCAAATATGGCATAATGGTCAATAAGAGAAAATAAATCAAACGTTCAGAACCGAACATTCACCCCCCGGGCTGATATGTGGATCTGCAAGTGCGAGAGCTTCATCATTATCGTCAATTGGAAGAGGTGCGAGTTTTGATACTGAGCGACGGTATACTCCGGTAGATGTTTTGACATCTACCACCCTAACTACTGAGTCACTGCCATGATAAATCTTTAAAATCTTGCCCAATTTCCAACTCTGTGGAGGAAGATTATCTTCCTTAATCGGAACTATCAGTCCGGGAACTACGTTTGGAGATCCCTTTACCCATTTTGAACGAGCTTGCAAGGTGTTTAGATATTCATTTGACCAACGTTTCCAAAAATGCTCTCTAAGAGCTTGCAAATACTGCCAACGGTTCAAACGGTTCACAGGGGTTTCTACAAGTGTGGGTTCGGGAATAGCGACTAACTCTCTGCCAATTAAAAATGACCAGGCGTTAAGGCAGACGGCTCGTGGGTATCCAACGAATTGGTGAAAAGAGGACGCGAATTGAGCACTGCCTCAATTTGGGTAAGAACAGTGTAAAATTCTTCAAAATTGAGGCAGGCATTGGACAAAACCTTACGTAAATGTGTTTTTGTACTTTTCACCCCAGCCTCCCATAATCCCCCAAAATTCGGAGAGTGGAATGAATTAACAATCGATTTCCTTTGCACAACAGAAATCATCAATCCTCGCCTTTGCCTGGTCGTCTCGGAACATCAGGTACAGTTCATGGAGATCTGACTTTGCTCCAGCAAAGTTTGTACCATGATCGGAATGAATTTCTTCTATTAGACCACGGCGGCTGCTACAAAGGACGCAAACGTCAGGTCAGAATCCAATTCTAAATGAATTGCTTTGGTAGCAAGACATACAAAAATACAAATGTAGGCCTTCACACGAACGGACTTCCGGAGACCAACCTTTATAAATACCGGTCCAGCAAAATCCACGCCCATTTGTGAAAATGGGGCGGAAGGAACAACACGGGCTTCGGCAAGCGACCCATCATGGGCTGTAAGCAACGAGGGCGGGATCGGAAACAAGTTACGCATTTTCTCAACACCTTACGAATAGTTGATTTAGCATTAATCAACCAAAACCTCTTACGCAGAAGTGACATCAATCCGGGGGTCCAAGATGAAGATTTTCCAAATGCATATCGCGAATGAGCAGTTCACTGACAGGACTCTTATTTGGAAGCAAAATTTGGTGACGAGCATCATAAGGTAGGTGAGAGTTCTCTAATCTACCACTAACTCTCAACAAGCCGTCCACCAACACAGGATCCAGAGTTGCTAACTGACGACTAGGTTTCCCAGAGGAAATCAGACCAATCTCATTAGCAAGTTCAAGTTGTTGGATTAATGAAATAATAACAATCATTGATTTACGTAATTCAGATACGGTCAAAAATTTGATGGATACATGGTCC
This sequence comes from Aedes koreicus, assembly GCA_024533555.2. Classification (NCBI taxonomy): domain Eukaryota; kingdom Metazoa; phylum Arthropoda; class Insecta; order Diptera; family Culicidae; genus Aedes; species Aedes koreicus. The sequence goes on along the minus strand of JAHHFK020004943.1, from coordinate 108,978 downwards.
ACACGGGTGGATCTGCAATTGTTCACAAAACGCAAGGCGTATCCAACAACCCTCTGCAGTTTTCGGAATGAGCTGAAGGACTCAAGGAAGGGAACGTCTTGGAGAACTATGGGAACTGAGACTTCTGAACTAACCGGAATTAAATCGGGCAACTCGGACAATATGTCAGGAACGACGACTTCATACTGACGTAATTTCAAAAACGACGGACCGGTCCACCACAGACTATTATTCATAAGACTCTGTGGTAACTGTCCCCTGGATACAACGTCAGCTGGATTATCCATCTTTAAAGATGAGACACATTTGGGAATCAATCTAGACAGCAACAGGGCGGCACATAATTCCATTTTAGGTATTGTCAAAGATTTTAGTGGAGCAATCCTTGATTTACTACAGAGCAGTGAAACCTTAACATCAACGGCAGAAACAATTCTCAAATAAACAACTGCTCCATAAGCACGATTGAAGGTGTTTGCGAAATCATGAATCTCAACGTACAAGGCGCTTTCCAATCCAACGAAGCGTGGGATTTTAAAAGCGTTAATAAATTTCAAAGAATCTCTGAACGTAAGCCAAGACTGCAGAATATCACCTTCCAAAGGATCATCCCATCCTACTCCATCCTTCCACAAACGTCGCATGATCTCCTTTGCTAGAACTATCACCGGTGCAACAAGGCCTAAGGGATCAAACAATCGCGCAATTTAGGAGAGCACGATACGTTTGGTTGGCATTGGCGACAACGGTTGGAATTGCAAACCACAAGAATCTAAAAACATCCTCGTTTGGATCCCATAGTAGACCTAAAGTTTTGATGATCTTATTCACATCAGAACCCTCAAACTCTAAATACTTTTCGCGATCGGTCGGTGTCAAGAATGGTTGCATCGCTTGCACACCATTTATGTAGAGGGAAACCTTTAGACTGCAACAACTGTGTCAAATCGAGAATTATCGTGGAATAACTTCGCTTTTCACCTGCTCCAAGGTATTTGAAATCATCATTAATGATATGCTGTTTGCTTCCTGTAAGAACTACATATCTTTGGATCAACATGGTTTTTATCCCAAGAGATCAACATCTACGAATCCCGACCAATTTACTTCTTTCTGCATGCGCTCAATGGATCATGGAACACAAGTGGACGTTGTATATACCGACCTGAAATCTGTTTTTGATCGTGTTGATCATGAGATTTTGCTTGAACGACTTGAAAGAATAGGTATTTCATCATCATTGACCAGCTGGTTCAGGTCATATCTAACAGATCGGAAACTGATTGTTAAGATTGGAAATAAATCCTCTGAACCGTTTACTAATTTATCAGGTGTGCCGCAAGGAAGCAACCTGGTGCCTCTACTATTTTCTATTTTCATCAATGAGCTCTCTTCAGTGCTGCCACCAGCTTGCCGATTATTTTATGCTGACGACGTAAAAATTTATATGGTTGTGACAAACGTTCAAGACTGCCTTACACTACAACATTATGTGAATTGTTTTGCTGAATGGTGTTCTAGAAACATGCTTACACTAAGCATTCACAAATGCAACGTCATCTCGTTCCACAGAAAACATGAGCCTATTGTTTTTGATTACATCATCGACAGTCAGCCTTTAGAACATGTTCGTCAGGTACGGGATTTGGGAGTTATCCTTGACCCAGCTCTTACCTTCCAATCACACTACGACGATATTATCTCCAGATCAAACCGACAGCTGGGATTCATCTTCAAAATAACAAATGAATTTCGTGACCCCCTATGCTTTCGATCCCTTTATTGTGCTCTTGTGCGGTCGATCCTGGAATCCAATGCTGTGGTTTGGTGTCCCTATCAATCGATCTGGATTGCTAGGATTGAATCAATCCAACGGAAATTCGTCAGGTATGCTCTGCGGGATCTCCCATGGCAAAATCCGCACAACTTACCGCACTACGAGGACCGATGCAGATTGCTAGGCATAGAAACCTTGGAAAAAAGGAGAAGTACTGCGCAAATTGTTTTGTTTGCCAAGATTCTTTTGGGCGATATGGACTCACCGAGGATCCTTGAGCAGCTGAATATATACGCCCCAGAACGAATACTTCGCCAACGTGATTTCTTGATGCTTGAATCTCGCAATGCTTTGTATGGTCAGCACGATCCCATCCGCTTTATGTCAGCTAAGTTCAACCAGGTGTACTTGCTGTTTGACTTCAATGCATCTGTTGAAACATTTAAGCGAAGACTTTCAGAATTTTTGGCGGATGAATAACAGATTTCCGAAACTGTTCGACGCGGACTTGACGAGACCTGCCCTATGTGCTAAGGATAATAACTTTTATTGCTAGACCACGAATTAGAATTTTCATGTTGTTAATTTATTTTGTGTTATGCATACTTTAAAGTAGTATTGTTTTCTTCATGTTAATTTCATTAGAAATTAAATATTCATTAAGACGGATAGTCAGATGAAGTATAATAATAATAAATAAATAAATCAGAACGAAGCTGTACAGCCTGTATCAGCTCCTGATACCACGTCATCCACTTAAACATCTTCTTCCAAGACTTTGGACGCTCTTGGAAAACGCTGTGATTAATCACGGGCAAGCTGTAACAGTGCTCTGGTGGTCAAAAATGGAGCACTGGCTGTCCCGTAGGTAACGGTAGTTAACTCAAGAATCTGTAGTGGATCATCGGGATTCTCTCTCAAAAAAAATCGTTGCAGACTGGAGTGACTTCCATCAACATGGACTCTTCTGTACATTTTGGAAGCGTCAGCCGTTATTGCAAAACGATGCTTACGGAATCGAAGGATTATCGAGAAGATGTCATCATGGACAGTGGGACCAATCATTAAGACATCGTTAAGAGATGGACCAGTTGTTCTAGCTGATGGTTCAAAGACAACTCTCAAACGGGTGGTGGAGCTACTTGGTTTTAACACCGCATGGTGGGGCAAATAGTGAACCAACTTCCCAGGCGCATCATCAGACTCGGAAATTTGCCTACAATGGGACAACGATTTGTACTCGTTGATGAAATCTACGTAAGCATTCTTCAAATCGGCATTCTTCGAGAATCGATGCTCTAAAATGTGAAAACGTTTTATTGCCAACGATCGTTTATTTCACAACTCGCTTACAGATTCTTTCAACGGTAAGTGGACAATGTAGGTACCATCTGGATTTCGAACGGTTGTGGAACTGAAAAGTTGTTTGCAATCTTGCTTCTCCCTGGATACGGCATTACTAGGTTCAATTGACTCAACAGACCAAAACATTTCCATACATTCTGTGAGTGGCTGCAGGCTGGCTGTGTAGCAATGCTGGTTCTCATTTACGTCCTCAGCACCACCAGCAACAACTCAACCCAAACGGGTTTCCTTAAGGATCGATAACTGCTTTCCTAGCATCAGCTGTCCGGGCAGCATCAAGTGGAAAAACAATTTAACTCCAATCAGCAAATTGACTTCCCCTGAGGTATGGAATGTAGGATCAACCAGCGGCAAACCAGAGGGAATTTTCCAAGATCGAGGATCCAACTTACAACCAGGCAGAGGACCAGTCACCATCTCAGTGACCAAACATTCTATTTGGGCTTGGAATTCCGTGCAACGAGAATGGAGCGTAAGTGTCGTCTTCTTGTCCAGTACCAATCTTTTACCGGCTGCTCCGAATACTTCAACATGGGTAGGTACCTGGTCGATTCCCAAACATTCTACAAATGAACGGGAAACCAAATGTGGTTGGGAACCACAATCGAGGAATGCACGACAAGGATGGGAAATACCATGGCTGTCAAGGACATCAACCATGGCCGTAAGCAAAAGTGTGCAATCCGACCGAGGAACATTATGAACTAGATTGGACAAAGACGAAACACTTTCAATAGGGGAAGGAACTTGGATACTAACTTGGGTTGAATTTGGTTTGGGTACTTGGACTTGGATAGATTCTGGTTTAGAATTTGGAACTTCAATTACGGGCTTTGCATCAAATTTTGGATATTTTTGCTCATGGAGCATCGTATTGTGTCTACATTGACACTCCTGGCAGTACTTATTCGAAGGGCATTTTGTGGCAAGGTGGCCCTTCCTCAAACAATTGAAACAAAGATAAAGCTCTCTTACCTTGACTCTACGCTGGGGCACCGTAAGATGATGATGATGATGATGATGATGATGTAATACTACCATCTATTGTAGCAAGGTAACTTTCCATAGCAGTGGAATAATCTGAAAAACGATTTGATCAGGATTCTATTATTGTTTGTGATCATCAAGCTCCTGCATGAAGGGCCAACAACGTTTGGGCGGGCCCGTAAGCAGAGACACTTACGCGAAACCCGCGATTATAGGGAAGAGAATCTCCTTCCAAAAGCAAGTTCATACTCACAGCACTAGAATCGAGCCCTCGATTGACAGAATAAACCCAATAGGGAGGAGGCAGTCCCATGCTCCCTATCCAAATCGTTTAACTTGGGTGCCCTGATGATCCCTCCCTTTCCTCGTTATATGTTATTTAATATTTAGCATATTTTGTACACAAAATATAAGGATATCATTATAGACAAACATGCCAATTTATTAAAATTTCAAACTTGAATGATACTACCAATGGATTGTTATTGAAAAATAGATAAAATTAGATATGTATTAATATCCTTCATGTCCAGGAAAAGCTGAAAACAGAATAGATCACTCCAAATATCAAAGATAAAATTTCAATAAAAGATATTGTTTTATAAGACATGTTGTAATATTTTTTCTTTATACTGTTCTAGTATCATCTCAAATATAGCAATTGGAGTGATCGAAGAGTCCGGTTTGATGATTCCTGAAATAAATGGCTTATCTTACCATGATGCCACTAAACACAATATTAAAATATAATCTTACATTGCTTATAAGCACATGCCAGTCTTTTATGAATATAGTAGTAAAAATTCAGAAGTGCAATTTTAAATTAAATGTTATGCTGAAATGCTGAAAAAACAAATTGATGCCTTCCTTGTTGCTCCCGGCTCTTACATGGTTTTGGAATGCAAAAATGATTCCAAAGCGTGCTGAAATTATTGATAAAATGAGAATGGGAAATATACAATATGATTTAAAGGTACACGATTTTCTGTCGCACCCCCTCACTTCGCTATTGTCAGATTGACAACATTGCCCAGGCTACGCCAACCAGCGTCTCCATGTTTCAGCTGGCAGTCTCATATGACTCGTGGAGGCGTGAGGTAGGAACTTGTGAGGACGAGAGGTCGGCCGCACCCTCCTTCGAAGTTGTCAACTCACCATTTGAAGCCCCTCTACGCTGGGGTACCGTTAGGGATAAAAACTTATCGCACTTAAAGTTAGGATGGCTCGCACTGCAGATCTTTCATGTCGCATCACTATTTGCTACGGGTGTAGCCATAGCGAACGACTTTGCCAATGGAGACTTCGGGGTGGACTTCTGGCTGGAATCTTTAGATGACGACAACTTGGGATGACTGACTTCACAGCGCTCCAATAGCGAACATTGCTCCTTCAAGAACTTGATGGTGTCTTCATAGTTCGGGATCTGCTTATGAGGAATAGTGACCTCCCACGTTTCGGGGTCGAAAGCATCGGAGAGGACTAAAGACTGGACTCGGAAAAAATTAGACACATAAAAATGATCACCAAAAATTCATTTTAAATCGGATACATCTCAAATTTTGAGGGATTTAATAACTATATATTAGCTATGTTTTGGCATAATTTATATATTGTATTTCCTCCTCCAAGCTGAAGGCTCGTACATTTCTCTTAACACTGCTCATGAGATCTTAGGCGAGTTTTTGTCCATCTTCCTTACACAATTTCTCCCAGTTTTTCTTCAAAGCTTGAATGTGTTTCCGCTTTTCTTCAACTTCTTCTTCATTATCGCCCAAAACTTTTCGATCGGACGAAGTTCTGGTGTATTTGGCGGGTTCCCCTCCTTCGGGACCAGATTAACGCCCTTCGCTTCGTACCAATCCACTACATGGTTGGCGTAATGGCACGAAGCGAGATCCGGGGAGAACAGAGTGGGACCACGGTGAGACCGTAGGAAGGGCAGCAAGCGCTTCTGCAAGCATTTTTCTCGATAAATCTGCCCGTTTATGGTGCCGGTTGTAACGAACGGCTTGCTGTACCGTCCGTACTCGCAGATCGCCTGCCACAACAGGTACTTCTTCGCGATTTTGTCCATCTTTTTCTTCCGGAATGTTTCCGGAACCTCAATGTGGGACGTACCGACAAAAAAACTCGAGGCCGGGGATTTGTTTGGTGTCCACCTTGATATATGTCTCGTCGTCCATGATGAGACGCCTGGCTTGACCAGCCACTCACGGTACAGCTTTCGCGCACGCAAGTTGGCCACCGTGTTTTGCTTGTCAGTCCGGTTTGGCGCCTGACCTTAAAAACACGTAGCCCAGCCCGTTTCATGGTCTGCTGGACGAACCACTTCGGCGAATTGACTTTATTGGCCACGTCTCGGGTGGAAAGGTTCGGGTTATTCTTAAAGTACTGCCTTATCTTCCACGCCTTCTCTGGGTATTCCGTTTTCGGTTTTCGGCCGCTTCCAGTGCACCGCTCAATGGTCTTCGTCTCCTGGAACATCTTTACAACGCGGGACACGGTGGAATGGTGGATTCCAAGCCTTTTGCCGATCCATCTGTTCGACTGACCAGGATTATCGATCACCGCGCCCAAGATTTGCTGGCGCAGCTCTTCTTGTTTCGAATGCATCTTGAAAACTACTTGACAAATCGCAATAAAATTTTGCACACAAAAACATAACACTCTATACTAGTATTTCCAAAATTTGATTAGTTTTAATCCACGCGATAAAAAGTTACACCCAAAACAACGTGTCGCATTTTTTCCGAGTCCAACCTTTACGATGACAAATCTTTCGGATACGCCTTCCAAATACTGGTTCAGCAGTTTCAGTCCTTCAACGTGACGTGTCACCTCGTTTAAAAGCTCCCCCCCCTGGGCCCTTTTTTTTTTTCTCCACCCCCCCCCCCCAAGGAATAAAAACCTTTCCCGCGGGGGGAAATTTCCCCCCCCGCGTTTTTTTTGTTAAATATTTTCGCGGGGGGCCCCCCTTCCTGTCCCCTTTCCAAGTGGGGGTATCTCACCCCCCCCGAACCCCCCCATCCTGTCATAATAACCCAAAAAACTTGTCTGAACCTTCGCCAGTTCTCCCGCTTACCATCAAACAAAGGAACAGGAACCGGCAGCGGTTGCTGCTGTACAACAATTTGCGGATATTGAAATGCAGACACTGGCGTGGGCATCAATGTGGGTGGCGGAGATGCGGACTGGATCAAGCCTTCGACTAACGTCGCAGTTTCGGTGTGATGCGTTTCAAACTGAAGGTACGTGGCATCATTATCATCAAGCTTTTCCGATGGCAACAATGCGGTGATCTGGTGGTGGAAACTGAGGTACTCTTGGAAATGAGCCTACAGATTCCTCGCATACACTTTCAGCTTGGAAAGGGAAAATTGAACCACACCAGCCTCCGAAATTTCTTCAATTGCTTTCCGGATTCTGGTAACCTTACCCTTCGCTTGGCCACGAAGATGCATTAGCGTTTTCAGTTGAGCCATATTTTCGTTAGCGAATTTCTGGGGATAATGTACCATCGACATCGATGGCACTTGTACACTGTTTCAGCCGAATAGGCCCACACTTATTACACTTTTGTCCTTTCTTCGTCCCAACCGGGCACACTAACACACAACTATACTGTCTTTACTTCGTCCCAACCGGGCACTAGCACACACTACTCTACTGTCTTTTCCGAAACTTGTTCGGACGTGTTCAAACTTCTTCGCTCTCGACATTCGCACGAACTGTACTTTCGAAACGCGAAGTAGGTCGATCGAACACGATCGGACGGGATTTCAATTTTCCACCAGGGCGACTATACTCCAACTGGAATTGTAAGGCACCTATGCTGCTATCCGGCTCGAAGGACCAAACAATGTGTGGTGCACAACGTAACTATCACGGAACGGAACGGGAGTCCTCTTTGGCATCAATAAATTTCGACGGGGACCTGCGATAGGTTGTCCGTGTGCAGTCGAACCGGTGTCCACAATAGATTACCACGGGAGGGGTCTGATTGTGGATTGGAACGATGGGACCAACGTCTATCGCCTCACAATGAATGGATGGACTGCTCGGTAGCAGGTTCAGCAACAGCAGCAATCGGGTGCCTCAGCTCAGTAATGGGAAACGGATCGGATGCTCCTTGGTGGAAATAATGAAATCCGGATGTTTGTTCTTTTCAACGTTTATTCTTCGCTTGAACTAAACTTCTACGCGTTTACAAACAAAACTGATGCGCAGTGCGCAAAACGGTTTACTTTTATAGCAGTAGCTACCTCTCACACAACTACAACCCACTGCTATGAAAATGTGCAACACAAACAAAATATGATAAAGGGGCGGAGAGAAATCTGCTGGGATGACTGAATTCGACTACCTTTTTACGTTTCAATTCGATATTCGGGAATGGTATTGCACTAAGCCAGTAACATACAGGCTATAATAAAAAAAAGACAAACGGGCGGAAAGGGTACAAGGGGAATAAAAGGCAAACGGTGTGAAAGGGGAATTAGGGGCAAATATGACATAGTGGTCAATAAGAGAAAATAAATCAAACGTCCGGAACCGAACAATTAGTATTGAAAATATACAATTAAAACTTAGCTATATTTGTTTTATTAAAAAGTTAACAACGATTGAATAACTTAAACGTATTTTTTTAAATTATTATTTGAAGTTATAATTATTTATATTAAATATTTATAATAATAGATTTCATCAGGTATATTTTGTTTTTTATTTATAACTTTAATATATTAACAATAAATATGAGGTTTGCATTTAATTTTAGTTTTTAGTTCAATGAAATAAAGTTTTAATTGACTTACAAATATTCATACAAATAAATATGAAACAGTACAAATGCAAATATACAATAAAAAACAATATGTTCAATAAATAGTTGTAAATAAAATAGATTACTTCATTAATTTAGGCAAAAAAATAATAAAACAATAATACACATCTTTTTCTTTTTTTTTTAGATTAGCAAAACCAAAAAGCAATCAATAAGCAATTTTTTTTTTAAATCATTATACATCAATATATTTTTTTAAATTATATAAACAAGTATAATAATTCAATTCAAATTTATTTTGATAACTTTTCAAAGTTTTAATATGTTTGGAAATTTTGGAATTGGAATTGGAACTTAAATTAACTGATTCATTATATTTTCAATTAAGGAAAGATAACTTTGCAAAATAATTCATTTGAATTTTGTTTCTCAATAAAAATTATTTTATTTATTTATTGAATACGATTGGATTATGACACGAATCAATTTTACAATCACAACTTTAAAAATTTGTCAATTTTAATGCATAAATTTCAGTATTATGTTTGATATATTGATATGAGGAAGTTTTAAACTATTTAGTATTATTTATTAAAATGTATTATTTATTAGAAATGATACTTAATACATAAATATGTATGAAATTACTAACCGCATTAATGAAAATCAAATTAACTAGGTCAATTGTTTATGTTTTTTTATATTAATTAATTTAACATTTAAAGTTATAATTGGTTTAAGAATAATGAAAGATTTCTTCTTAATATTATTTATTCAAATTATTGTTTTTTATTATAGTTACTGAAACAAAATTAATTTTTGTCGTAATTTGTATAATTTAAATTGAATTGAGTTAATCACTCATAATATTTCATTAATCTAAACAAATAATTTTATTTGCGTTAACATTTTTGTTTTTATTTTTTTTACGGGTAAATATTTGTGTGATTTAATTTATTAAACATTAATTAATGTGTTAATTTACTTGCAGGGATGAGTATTAATTAAAAATGGTATTTTGTATTATTAAAAATATGAAGTACAGGTGAAATTTGTATTAGCTACCGCGGTTAAACCAATTATGCAAAAATAAAATTTCTTTGTCATAAAATTTGTTTGTAATTAATTTACATAATTGTTTACTTATAAGGTTGAATTTTTAAATTTATTTACAAGATTATTTGAAAAAATAATTTAAACTCCTTACTTTTTACCATAAACTAGGACTAGATACTCTATTATTTATATGAATATATAAATACAAAAGAATTATTAGTCATGCTCACAAAATTTAATAAAAATAATATTGTTATGTAATCTAATTAGAGGTACTTGATCTGTTATTGATCATTCACATTGAGCCTTACAAAACCTTACCCCATCATCAGCATTTATTATTGGATGGAAGAAATTCTTCATATTATATGACATAAAATTATATTTGATATTTTGATACCGCATTTAACAGCAACCGGTGTGAAGTAATGAAGTTGCGCTGCTAAAATAGGTTTAGTACCGCACCGGTACGGGTGCTCTTAGTGATAATCATTGCAATAAGTACACAATCGCTCGGAATAAATATTCGCAATCCATTAAAAAAAACTCGTTGTGAATATATATGTGAAGATAAACTATCCAGTATATTTTTCTAGCATTAAATGATAATCTAAAACTTATTTTACCTCATTTTCAGGTTCAGACTTCGTATCATGGACTCGATCTTGGGGAGAGTTGTTATCCTCGATGGCATTTACACGATTCCTTCTGCAGACTTTGGCAAAATGGCCGAATTTGCCACATTCATTGCACTTCTGCTTCAGTGCTGGGCAGGGCAGGCATTTGTTACACCTCGAACACCGTTCTCGCCGACTACTAGCACGATACTTGTCGAGGCGAAGCTGTTTGTTTTGATACCCTCCTGCATGATCGGTTCCACTTCTGCGCTTGAACGGACGTGCATTTTTTTTTTTAAACTTTTTATTTATTCCAAATTTTACATTATTTTACATTCATATATTAACCTAGGTGATCCTGCTAAGTAATTAACATTTCAACCTTATATGCTATCATTTATATCTAATTTTGTTAATATTATTTTTACTTTGTCTATTCAGTATTTTTAACAGGGTTCCTTTTGCCTGCGTGTAAGAATAATTATTGATTTCTTAAAACTAGTTCTTATCTATAGAGAGAATTGATCATTGCAATTGAAGACTGCAATGATTTTTGTCTAAAATTATGAATTATTTTGTTGGACATTTCTTCTAGAGTCTCAACGTTTGAAATTCTATGTAATTCAATAGTACTGAACCAGGGTGGCAGCTTCAAAATTATTTTTAGAACTTTGTTCTGAATCCTTTGAAGTGCTTTTTTCCTAGTAGCACAACAACTAGACCATATTGGCACAGCATAAAGCATGGCCGGTCTAAAGATTTGTTTGAATATTAGAAGTTTGTTCTTCAAACAAAGTTTGGATTTTCTGTTTATAAGAGGATATAAATATTTTATATATTTATTACATTTGGCTTGAATGCCCTCAATGTGATCTTTAAAAGTTAATTTTTGATCAAGTATCAGTCCAAGATATTTTACTTGATTTGACCAAGAAATTGGAACTCCGTTCATAGTGACCATATGGCAATTACTTGGTTTCAAAAATGCAGCTCTAGGCTTGTGTGGGAATATTATAAGTTGAGTTTTGGAAGCATTAGGAGAAATCTTCCATTTTTGAAAATAGTCTGTAAAAATGTCCAAGCTTTTTTGTAGCCTCCTGGATATAACACGAAGACTTTTTCCTTTAGCGGAATACGTCCACGTACATCGTTGACCGTTCCATCGTACGTATGACTTGAATGTGCAGTTTCTATCTGCCCAAGTAACAAATTCAATTTTAAGGTACACTTGAAGAAGTTCTCAAGACTCATTTGATAAAACCATGCATAAAACTAGATACTCTACATAACATCGATAAAACAGCCATAAAACCCTCATAAGTTCAAAAAGGCCCATACTACAGGAGGTTTTCAAGACTATTTCCCAAGATTCGCTTAAAACTTGATAGTTTTATCGGTACATACTTGTAATTAAATTCAGGACATGCTTAAAACTATGATAAAACTACCACAAGTTTTGATAGTTTTATGATTTTCCTCTTTAAGAACACTTCCAGTCCGTCACAAATATGTTTCGAAGATTCCATTTTTGGATTCGTTCTGCTAAATGGGGACTTTTTTAAGAGAAAAAAAAACATCGATATATGATGTTTCTTTTCCAAAGTGGATACGTATGTAAATTAATTGTAAAATTGACCATAAATGCATGAGTTTTTTGCCTGCAATTGATAAATTTTTCATGCGACGTTCAGTTTATTGGTGTTTTATAACATAAAAGTTCGAAAATTTTAATGCGCCACGGAATCATTGCTAGAACATTGATTTATATGAAAAATAAAAAATAATTGAAAATTCAACAATAAGGTGACAAGGCTGATAAATTGTTAGCTCTAGAATAAATTGTGTCTACAATCCATTTTAAGTTTCAAAATGTATTTTAAACAGCATTGTTTGTTCGTAGCATTGGAAAAACGAGTTTTTTTGCATACATATGCAAATGGCTACCATTCCGAGGGAATCCAGAATAGCCACGCTCGCCATTTTTTCAATGGTTTTATCTAAAACTACCATAAAACGCATATAAAACTAATATTTCTTGCACAAGACTAACAAGATTTTTTTAGGAGCGCGATAAGTTCATCTTTACTTGTTCTATTCTTGAAAAAGAGGAGTAACGCTTGAATAAAACTTGTTTGAATTGCTCAAGGTAAACAAGTCTTTCGTAAGATAGCCATAAAATCAGTGTGGAGAAGGCACATCATAAACAAAGAAAATGTGAACGTTCAAATCAAAAGTGCCTATGCATAATTGTTGTTCATAATTGCAGCTTATAATTTATGGTTTTTAATCACCAGCGTAAGTCGATTAAAACATAAAAAAAACTCTAACTTTTCTTACAATGGATTTGGGAAGAAGAACAGATAATAATATTGCGTCGATGGCTGAAACATCAGTTGAGCAAAAGATGATTTTTCTCTTGACCCTGTACTCTCTTGACTTGTACTCTGAACCTAGCGTTGGAAGAAGAACACTGTGTTGTGGATCACTGAGCAATTCCAGCGCACTACTTCCGACTTTGGATTAAACGTGCGGATCATGGGAAAAATCGATTTTCGCTCAGATGATTTACCAATGTTTACTTGCAACGAGTATAAATATTGTGTAGCCTATTGGGAACTGAAATGCACGACTCGGGAGAATTCAACATTAACATAACATTTAACAATCGTAGTGCACATTAAACCTTACGTCAAAAGTACTACGCTGTATTTCCACGGTGGTGCGCCATATAACGCACTACCTGAGACGTTAGGTTTAACTGGCATAAAATCAAATATCATGAGTTATGCATTTCGGTTTTCAACTGGCGACACATTGCACCATTTAATTTTATTCGTTACAAAAATTAGGACGCATAACGCATAGACCCTTTTGATAAGTTAGTCTCAGTAGGCTGCGAATCCAATGGAATGGTAAAAAAAATGGTCGTTGGTGGCTGAGATAAAGGAGTGTTCAATATATTGGATAGGTTTTTATTGAATTTCCGCTTGAACGATCCACTAGTTCTTAATATCTCCCACCTGTGGACGTCCATTGTGACAGTTTGTTTATTTTTCACATAATGTTCTTTCTTAAGAGTATGTGCTCTTATTTAAAACCAAATGGTTCTAAGAGAGTTTTATGGCAGCATTTCCAAGATACATTCATCTTAAAGAAGAATGTCATAAAAGTTTTACAAAACTTTTGTCAGGTTTTATGCAAGTTGCGAAACGATGTCTTGAGAGGGAGATCAAGTATCTTATAAAACTACTGATAAGGTGAATTACACTTATAAATGATGTTGTTTTATGGAGGTTTCTTCAAGTGTTCTTTAATCACTCTTAAGAACTGTTAATGAATTAAAACCACCTTAACTTGGAAAATGCCATGATAAAACCGGATGAACTCCATAATGCTTTGATAAAACTACCATAAAACATGAATAAAACCAATTTGCATTTGAATTGCTACTTGGGTTTTTTCCTCCTCCCCCCGCCGCCGATACAACAAAAAAATATTTTTAACACACGAGCTCCCCCCTTCTCCCCACCCCCCGCCAACCACCCCCCCCCCCAACCACGCCCACACCCAAAAAGCCCCCGCCCCCCCCCCAACACAGCCACAACCCCCCCCCCCCCCCCCACCCGGAAAGGAGGACCCCCCCCACCCCCCCTTTTCCCCCCCGCACACACAAGAACGCCCCGCGCCCTGCAGTAGTGTCGGTTAAGGAACGCAGATGCTCTTCAATGTTGTTCATGAAAACTGTGTTACAATTCGTATTGTTCAGGTTCGGTTTCAACTTAGCGGCCCGAACGATTCCCTGCAATTCTTCGCCCATTGAGATAAAAAGTAATTGCGTTCGCCGCACGGGGTCAGTAGCGTTGGATAGCGAAGCAGCTATTTCAAAATTCTCGACATATTTAGTCCATTCTTCCCACATTTTGTTGGCAGCCACGTTTTTAGGGAACGGTTTCATTTGGTCCCAACGGACAGTTGGGATATTTCCCTCCGGTTGCGACAACTGGACATTCCGAAAATATTTCCAGCTTTCCTCTGCGTCATCAGTTCCTACGTCATGCTGCCGTGTACCCTTCCTTCCATCGGATAGTTCATCGATTACCTTCTGCATATCAGCAAGTTGTTTCTTCAGCATATCGGTCTCTCAGTTCGGATCGATTTCATTCAGGTAGTCGTCGTACTGGTGGTCCATTTCTCCGTCATCATTCTGTCCTTCACCCTCGAAGTCATCGAAAACCGGAGCCCGAACATATCTTCCAGCGTTCGGATTATCGCTCGTTTCGAGGTCTCCATCGTCGCTACTACCACCGTTAGAATGGTTAAGACGCACGTATCTGCCTTCAAACGACATTTTACTTGTAATCGTCTTGAATCGTTTTTTTGTAATGGGTATCTGAAAATAATAAATACAAAAATATAAGCCCGGTTTTATGCTTTCTTTTTAACTTTTGTTAACGGTTTTCATCCCACGTCACGGTTTGTCACATTTGTCACCAAAAATTTTAACTAAAGAAAATTGTCCCGACCTGACATTTTCCAAATTGGGTCGTTTTCCTTACGTACCACAAATTGTAAGCCTGGCTGTTGTACCGACACGCCATTTTTTTCTTGGTGGTTTTCGTTACGCACCACAGATATCAATTTGGGCGGTTGCCCCAACACGCCACTTTCTCAATTTGAGTCGTTTTCCTTACGTAACACAAATTGCAAGTCCAGCGGTTGCCCTGACTCGCCATTTTTGTTTTCTTTGGTGGTTTTCGTTACACACCACATATGACAACTCTGGCGGTTGCCACCACACGCCATTTTTCCAATTTGGGCCATTTTCCTTACGTACCACATATTACACGACTGGTGGTTGTCCCGACACGCCTTTTTTTATATTTGGGTAGTTTCCTTTACACAACACATATTCTACGATACGATTTTCACATCACACATATCTAATTCTGGTGGATTTCTTTGCTCGCCTTTTACTTAAAATTATATTTTCTTTGCCAAATTTCCCATGCCAAATGATTCTTCGCACGTATTCATATGAACACTGAAATCCTGCTCCTGGCAGGATCGCCAATGTAAATATCCACTCTTTTACAAGAGTAGTATTTGAGGGCCACCTTATTTACATAAAGGGAATATTCAGGAGCCATCTTTACCTGATGCAGAGGAATCACTTGATGATGATGATGATGATGATGGTCCCGCCACTTACCCCTACAAAGGTTTGAGCTAGACGATTTATCTATTAGATAATTTATTTAAAAACAATTCAACCAGTTATGCAAAATAAAAAACGAACTGATTTCATCTACAGATGTAAACTTCTTCCAAAACTGTTCATTTGCTTTACAGCGATATAATTGTGAAAAGCTATTGATGTCAACCACGAATGTTCGCAAGTATTACTAGCGATCAGGAAATCCTATTGCAATTCAAATCACAGAATCCCGTATAAGGACATTATCAAAAGACACGCCAATATCCGATCCTGCCCGCTACAAAGTCAATGGGGTTCCAGCATTAATGGAACCGCCACCTTAGTTTTGGGCTGACCAAGGATATCCCCAATCAGGGAAATCGAGAAAATTTTCAAACTTGGCACAAGGAAACGACTCAACTGCGACTTACCTCTTCAATGTTCTGACACGCAATGACGCAACAAGAATGGTAAGTAAACGGCAAAGGGTAAATGCACCGTTGTGAAGTACTCCCAGCTTCATTACGCAACTGCTGCATGGGAGGGGAACGATGCTAAAATATTAAGTTCTGTATACACCTCACAATATACATAGGAAAATTGATCAGGTTCATGCTTCATGAAGCAAAAAAAATAGTATCAAGCATAGCAAAGAGTTATGGAAAATTTTGAAATCTGTATCAAAACCTAATTAAAGCGCGATCCATAACTTTTGACGGCACAGGCAAACAGTCTGAACAAGCAATTGTTTCTAAGTTTAATTATTATTTCGTCAATAGTGTTTCATTAATTGAAAAAGGTTGCTGGAACGAATAAAGCCGAAGATTTTTGTCATATCAACATGCTGTACACATTATAGAAAATTTTTGAACTTTTTGTGAAAGGCCAGTTGCTAGAATATTTATATAGTAATTCTTTGTTGATACCGGAACAATCTGGTCACCGGGAAGGCCATTCTTATGAAACCGCGGTGAATTTAGTATTATCAAAATTGAAAGATAACTTATATAGGGTAGGGAACGGCTTAATCAGGGGTCACTATTTTAATCAGTTGTTAGGAAATAGGTCTATAACTCCTATATTTTCAAAATTATTTCACTTTTAATTATACGATCATAAGCTTTCTCTATCGGGCTAATGATTCGATGTTTGAAACATGATTGATTACCAATTCATTACTGTCGTTTTGAAGATTTAAAATACATCATCTAGAAAACCATCAGTTTCTTACCTGCTGAAGAAGTTTGCTCAAATTTAGCCTCTGTGTATTTTGCATTTAATCGCGTGTATCGGAGAGCATGTCTTCATCAGCTCTCTCTCACAACTAGGCTTGTTGCCAGAATGTGATGTTGAACATTGAGTTAAATTTATTACACATTTAGATAATCTGAAATCGCTATTTATATCATGTTTCTTCCAGTCATTGGAGGTTGATCTATGCTTATGATTATATTGTCCATCATCTGGCACTATCATTTGCAATAAAAAAAAATTTTTTTGGAACTAAATAATGCTTCGCTGTTGAGCGGCAGCTATGGCATCACTGTTGCTTTTGAGAGAGCCCATGTTTCCTCTCTTCTTGGTTGACCATGGATATAGCGCACCGGTATTATAACGTGAAGCCTGCTGTCTCTTGCATTTGTTTGTTTTTAAACGAAGCATCCCGTTTGTCGTCCCAGTCGCTTTGGCTAACATTTGCGTGAGAGTAAATGAAATAAGAAATACACATTGCCAATCTAAAGATCATTGACAAACTAAAAGTTTGGTCGTGTACATCTGTCTCATAACCTGCTAGTAGACGAGTTTGTGATCGTAGCAATCGACATGTTTTGGTTGATTGTTTTCGAGAGCGGATGGGTAAAACGAAGGAGCGGGTTGAAGAAATTGACGTTTGCAGCAAATCATGAACTGGCCTATTTCATTTCGCCTTTGCACACATGCACAGAATCGCACTCATACAATATAGTTAGTTGGTGTACAGATTGAGGAGCTGAAGAAAACATTTTTTTAATCGGAAAGTAATCCGCATGCTGTTAAAAAGTCCCTGCAATTGGGAACTTTATTCCATGACTATGAAATTTTCTGAGCTTAATGCTCGTTGCTGAAGGTATGTTCCGATAGACCAGACGTAAGCAGAGGGATTAATGTCTAAATAATGGCAGTTCTAATTTTAGATTACATACAGCTTCATCAAATGTCTCAGGTGCTGACTAAACTGCTTAAAACCCGTCCCGTACTCTAGTAGAGATACATTTTATGCTGTTTTTTTTTATCTGAAAGGCGCTATTGAAACAATTTCTAGGTCCTTTTTGTTGAAAACAATAAAGCACTTTGGAATTTTGAGTACTGCTTACAGATGGTTTGAAAACCATTTATCTGACAGAACTCAACGAACTACTTTTAATGAACCTGTTTCCAGTCCCGTGGGGAATGACCTTGGAGTGCCCCAAGAAAGTCTATTAGGACCCCTTTTGTTTATAAAGCAAATTAATGACATGCGACGTGTTTTACGATTTTGTGAAATAAATCTGATTGCAGATGATTGTTTTCGATGACAAACTAAGCGCTCACATTGACAATGTCATCAAATTTTCTTTCTTGTCAAGAAGTATGGAATTCTATGCCGGTCGAAAAACGATTTAACAACTTGCAGTAAAATACAGCTATACAAATCAATGATCTCTCCTAATTTGGACTTTTGACCTTCCGTTTTATTTTTGGCCAATCAAATACAAATAATGAAGCTACGGCGTTTGCAAAGTAAAATAATGCGTTTGATTTTAAGATGTAGCAGATTCATTACTTTTATGCTAAACGCTTTGCAATGGTTTTCGGTGAAGCAGAGAATTGTATATTTGACTATGGTGTTCATTTTTGAAGTAGTTAATGGTTTGCTGCCTCGATATTTGTGTGATCGAATTCAAAGAGGAAGATCATAGATATAATACTAAAAATGTGGATGAAATAAGAACACCGAATTTCTTGACATGTGCCTCACAAAACTCATTATACTTTTAAGAAATAAATGTTTTCAATTTGATGCCTAGACACATCAAACGTGCACCAACACTTCCAGAATTTAAAAGATTTTGTATTTCTCACGTTTAAATTGTACGCTAAACAGTAAGCGAATTTTTTTAATCATTTATGAAGATTGTAACTGACGATGTTTTACTGTTATAAACCGGATAATTCTGTGTGGAC
Source organism: Aedes koreicus (assembly GCA_024533555.2). Lineage (NCBI taxonomy): Eukaryota > Metazoa > Arthropoda > Insecta > Diptera > Culicidae > Aedes > Aedes koreicus. The sequence goes on along the minus strand of JAHHFK020004943.1, from coordinate 89,995 downwards.
CATTTCTAGTACGGTTATGTTGCTTTTTTTTACCATGAAGATTGTATTTGACGAAATTCTTTACAAACGGATTACAATGTGTTGGGTATTTTCTTTTTTCATACTTTTTCTTTTCACTTTTATCAACACTACAAACTATTTTGTTCGTCACGCTGATGATGATGGGAATTTGTCATGTGTGATAGTTAAAAAATATAAAGAAAGTAGTCTACAAATATGTGAGCCTCACGTGCGGAATACAGATACTTATAAACAACTTCTTTTTGAATTTATAAAAAATTTGCCTCTGATGCTTGGGAGGATACCAAAAAATAGTAGTGAGTTGTCGGGGAATTCTGTCTTAGTTGAAAGTTGAAGGAAAAACCAAATTTAGTTTCGGAAGCTGTTGAGAGCATGGAAGTCATTCTCACTAGTAAAAAGAATTAGCTGTCTTCCATTCACAGAAACAGTAGTTTGACTGAAAGTACTACGATGCTGAAAAACCATTTAACTTCTTTAGTTGACACAGCAATGACTTCAACAATGCATACTCTAGCAAGTGATCTAAAAAAGAGCTGCTAAATATTAACAATGAGATGAGTCAGCTGTACCGATAACGTATATACCGATCTGGAACGATTCTAAGAATTTTGACACCCATACTGTTCGGGCACAATTCATATAATTTTCTGGCCATTTGTGGCCTCATGGGAACCTACTTTGAACTGGCCAATCCGAAGTCAAGTGACCGGATAGTCCAATAACTATGGAAAACGTTCTTCTAGAACGATTCCAAGAATGTTGACACCCATATTGTTAGGATTCAATTCAAACAATTTCTGGCCATCTGTGACCCCATGGGAACCTACTCTGAACTGGCCAATCCGAAGTCAAGTGACCGGATGGTTCCATAACTATGGCAATCGTTCTTCTGGAATGATTACAAGAATTTTGACACCCATATTGTTAGGGTTCAATTCAAAAAATGTCTGGCCATCTGTGACCCCATGGGAACCTGCTCTGGGGTGACTGGTCCAGGATCAAGTCACCGAATTATCATTTGGCAATCATACACATTACTGTGTATTCTTTGAATGACTTTTAGTGTCATTACTGCTGATTTTCTATTGGAATCTTTTATAAGTATACCATTTTCGGAACATGGTTCCGGATATCCGGTATTTTCGGAGACAGATGATGGCCATCGATCAGATTAGACAATTTAAAAATAGCAGTTGTGTTTCTGAGTCCAAAACTGTAAAAATATTCCAAATCGGTTGGATATTTTCATAGTTATAGTCCTTTTAGTTCCGTGGGTAAAAACGTTCCCTTAAAGGTGTTTTTGTTCCTTTTGTTCTCTTAAAGGTGTTTTTTTTACGGTTAAGTACCGAAATTATAGTTTATTGCCAAAATTTTAACCGTATGAAAAGTGCGGTTAAAATTCAAGAAATTCATAATAAAATTTTGGGTTGCTCATTCCCGTTAATAATGGCAACTGAAACCAGTTGAATCAAAGCGTTAGGAGTGAAGAAGTCTTCGGAAATTCTTATAATGTTTTTAGAAATGACCGCAATTTGGAAATTTCTGAAAAGAAGTCAGGTGGGGGTGTTTTAATAGCTATTTCAACCAAATTTAATTCAGAAATTATCGAAACTTCAAAAGTTAAGGAATTTGAACATGTATGGGTGAAAGTACACATGGCAGGTGAAACACATGTATTTGCCTCAGTGTATTTTCCCCCAAACAACGCTCGTAAAGAAGTATACGAACTTTTTTGACGTAGGACTTACGTCTCTCTTTTCTATTCCTGTATAGGGGCTCCGTTCTAAAATTTCTGAAATCGCAAGCGTTACGCGGGTTTGGAGACTTTGAACGATAATATCTCCTCTCTGGCCCACAGAATTTTTACGATAAGTATTTCATTCGAATAATAGAACATCAAATCTGAATCCCGGTTGATCACTACATTCATTACATTTGTTTAAACTAATAAAAAAGTACTTTAAAAAAAAAATTCGCTCTATGGTCAATGTTCAGTACATCTCGAGTGGAAGACGTTGCAAATGTCAATTTTTATCGTAGTATTACGTGCTGCCAAACACTCAGGCCGTCTTGCTGCCCTAGAAGACCGAGAAGAAAATTTCAATCGCGAAGCATTTCCCTCCGTTAACAACTAAAACCCGGTATTTTCAGGACGAACAAATAAATTTGCCAACTAAAGAGTATGTTTGATTGAAATTTCTCTTGAGCTCATCGAATTTTCATTACCACGCACCGGCTCAACATGGCGTTGCTTGAAAAGCCGCGTTCTTGAGAAAATGATCAGAATTTTTTATTAGTTTCCATTTATAAATCTCTATTTGCCAGGTTAAAACTAGCAAGCACGGTGGATATTCAATAAACGAAATATGAACAGTTAATTTGAGCCGAACTGTAACACGGCAGACCAATTATGTGTTTCACATATTCAGTGTAGGGGGTAGGTTAGCTTCATTGTTGTTCTTGTTGTACATAGGTTCATAGTGGATTAGTTGCAGATAATAGAATAGGTTAGTTGCAGGTAGTTTTAAAATGTGAGTTATATCTTTTCTGGCCAATATTTAAAAACTCTATTGTTTTGCAGTTTCAGAAGCAAGTGTGTCTATCAACTCCCTTTGGATGGGGTTCTGAGGCCCTGACAAGGTCCGTTTTTCTGTTGCCTGAGTAGAATAGATGCAAATTTAACCTCCGAAATGCCTGTCGCTCTAATGAAAACTAATGATTTCATTTCCACGCTGCTGTCTGGCGTAACAACTGAGCCCGTCCCCTTTTGTAAAATTTGATTCGCATTACCTTCTTGTTATGTAATGGTATATGCCATTATATAAAACAGGCCTGGCATGGCAAACAGTTATCATTCGGTCTTGGATCATCGACACGATCAGATGTGTGTATCCCCCCAAGTAACAATCCTACTGCCTTTTAGCTTTTGTTCTAATTTATAAGGGCTTTATTACTGCAATACACATGCCATTTTGTTTAAAAGCGGCTTTCAATGATGCGAAAGATGTATGGTTAATTATTTTACTTTTGGCTGTTTTTATAACCTTTTCTAGCAAAAAGGTGATGTCCAAAACAGTCTAGCTTTTAAAAATAATTGACGAGGAAATCTATTCCCTCATAAAACCGTTCAGTAAGTCAATAATAAAGCTCGTTCATATTTGTTTAAGAGAGTCATGATAAAATATTTCATAAGTACGCTTTATCATTATAAAAACCATCATTAAGCCATGTGGATTTTGACGAGAACATACAGCATATATTGTAGCATTTTGAGCTGCATAAAGAGTATAATAAGCTGCTTTACCATTATTGTCATAATAAAATAAAACAAAGATGGATTCGCAAAGCAACAAACTTAAAACAGTGAAAACAATTAGCACGTTTAAGCGAAAAATTAAGTTAACTTCTTAAGGATTCTGAATAGTGATTTGCCAACTACCCATTAACTAAGTTCCATGAAAAAACAACAACATTAGTCAGTTGACAATGACCGCGTGCACCATTCCACCGCCAGCAGAGCCGCTTGGAGCCGTTGGATCACTTGAATTCAAAGTTATCGGAGAAGCTGTTCTTTTGGAAAAGTCGGTTACGGACCATGATGATTTTATCATTCATCAATTTCGTCCGAGATGATGATCCAGATCGAATAATCGTGAAGCATGTTTCGCATCGTTCAATTGTCTGCCATTTTCTTCCTGCGGACTAAGCTTGAACTGTCAAAACTCTTTTCTGGCAGCAGCTTGGTTACCATATAAACTGTTTGACAGCTAAACGGTCTTGCATGTAGCAAAATAGCTTTGCAAAGAAGCAGTTAAGCCTCGAAATTATTTTCATAAATGCAATATCAAAACATGATTTATTTATAGATGCTTTCATAAAAACAAAACAGCATTTTCAATAATGGCTTATGAAAAATCAATGTAAATGCCGCTGCCATTTTTATTCCAATTTTCGTGGAAGGTTTATAATTTCCATACATCAAGATATATTTCGATTGACACGGTTTATTGTTATACAGCAGTTTATGTGGAATAAAAAAAGGGTTAAATAAGAGTGATTGAGCAAAAAGCTTAACTTCAACGAAGAATTAAACTTTTTTTGAATAAAAAAATAAATAGAAAGTATAACGTATTTCGAAGGCGGACTTAGTTTTTCAGCTCTTTTCAAGCACTTTACACAATGAATTTTATTTGGCACTTGAAATTTGAGACTAGTGAAAATTATGATAAATCAATATAACTGAGTTAAATATTTTACTTTTTTTTTTTGTTTTTATAAACAAAAAAAAAACAAAATCATTACTTTTCCCGCCTCTTTTCTCCCCCCCCCCCCTCCCCCCCCTCCTCCTCCTCCCACCCCCCAACACACCACAAAAAAAAAAAAAAAAAAAACACACAATCCCATCTATACGCCAAAAAAAAAACCAAAAACCACCCAAAAAAAAAAAACTTTTTTAATTTTCTACGTCACCGATAAAAACCAACAAAAACAAATAGTTAAATATTTTACGTTGAAAATACTGATGGGTAAATGTTTTCTTCAATCAGAAGTGTTTTTTGTCGAAATGAATTTGTTGAGACTAAATAAATTTTATAAATACGATTATAATATGAATAAAACAGTTTTGAGTGGCTTTGGCAAGCGTCTAGAGGAAGTGGCACGAAATAGGTTTTTATAAATGTCAAATTGCTTTTATTGTAGCTTACATTTGGTTTTCAAACGGTTTTTAATTCGGTATTATAAAATCTTTTTATTTTAATCCAATCTAGAACTGCCTCTAAAATATACCCTTGAGGACCTCTACCAGTTTGGGCCAACTAGCCAAATTTTAGTCTTTATGAGGTTTTGGGGGAAGAAATCAAGACAAATATACCTTGGCCAGAGTTTTATGGATGTCGTTTTATAACACCCTTTCAGAAATTCATAAAACTTAAAATGTTACTTGGGCCGCTCTCGTGATAAAAAAGCGCTTTTCCGAGTTTTTCGCCCTGTGGCTGGAGATCTAGTAGGCGCCGCCTGATGTGGCTGGCACGTCCGCTAGACGAGGCAAGCGGAAGAAGCTCGACGTCGACGCTGACATAAATCATCTCTCCGTAAACAACTAAAATCCGTCCTTTTCAGGACGATCAAATTAATTTGCCAACTAAAGAGTATATTTGATTGAAATTTCTCTTGAGCTCATCGAAATGTTCATTACCACGCACCGGCTCAACATGGCGTTGCTTAAATGCCGAGTCCCAGAGAAAATGGGATGAAAAGCCCTCATCATCTTCGTGGTCAATAAGTTAGCGGCGTCGCCCGTCGTGCAAGCGGTTGTCATGAAGTTGAGGGTTCGATTCCCGTTCCAGCCAGTGGAGCTTTTTGCAAAACGAAAATATCCAAACTGGTCTACTTGGTGTTAGGTTAAGTTATTCGTAATTCGCTCTACACCCAAACTAAGCAAGTAAGATTGTAATAGTTACAATTTCGCATGATATATTTCTCGCTGTTGATCGTAACTTGGATGAAAGAGTTAACATTAGTGGTGGGCAAAAAAGCAACAGCAATTCGCAATGAAAAATTGAACATGTGCGCGTGAGGTTGTGCGCAGTGATATTTAGATTGTGAGCAAGAGATGAGTGTCCGAAAGTCAGATGGCTCACAAAAATAAAATGTGCCTATCACAAGATCGAGATTCAAACCGGAACCGTCAGCGCGGCTGCTCTTGATGGCAACCATTCAGCCACTTTGACAAACTAATAGGTAGGGAATAGAAACCCTACAGATAGTTCACTTGGCGAGGAATTCAGGGTACAGCAATGAAGCAAATGGACATATTTTCCGCCAAGCTATGTGCAACCTGTTGCTAACATACTTGCATGGCATTGTTTATTTCTTAAAACGCTTTGTCGATGATCAGTGAGAACAAACATAGTACACTTGACGGCGGCAATACAACAGTGCCCAATAGCGTTGCGGCATTTTGTGATATCGACTCATCCATATTGTATATTGAAATGTTGGTGATGATTGAATAAGGGCAATAATAAATTTTTTTCGAGCTATTTGTGCCTGCGAGTCGCTTGCACACACGTGCATAGCTTCATTTGTACCATAAAACGCTTTGTGGATCAAATTGGGCAAAATTGCCATTTCTGAATCATGCGGATTTCTCAAGATATGATTGCAAAAACTGCAATTGCATTTTTTGCCACCTTTTCAACTTTTGGGTGTATGTTCAATCTTCAGTCCGTTCAATCTCGAGTTGAAGACGTTGTAAATGCCTATTTTTATCGTAGTATCACGTGCCGCCTAACACTCAGGCTGTCCTGCACCCCAAGAAAACTGATAAGAACATTTCAATCGCGAACCATGTTCCCTCCGTAAACACAGGATCCATTTCACACTTACATGCACGTTGGACATTTCAGCGCCAACATTTGATTAGGGCGAATCTCCTTTTGTAAAAAAACACTTTGTCTGCTAATTTATCGGAAGTTGAATACAATTCCTTCAAATTGAATATATCAGCGGATAGAGATAAAGTTCCTCTTCCTTAAAGAGCGCTTAATTTGTATTTCTGACCTTTTGTTCAAAAGCAAATGACTACGAAAGCCATTTTTTACAAAAGCAAATTCGCCTTAATCTAATGTTGGCGCTGATTTAACAATCAAAATATCATTAACAGTCGATTCGAGCCGAACTGCAGTTTCTATAAATTTTCGTGGAGAACCAATAGCAGAAGAAGAACCGGAGCCTTACACACCAATAGCATAGGGTTTCATGGTTCTATAGACTGAAAAGAATATAGTAGAAATTTATTTATTCGATGACATCAATTTCTTCACATCAACAAGCAGTCCTACATCAACTTTGCAGTTATGTCACTAACATAACTCACCCTTTCGTTTTTTTCACATTGCAGACGTAATTATGTCTGGACTTCCCCCAGAAGGGAAAGTTCACATTTATGGAGATTTTAATCAACGTAGTGCTGACTACATTTTAGATACCGAAAATGAGTGCATCTTACTACCAGTCGTCGGAGAAAATGAAACATTGCAGTTTATTTTCGACAAAACTGCAGGTCTTGGGCTGAACCAAGTTAATCATGTAAAAAACCAGCAAAATTGCTATTTAGATTTTTTATTGACAAATATTGAGGAAGATTTCTGTGTAACTGAATCATTTTTTCAATTATGGAAAAAATGAAGCTTTTCACACAGCAATTGAATTTTCTTTATTTATCCACGAATACAAAAGACCCGACGACTTCGGATATGAAGAGGTCTTCCAATATCATTTAACAAATTATGATATCATAAGAAACTATTGAGACTTCTGTTGAGGTTTTTTATAAATTATTGTTTGAAATAATATTTGAACAAGTACCACTCAAAAAAGAAGGCGACAAGGTAAGTCAAACCAGCTAGTTTGGTATAATAAACAAATAAAAAATTTGAAATATCGGAAACAAAAAGCACTTAAAATATACAAAAGAGATGGTAACAGCAATAACCTGGCAAACTACTTGAGTGTTTGTGATGAACTGAATCTGACCATAAAAAATACATTTGATGAGCACAATTCAAAAACTGAACTTGAAATTAAGTCTTGTCCAAAAAAAATGTCAATTATGTTAAAACTACATTGAAATCTGACAATTTCCCCTCTAGAATGCATCTTACATCTTAACTCAAATGTTGGTAATAACGCGGAAGAAATTTGCAATCTATTTGCAACATTCTTTCAAGAAATATATACCACATTTGCTGAAGAAGATCGCGTTATGAATATTTCGATTTCTTCCCAGGATTTTCAAGGGACATTGGAGTTAGTCAAGTCGAATTTCAAGACATCTTGCAAGGTTTGATAAATTTAGACGTTTCTTAAGGTTCCGGCCCTGAAGGAATACCACCCGTATTTATGAAAAACTTAGCATTGGAACTTACAGCACCTTTATTTTGGCTATTTAATATGTCAGTGAAATCTGGGATCTTTCCCAAACTATTTTAAAGTGGAAAAAAATCTGACATACGTAACTATCGTTGAAATGCCATTTTATCTTGCATTCCTAAACTTTTTGAAGCAATTATAAATGAAAAATTGTTCACTCAAATCAAAAACAGAATGACTACCAAGCAACATGGATTCTTCAAAGGACGATCAACTAGCACAAATTTACTGGAATTCATTAACTACTCTCTGATAGCAATGGACAATGGTAACCATGTAGAAGCTCTTTATACAGACTTCAGCAAGGCTTTTGATCGCATTGACATACCCATGCTTCTTTTTAAGTTGCGAAAAATGGGAATTGAGGCAGGAATTCTCAAATGGATCGAATCCTATCATACCAACCAAATAGTTAGATTCAAAGGGAAGAAATCAAACCCTATTCATGTCACCTCTGGAGTCCCGCAAGGCTCTCATTTAAGCCCCTTATTATTTATTTTGTTTGTAAATGACGTTTCCTTTATACTTAAAAACATTAAATTTCTTGTTTATGCTGATGACATGAAACTATTTTTAGAAATAAGAAATAAAGAAGATATCATGACATTCCAGAAAGAAATGAACGTTTTCTATGTCTGGTGGAACAAAAGCCTTTGCAGCTGAACGTAAACAAATGTAATTCGATAACTTTGAGTAGGAAACGAAGCACCCCAGAGGTAAATATTAATTTAGGGAATCAGCAAGTTTAAAAGTGTAAAAAAGTAAGGGACTTAGGGGTTATCTTGGATACCAAACTTAAATTCATTGAACATTACAATACTATCATCAACAGAGCAAATATTGTGCTTGGATTTATGAAACGTTTTTGTTACAATTTTCATGACCCGTACACAATAAAAACATTTTACATTGCATATGTGAGGTCTATACTGGAATAATGTAGCGTAGTTAGGTCACCCTTTTCTGTCATACGAGAAGAACGAATAGAATCGGTACAGAAGCAGTTTTTACTGTTTGCCCTTCGTAAATTAGGTTGGACAAGGTTACCTCTTCCATCTTATGAAGCACGCTGTATGCTTATCAGCATCCAATCATTAAAGGAGCGCCGTGAATTTGCATTGGTTTTTTTTTTTAATATATCGCTTATTTGTACAGGCTCACTCGAATCAACTTTACAGAGCCAAGTTTTCATATATATATATACATCAGTTATCTTAAAACTAAAGTTAGGAGGATATAACCGATTACTCGCGGCCGTCTCGAGGTTAATAGGAATAACAATTTAATGGATGGGAAGATGGGCGGAAATTTTTAGTATAGTGTACATAACACATTTATTTTAAATTCTAAATTGTCAAAAAACAAAAACTTATAACTATACATCTTTTGGTTTTCTTTTGACTTTAACATTTTTGAGAAAGAAAAAAAAACTCACAAACACAGATAAAAATAAACAAATAGTATACATACATGTTAAACTAACTACAATCTAACGCTAATGTTAGTCAAAAACACATAAATGAGTTTCATAAACTCCAGATCACGTACAGCCAAGATATCTCGAACCGGTACATTGGGTTGTCTACCTCGAGCCCGAATGGCATCATAAAGCTCAGATCTGACTCCACAATGCTCAGCACATGACCAATTAATGGGATCTGCGTCCTGGTAACCTTGTCCACATTCACAGAGGTTGCTGTCGCTTAGACCAACACGGAATAAATGAGCGTTCAAAGAATAATGATTGGACATGAGGCGGGACATCACTCTAATGAAGTCTCGTCCCACATCCATCCTGCCAAACCAAGATTTTTTCGACACCTTTGGGATGATTGAATATTGTCATCGCCCCAAATCTCCTTTACTCCATTTATAACGGGTGTCCACTAAATAATGAGAACGAAAAGAATGGGTCAGGAAAAAAATACCAGTGAAGTTTTGTTCAAACTGATTTATTTTATTAAAAGGGTCAACTTAAATCTTCAAACTAAGTTTAGTGAATATTGTCATATGGTCCGTGGTCCGCCGTGCGGCGCAGCTTAGTCGTTATGCTGTAACATGACCGTTGGATGGCAGCCACATCGATTTTTCGGATGCAGCTTTTGATCCTGTTGGTAAGTTGCTTGGTGTTCTTGGCCTTCCAATTATCCTTGTATACCATGGAGCTCAAAAGACCGAAGAAATCCTCGATAGGACGGCACTGTGGCAAATTTGTCGGATTCCGGTCTTTTGGGACATATGGTATATTTTGGCTCTCCAAAAACGTTAGCGTTTTTTTTGCGTAGTGCGATGATGCCTTGTCCGGCCAAAACACGTATTTGCCATCCGAGTGATGTTGTTTAAGAAATGGGATGAGTATTTTCTGCAAACACTCTCTTTGGTACACCTCCTGGTTGATGGCCAAACCGCTTGGTTTGAACCGCGGCTTCGAAATACCCTTATCGGATATTACGATGTATAACATAACCTTCGATTCAAATTTGTGCTTGAACTTATACATTACTTTTGGAGGAGTAGTAGATTTGTCCTTAGTGTAGAATCGGTCGTTTCCCGGTATCTGAGACTTCGAAAGAGGAAAGTAGCTTTCGTCGTCCAGAACGAAAGATTTTCCGCCGTAATTCCGAGTCATCCAGCGGCATTGGGATTTCACGGTTTGAATCTGCTCATCTGTGTACTCTGGGGATCTGGTTTTCTTTCTACACACTATTCCTTCTTTCTTTAGCGTCTTGCAGATGAGTGACTTCGAACAATGGAACTTTCGGGCTGCTTCCCGTTGACTTACCGAATCCTTGTTGTTGAACATGCTGCGCAGCGAGCGGAGCGTTTTCTCATTCATTATTTTCGCTGGACGGCCGCAACCTTTTTTCCGGGTTACTCTCATGCATGCCAGGATACGGTATACGGTGGATACCGGAACTTTTTCACGACAAAAATGGTCCACCGTGTATTTTTTTCCACGATCTTCGTTCGCTTGAAAGAATTGTACAACGCGCGCGCGCAGTTCTTCCTGTTTCGACGGCATGCTGAACACGACTGAACATGTTAGAGTGAAATAAGAGTGTATGAAAATTTTCTGGAGAGTGCAACGATTCATTCATCGAAAGTGACATTTCTATGCGGCCGTTTTTGTTCTGATGGAAAAGTATTGAAATCATTCTCATTTTTTAGTGGACACCCGTTACTGCCAGCTGACGAGAGACTGTTGACGAAAAATAGGAAAAAATTCGTTGAAGGCGATTTGTCGATCATAAATATCGCCTTCCACAGCGCCCACCTTTGCAGTGAGTCCGCTTTCTCATTGCCCAGAATTGAACAATGAGAAGGGACCCATACAAAGGTGATGATAAAATAACGTGAAGATAAAGCACTTAGAAGCTCCTGTATTTTCATGAGAAAATACGAGGAGTGCTTTACCGGCCTCAATGCGCGAATAGCCACTATAGAACTGAGACTATCCGTGAAAATGAAATACTGATCCGGTGTTAGTGAGGCAACAATTTCTAGCGAAAAATGTATTGCCGCTAATTCGGCGACATATACGGAACAAGGGCCTTGAAGTTAACCATTGGCGCTATGAATTTCATTAAATATTCCAAAGCCTGCTGACTCCTCTATCAATGATCCGTCAGTGAAGAACGATTTAGTGGAATCAACTAGGCCAAACTGTGCAGCAAATATCACAGGAGCAATCATAGGAAGATGATGCTCTGGGATTCCATGAAGCTCTTGTTTCATGGATAAATCAAAATGAACCGAGCTGCCGAGGTCGGAGAAGCAAACACGATTGGGAATATTCAGCGAAGGGCTGACATCCTGTGTTATGTACATATGGTATAAAGTCATGAAGCGAGTTTGAGGGTTCAACTCGAGAAGCTTCTCAAAGTTTTCGATTACCTGGGGGTTCATAACTTCACACCTGGTGAGGAGCCGGAGAGATAATTCTGTAAACCAATCCGAGAGTGGCAAAATGCCTGCCAGCACTTCAAGACTCATTGTATGAGTCGAGTGCATGCAACCTAACGCGATACGAAGACACCGATATTGAATACGTTCCAGTTTAATGGTGTGCGACCGAGCCGCTGACTTGAAACAAAAACTACCGTGTTCTATAACCGACAAAATCGTTGTCCAGTACAACGTTAAAAGATCTTGCGGATGTGCTCCCCACCAGGTCCCGGTAATTGTGCAGAGAAAGTTGATCCTTTGCTGGCACTTTCGCTTCAGATACTCGATGTGGGATCTCCAGGTGTACTTTGAATCGAACCAGACCCCAAGATATTTAAATGACATGCAATGAGTTATCGGTGTACCCCAAATTTCAAGCTTCGGTTGTGTTTCCTAGAAAAAACTACCAACTCAGTTTTCTCCGTAGAGAATTCGATACCTAGCTCTAGAGCCCAAGTAGAAAATTGTTTAAGGTATCCTGTAAGGGTCCTTGCAGATCAACCCAATTGGGTCCCGTGACGGACACTACGCTGTCATCTGCAAGTTGTCTCAACGTACAGTTGTCACTTAGACAACCGTCAATGTCTTTGACATAAAAATTATACAAAAGGGGGCTTAAACATGATCCCTGGGGGAGACCCATGTAGCTAAATCGAGAAGCTGTAGAGGTTCCGTGAGAAAAGCTCATATGTTTCTCTGACAGCAGATTGTACCAAAAATTATTCATTAATGGTGAACAACCACAAGCGTGGAGTTTATCTGAAAGAACTTCAACAGATACTGAATCAAAAGCCCCCTTGAGAAGAACTTTTATCAAAACTTAATTTTTACATTCCACCCCGGCAATAACGAAATAGAAATATATTTACTTCAAGCAATCATCGCACAAATTACGCAAAATGTGTACCTCTTAATCAGATAATGGCAACTTACAATAAGCAAGGAGAAAATGTTGATTTCACTATGACTAAAACAAAACTGAATCGGGGGGGCGACCCCGGCGTAGTGGTTAACATCCATACCTCTCACGCCAAAGTCGCGAGTTCAAATCTCACCCCCGGACAAGTTATGAAAAACACCCAAAGTGGTGTTTCATTAACTACGACGTGAGATGAACCAGTCCGAGGCTAAAAATCTCGATAATACAGAAACTAAAAAAAAAAAACTTAAAACAAAACTGAATCAATACTTCAGTGTAATTAGATAACCTAAACATTAAAAATATAAACTTTGATAATATAGTTTTTTAAGCCGTACTATATATTTAAGAAGTGAGACATAAAATTTAAATATCATTGTAACAAACGGTCTACTACTGATTGACGACAAATAAAATAAATAAATAAAATAATGCTGGAGAAAATTACCCTTTTCAGACAACCTGCAGATGACGGCGTAGTGTCTGTCACGGGGCCAAATGGGGTCGATCAACGAGGACCCTTACAGGTTACCTTAGACAATTTGTCTACTTGGGCTTTAGAGCTAGGTATCGAATTCTCTACGGAGAAAACTGAGTTGGTAGTTTTTTCTAGGAAGCACAGCCCAGCACAACCGAAGCTTAAAATTTTGGGCAAACCGATAACTCATTCCATGTCATTTAAATATCTTGGGGTCTGGTTCGATTCAAAGTGCACTTGGAGATCCCATATTGAGTATCTGAAACGAAAATGCCTGCAAAGGATCAACTTTCTCTGCACAATTACCGGGACCTTGTTGGGAGCACATCCACAAGATCTTTTAACGTTGTACCGGACAACGATTTTGTCGGTTATAGAATACGGTAGTTTTTATTTCCAGTCAGCGGCTCGGTCGCACATCATTAAACTGGAACGCATTCAGTATCGGTGTCTTTGTATTGCGTTAGGTTGCATGCACTCGACTCATACCATGAGTCTTGAAGTGCTGGTAGGCATGTTGCCACTCTCAGATTGATTTTCAGAATTATCTCTGCGGCTCCTCACCTGGTGTGAAATCATGAACCCTCAGGTGATCGGAAACATTGAGAAGCTTTTTGAATTGACTCCTCAAACTCGCTTCGTGACTTTGTACCATATGTACATAACACAGGATGTCAACCCGTCGCCGAATATTCCCAATCGTTTCGGTTCTTCGATTTCGGATATTCGGTTCATTTTAATTTATCCATGGAGCAGAGCTTCGTGGAATCCCAGAGCATTATCGCCCTATCATTGCGCCGGTGATATTTGCTGCAAAGTTTGGCCTAGTTTATTCCACTAAAACGTTTGTCACTGACGGGTCTTTGATAGTGTACTCCGCTGGCTTTGGTGTATACAATGAAAATTATAGCGTCGCTCGTAAACTTAAAGCTCCTTGTTCTGTTTTTGTCGCGGAATTGGTGGCAATTCATGTTTCCTTAGAAACTGTTGAAGGCAACACCGAATCAATATTTCAATTTCAATTTCAATGATCATTTATTTTTTACGGATAGTCTTAGTTCTACAGAGGCTATTCGCTCATTGAGGCCGGTAAGGCACACCTCTTATTTTCTCATGAAAATACGTGGTCATGTTGGTGATTTATCTTCACGTTATTTTATAATCAGCTTTGTCTGGGTCCTTCCTCATTGTTCGTTTCCTGACAATGAGAAAGCGGACTCGCTTGCAAAGGTGGGCGCTGTGGATGGCAATATTTATGACCGACAAATCGCCTTCAACGAATTTTTCTATATTTTTCGTCAGATATCACTCGTTAGCTGGCAGTATAAATGGAGTACAGGAAATTTGGGGCGATGGCTACGTTTTATAATTTCCAAGGTGTCGAAGAAATGTTGGTTTAGGGGATTGGATGTGGGTCGAGACTTCATTCGTGTGATGTCTCGTTTCATGTCTATTCATTATTCCTTAAACGCTCATTTGTTCCGTGTTAGGCTGGGAGACAGCAATTTCTGTCAATGTGGACAAGGTTACCAGGACGCAGATCACGTTATTTGGTTTTGTGTTGAGCATCGTGGAGTCTGATCTGAGCTTTTTTTTTATTCCTTGTCGGGTATTTTCATCACTGCGATCATTGTTTAGATATACTGTTATATCCCCCCCTTTTTTTTAGCTCTGTCCAGGTGACGTACCACTATTGTTAGGACCACTCCTCAACGCTTGACTTAGAGCAACCGTACTGGGATTTGTTCTCCAAATATCAAAGGGTTCTATTAGCCCTTTGTCGAAGAACTGACTTCTTTTAATGAAAATTGCCGGACAGTGGCATAACAAATGTTCCGAGTCTTGTTTCTCCATACCACATAAGCGACATGAATCATCTTGAAGTTTTCCAATCACCTTCAAGTGATAGCGGCTCGGGCAATAGCCTGTTAAAAGACCAGTATATATGCTTAGATCTTTTTAAGAAAGATCAAGTAGTTTGCGAGTCATAGAAATATTTGGAGTTTTGAACCGCTTTGATTGCCTAGCTGTGAAAGTGTTGTTCCAGTTTTCATTCACTTTCGAAGATTTCCAGGCTTTGAGCTCCATTCTAAGAGAAGAAGCAGATAAACTACAGCAGGCTCAGGTCCTGCGAACTGATGAGACGATTTGAGTCTTGCTAGTGTATCGGCTCGTTCATTTCCACCAATTCCGCAGTGACCAGGAACCCAGTATAGATTGACTTGATGACGACAAGACAATTTTTGAAGTGATTGAACACATTCCCAAACATGCTTAAGCTTGTATTACACTGTTTGTCCAATAGCCAAATATTTGTCATAGGCAGATAGGCATCTGACAAACATCTATGATATCTGTCAGCTGTCTAGCTGCCTATGCCAAATATTTGGCTATTGGACAAACAGTGTAATACAAGCTTTAGATGTGCATGTTGCTGACTTCAAAGCATTTAGAGCTGCTTGACTGTCTGATATAATACGTGTATTTGAATGTCTATAGTTTCTACGCAAGAATATAGCAGAACATTCCAGAATTGCTTGAATTTCAGCTTGAAATACAGTATGCCACCTGCCCATCGGAATCAACCTGTCTATCCCTGGACCAGTTACTCCTGCTCCAACTTGATTGTTCATTCTTGAACCATCTGTAGAGAAAACTATCGATCCTAGACGAAGCTTCGGACCATCGCATTCCCATGCGGTCGAATCACGCCCAGGATCAAATACTTGATAAGCACGGTCAAAGTTGTATGTTTTTTTCATCCAATCTTCATTGTTCATAACTAATGAATTTAGTTTAATAATTTTTAGAATGCTTAGAAGTCCTATTAGATCACCATCAAAGAGGTTCATAGATCTTTTCATCCTCAGAGCGCTGAGCTTCTTGTTCTACGACTTGATAGAATAGTAGTATGTACAGTATGTCCCATAAAAAAAAATGCCTAAATCTATACCTCAGTTTCAAATATGTTTTTTTTCATGAAAATGATAAAAAGAATCATATTTTTATTTAGGGAATTATTATTAAGCCTTTCATGATTACATTACTCAATATGTCCACCATTTTTCTCGATCGCCTTCTCGAAACAGGGAAAGAATTTCGAGAGCATACCTTCTCAATGTATGAGTCAGTCATGTAGTTCCATACATTGGAAATGGAAGCTTTCAGGGCGCCAACACTAGGGTGAGAACGTTCACAGGCTTTAGCCTGCACATATGCTCATATTGAGTAATCCAAAGGATTCAAGTCCAGGCTGCTAGGAGGCCAAACGTCCTTTGCCCAAAATTCCATGTTTTCCTTGAGCCACGCTTGATTCCGTTTTGAGGTATGAGGTACACGGTGCTCCGTCCTGTCGAAAAATGACGTGTTGGTGTGCTCCAAAGTTGACTTTCACCCATGGCAGAACGTGGTCTTTTGAAATGTTCATATAAACCTCGGTATTAATTTTAATCCAGCTTTGATAAATACTGGAGGCATGTTCAAGCCATTGGACGCAACTGCCACAAAAACCATGACTCCGGCCGGATGTTTGGTTGCTAACATGAATTTCACGTTCTCTGGAACATCCTCAATCTTCTTCGGCGAAATGTCTGTACGTGTGTTAGATACGGACTCAACGGTGAACATTTTCTCATCGGAAAATACGATGATGGAATGCTTCTTTTTTAATGCTGACACCAAATGCTTTGAGCACTCCAGCCGTAGTTGTTTGATTCGGTCCGTTACAAGGTGGCGCTTTACTCTTGCCCTGGACGAACATTTCAATCTTTGACCAACCGTTGCATGGTAGTTTTTCAAATATCGGCTTCCTTCGCCAATTTCCGGATCGATCTGATAGGATTTCGCCTCACTTTGTCTCTCACTGATCTAATGACCTTCGGTGTGCGAGCGGACCGTGGACGGCCACTTCCCGGCTTCCGTGGACGTGGTCCGTCAAGGAGTGAACGTTGGATACGGTAAACGGTAGCCAGGTGGCATCCCACAATCGTTGCAATTTGTCTTACGGGCTTTTGGGCGAGCAGCAAACTAGTCACAAACTCCCTTTGCGTACATTTTTCTGAACTTTTTTTCTCGCGAACCACTGCAGTTGCACTGTTTTGTTTACATCGTCTCAGAGTATAAAGTCAGATGATTACAGACACGCATTAAAACAGTAAAAATAATGTTTAAAGCTACCCAAAAATATATATTGAAAACTTTCGCATTTTTTTATGGGACATTCTGTATAGTAAAGCATCCAGTGCTTTCGATGGTGTACTTCTCATTGCACCAGTGCACAGTGGGCAAGAACTGATGAAAACTAAGGAAAAAATCTGTAACTTTTGTCGCTTTTAAGCGCGGCTTGCAAAAAAGGCCATTTCTGCTTGAAAATTGTCTGGGAAATCGAATGCAACTTGTTTCAATCACCGCATGGATATGGTTGTGGAGTTAAGGAGCTTATTTTACCCCACTTCCCCTTATATTCTTGAATAATTTATAGACATCTTTGCACAGAGAGGCTCAAGATCAACAAAATAGTGCTAACCCCTTGTCAAATTTTCTGGAAAATTTAACAGAAGCTTTTTCAACTACCGCACGGCTCTGTAAACGAAGATATGGCTGGTTTTACCCTTCCTCCCCTTGTATTCTTGAATAGTTTATAGATATCTTTGCTCGGAGTGGCTCAAGATCAACCAAATAGAGCTAATCCTATGTAAAATTTTCTGAAGAATCAAATAGAAGCTATTTCATCTACAGCACGGCTCTGTGAACAAATATATGGCTGATTTTATCCCACTTCCCCTTATATTATTGAATAATTTATAGATATCTTTGCTCGGAGTCTTTCAAGATCAACAAAATAGGACTAGTCCAATGTGAAATTTCCTGGATAATCGATTAGACGTTATTTCAACAACCGCACGGCTCTGTGAACGAAGATATGGCTGATTTTACCCCACTTTCCCTTGTATTCTTGAATAGTTTATAGATATCTTTGTTCTGAGTGGCTCAAGATCAACCAAATAAGATTAATCGTATGTAAAATTTCTTGTTAAATCGAATAGAAGTTGTTTCAGCTACCGCACGGCTCTGTGAACAAAGATTTGGTTGATTTTACCCCACTTACCCTTATATTTTTGCATAATTTATAGATATCTTTTCACGGAGAGACTCAAGATCAACAAAATAGTGCAAAACCCATGTGAAATTTGCTGGATAATCGAATAGAAGATGTTTCAACTACCACACAGCTCTGTGAACGAAGATATGGCTGGTTATACCCCACTTCCTGTTGTATTCTTGAATAGTTTATAGACATCTTTGCTCGGAGTGGCTCAAGATCAACCAATTAAGGCTAGTCCTATGTGAAATTTCTTGGCAAATCGAATAAAAGTTAATTCATTGTGATAGTTTCTAGCGGTGATAGTTTCTAGCGGTAGTTTGTACATACTCCGTTTTTTTGGATGCTAGGCAAAAGTTACGTCCTTGGTTCGAGTACCACTATATCCATGCCCTTCGCTCAATTTCCAATACTTCTATTCAATTTCCAATCTACCGAACACTGACGAAACTTTCAACACTTTCTCTTCATATCTTTCATTCTAGCAAACATTACTGTCCACTCTTAGTGCCTCATGGTGATGATCTCCTTCTACATTAAATTAATATCATTATGAAGAAAAGCCCAATTTATCTGATTGGTTTAAATTTATTTGAGCTATGGTTAAGTTTTTCTCAACATTCATACGAAACGAGTTATACAAAGTTATACATATGCCCGTGTACTCTAATCACCCGCCTTATTACTTCACACATTGTTAGACCAGAAATTATCAAATAGAAATTCAACGATAATCCCTTTCCAAGAAACTATGGGTTATTTGGTTTATCACTTAAAATGTACTCCATATTTTAAATATTTTCATGAAGACTTGTGTAGATTGAGTCTTTGCAAAACCTATTTGGGAACAAATCTCCGAAAACACCGTGTTGAAGGATAAAAACTCCACGCTAGGCAGTTAGAATTGGAAACTTTAGTGTAAATAAGTTGAACAAGAAAACATGGTTCTCTAATATAACCGGTTATTCATCACCGGAATGGCTACTAAGGGCATCAAAAGTTGAAAAAGACAGCGATTATCTGTTCGTAAATAGAGTTGATCGAATCATAAAGGATGGAATGGTCAAAACTTGGAACGAACAAAACTACTTAATCGTGCTATTGAAAAACATAAACACCCATAATTTTGTAGGTGAATGCGTACGGAATGTTGACTCCATTTTGTTTTTGCCATTTTCTGTTCAGTTGTCAAAATGGCGTCGAAGCAAGAAGAGCAGCGTATCAAAATTTTGCACGCGCATAAGTAAAATCCCCGTGATGAATGTTATAAAACTGTTCAGAGAACGTCTGACGACTACAAGCCGGGATCAGGAGGAAACCGAAAAAGGAAGCCGCAGCGACCAGAAGAATAGTGGCCCAAACGCAATCCCAACCTTTCCATCAGAGATATCGCACACAAATTGAGAATTTTCCACACAGCAGTGCAAAGAGCAAAGAAACGAGCCGAAATGTCAACATAACGGGGTGTAACTAAAAAATTTGAATTTCCTTTAAGGGCCATAACAAAAAGAATTAAAAAAGGAAAACAGATTGATTTATTTTGCAGGCACGTCTCTTTACTTAAAAAAAAAACTATAAGGGACAGCCCAATGGGGTTGTACGCAAAGTTGTCGTAGAACTACGCAGCAATCGTATTCGCATACACGTCAGGGCTATCTGCTAACTGGTTTAAGTCAGTCCTGAAAAGGGCCAAGAAAATTCTATTGTACACTCTTTAGAAAGCATTTGGTGGCTCTTAATTATGATACGACCCCGGTTATATTTTCTGCGATGGTTGAGAGGGCCACTATCTTTAACGCGTAGAAGATATTTATGGATCTGTTGGTTCATTGGTTGTTCAATGCGCTTTGCCATTTACTCCGGGACGCGGCGTTTAAAGCAATGCCATGTTCAGCCGGGGCGCGGTTATGGAAATTTCAAACAGCACAAGAGAAAAATTCATCCAAACGAACTCTTCAGTTGGCAAATGGATTTGGTCGTCCTGAAAAGGACGGATTTAGTTGACGGGGGAGGAGCAGTTCGCGATTGAACTTGGACTTTCTTTCCTGGTTTATCTCCTCTTCGTTACGGGTGGCCATCTGCAGGTGACGTGGGATGATTGATTCTTGTCTCGTTGTGGCTTTTTTGCGCCATCTCGTAGGCTTCAGCAGCCATGTTTCTCGCAGCGAGGTTGACGGGAGCATCGGCAACAACAGCCAACTGCACCAACGCCTCTCCGAGCAACGACTGCTCGCCAGTACACCCTCCATGGTGCTTTCTGCCGCAAACTGCGATCCTACAGCCACCAGCCACTGCGCAGCTACACGACTGTCGTAAGACTGAATCAAAATGTACTGCTAAGAATTGTTATGTAATGGTATCGGATGCTAGTGCACAAAAGAAGGCGGTACCAAAGAAGGCAATGTGATACAAATTGCACCAAAGGGGACGACATCAATGATCAACAGAGTGGAGAGAATTCAAAAGTCATTCATACGCTTTGCACTCCGGGATGACCCTTTAGCTTTACCCGACTACACCGCACGGTGCATGCTGATAGGACTGGAAACCTTTTCTGCTAGGCGCACATTCAGGATCTTGTTGTATTCGACTTAATACGTGGCAATATCGATTGTCCCAAACTTCTCCAAGACGTTCCCCTGTATGTTCCTCCGAGGCAATTGAGGAGCTCTCAACTCGTCGCCGTACCTGCACATCGGACTAGTTATGGTTTCAACAACCCACTCGACGCTTGCCTGCGAGCATTTAATAACGTTAATGAACATTTAGATTTCATGACCAGCAGAAGCACATTTAGAAATAGTATTAAGAATATTAGAAATTAGAGTAATCTGTACGAT
The DNA here is from genome assembly GCA_024533555.2 of Aedes koreicus. Lineage (NCBI taxonomy): Eukaryota > Metazoa > Arthropoda > Insecta > Diptera > Culicidae > Aedes > Aedes koreicus. Next base: position 68,756 of record JAHHFK020004943.1, on the reverse strand, counting down.
TTTTACATCGAAGATGACGTAATAAATAAATAAATTCAGTTATTGCGCCACAATAATTAGTTTTAATTACTGCACGCTAGACTGATGCTTTTCTTAATAGAAATATGCCTTATGTACTTGCCATCACCAGCAACTAATCCGCTATGCACAACTAGGAACTAAAATGAACTCTACTAAATGGTCGGTCGGACGTGTTGCAGTTCGGCTCGAATTATCCGTTCTAGAATTTCGTTTGTTGGTTGTTCAACGTGCTCGTCATTTACTCCGGGATGCAGCGTTTAATGAATGCTATGTTCAGCCGGGGCGTGTTCATTAAAATTTCAATCAGCACAAGAGAAAAATTCAACCAAACTCTTAAATTGGTAAACTGATTTGGTCGTCCTGAAAAGGACGGATTTACTTGACGGGGGAGAATCATGGTTCGCGGTTGAACTTGGGGTTTCTTCTTTGTCTTCTTGGTTCAGCTACTCGTTATTGCGGGTGATCAGCTGCAGGTGACGTGGGATGATTGATTCTTGTCTCGTTGTCACGAGCGGCTTTCTCCCGCCAACTCGTAGGCTTCAGCAGCGAGGTTAACGGGAGCATCAGCACCAACTGCCAACTACACAAAAGCCTCTCTGGGTAACGACTGTTTGTCAGTGCACCCTCCAGGGTGCTTGTTGCTGCCAACTGCGTTCCTTCAGCAGATTTATGCACAGCTTCACGACTGCCGTTAGACTGAATGAAAATACGAAGGTGTACCCCTTAAATAACATTCATGAGTGCCTAGGAGACGTTCTTTACTTGAATATGAAGTCTGTGCTAGGATTATACTGTGCATTTGGTAAATTTACTCTGAAAAATCGACATTATAAGACATCACCTTGTATTTACGTTATTTTTAATAGCCTTATTTTGAAAATCAATCAGTTCCAATTTTAAAATTGATGCGTGGAAATATTCCAGATAGATTGGTGTAAAGATTTTGAAAATCGGTCATAAAATGAATTATTTATTAACGTTCAAAACCTAAGCATATTTCGTGACGCTCCAAATTTTTGTACTCGCAACGTGTACACCTGTACTAAAACAAAGACGTAGTCCTACGTCAAAAATAAATGCACATTTTAATACGGTCTGTCATCAGCTTTTCGACGAAGCTTTGCCCTGATGTTTGAACAGGAGCGTTATACAGCTTCTTTATCGATTTTGCGAATGCATCTTTTAATTCTTTTAATATTGTTTAATTTTGTACATCAACAGGCTTGTATGCCTCAATGATGTGTTGTTGATCTCATTAATATCATAAAAATAAAAATAACTCATTAACAACACATTAAAAACACATTAAAAAATCTAGTCCGAAGCGTATCACGTGAAATGTTAAAATAAAATTCCGTTGCCACCCGATTAAAAATCCTTTGTAGGCCAGTAATGGCGCTGTTTTGTCCGCAATTAGTGCGGTGATGTATTGGTTGCAGCAGGTGATTGTTCCGTAAGGCTCTAGGTCAGACGAAGAAATTTATTTGACCTTGAATTTCGGGGCAATCCCTTTGATTCTGCAAAATTTCGGAAATTAGAAGAGCCTTCGCAACATTCCTTCGTGTACTTAGAGTATCCAGCCTAATTAGTCGACACCAATTCTCGTAGCTCGGCAGACGAATTGGATCATTCCATGGCAACCGTCGTAGTGCGAATCGAATAAATCGCCGTTGAACTGATTCAATTCTCTCGATTCCATTTTGGTAGTGAGGGCTCCAAACAGTTGAACAGTATTCCAAAGTCGAACAAACCAACGCACAGTAGAGCGCCTTTAAGCAGTTAATTTCGGTGAACCCTTTAGTTAGTCGAAAAAAAACCCTAGGTTTTTTTAGGCTTTGCTCACTATAAATGACACGCGACGGAATAATGGTGGACTATTGGATTCTTCAATCGAGAAAATGTAATAGTCGAGCATTTTTCAGGATACGGTCATACGATTCCTTTGGCACCAATCAACGAAGGAGTCCAACTGTTGTTGCAGAAAATGCGCGTCAGTGTCTGAGGGAATATTGAGGTAAAGCTTGAAGTCGTCCGCAAAAGAAAGTCTCGGTCCAGCCAGAACTGCAATCACGTCGTTGAAGTCAAGAAGAAAGATGAGTGGTCAAAGATGGCTGCCTTTTGGAATTCCTGACGTGATAGGAAATGATGCCGAGGTGGATTCACGTGTTGGATCGCGCTCATGTACCTCTGATAGCTTGTGATAGTTTCTAGCGGTAGTTTGTACACATTCCATTTTGTTGGATGTTAGGCAAAAGTAACGTCCTTGGTTCGAGTACTACTATATCCATACCCTTCGCTCAATTTTCAATACTTCTATTCAATTTTCAACCTACCGTACACTGACGGAACTTTCAACACTTTCTCTTCATATCTTTCAATCTAGCAAACATTACTGTTCACTCTTGATGCCTCATGGTGATGAGCGAACATCTCCTTCTACATCATAATCGTTACTCCACGTACGGAGAATACAGACATAACAATTAAAGCATTAATTTATTATTTGGACTGAGTATCAAAACTCCTGAGTAGCAATTGGAAAACATGAAACATTTAAATAAACGCCTCACATGAACACTTAAGAAAAAATAAAAACTCAAAAACTGAAACACTTTTCCAAATTCAATACTGATGAAGTCGACTTACTGACGAAATAGGCACTTCTGTCAATGATAAAGCTTTTTCTGGTGAAACTTAAAGGAATTTTCTCGCGTCTACTAGTTTGAAAAATCGTTTCAGTTTTTTAGTTTTTATTATTTAAACGTGACCAAGTGAAGTGTTAATTTAAGTTTTCCAAGTTTTACAATTACAATTGTTCTACTAATACGCTCGTTTAAGGTTTTTTTTTTAACAAGTTTCTTAAAAAAAGTGAGAGTCCTGAATAGTACCTTAAACAGGTATCATACCTCTGGTGTATTGAGTAGTTTTTGAAAAGAAATTGTGAATAGCATATTATAAACTATTCCCAAATTACAGGATAATAACAGAAAATGGTAAGCTCATATTATTAGTCAGTCGGCTCGGGTAGTCAAAATCGTTATCAAAATAGTCTTGCATTTCATTTTCGAAAGCAGTGTCAATAGGATGAGCCTGTCTTTTGAAGGAATGTGGCAGTCTGGTCTGCGTATCTGGTATATCATATCCATTTGTGGTCGTTTCCCCTTATTTACGTTGCGACTTCAAATGCTATGAACAATGTCAATGGGTTCTGGTTTTGGTTCGCCGGTGTTGGTACAGGCGGTTCGTCATTATTCGCTTGTAGTAAAAATCTGCCCTGCTCTTTTTCTTACTAATTTTGATATGAAGAGAATCAAAATAATTATCTGTTTCCAGGCAACAAAATGACTAAATTTACTCAGACACATGCAACTCTAACCGTAGTAGAAAAAAAATGACAGTAAAATTCAATAAAAACAATTAAACGAAATACATATAGTTACGTCGGACATGTCACCCAGGTCAGCAGATTCAGCAATAATCGATCCGGCAACAGACTTTACCATAGCCAGCTCATCGATTTCTGCAACGATTAGCAGTTTTAGATTATAAGTATGACGAATCGGGCTGGGAACGAGCAGTTAATTTGTTCAATTAGTGGATTGCAGTTCAGTTTGTTAATTAATAAGTGTTCTAAGTGAATAAACAATGCCATAGATGAAATTAACAGTTTTTAAAAAAAATGGTGATCACGACCATCTAAATGTGATTAAATATATATTCAAATAATAATTAGAATGCCAAATGCATATGAGTTCCATAGCACTAACAAATACATTTCATAAAGTTGCATAATGAAACTTATATGGTTTTTGAAGCAAATCATTAGAAGTGGTTGTGACAACAATCATAGTATTTCACAAGGTAATATTCTGAACTTCAAACCTAGTAGTTATTTTCATAAGGTTTATTCAATAAACGTTTAAAAGTTTTTAACACTAGTCTAATAATTGTAAAGATCGAGAAAGCGCAACAATGGTTAAGGGGACCTCCCGTAAGTTTGATATTTTGAAATTAAGGGCCTATCCATAATGCCAGTAAAATAATTTAAATGACTGCGGTGTAGTAGTTTGTTAAAAGATATCATACCAAATTTCTGGTGAAATCGTATGATCAATAACAGAAGAGCAAACATACAGTACCTCAAGTAAAGGGTATAAAACTTTGATTTTTAAGACTGTGCTTCACAGGATCATTTCTGTAGGCCAGTTTTCACCACAAGTTTTACAAACCCTCCTCTGCAGCATCAAGCACAATGAACATTATTTCCGTATGAATTTATCGGGGAAAAATTAAACAAGGCAATCCTTCGACTAATGATAACATAAAAAGAGAATGACAGCTGCTTCTCAACTAATTCGAAAATAAGCTTCCCAGAGTTATCAGAATTATTTTTTATTTTCTGTACATTTCTGAATACTGTATACCTTTATATATTTTAAAATGTTCACATGAATCGGTACACCAGTTTAGGGGAGAAAGCCATGAACTGCTAATAGATATACTCATGCAAATATGACGATCGTAATGCATGTATGATGATCGTAATTACAGCTCTTAAAAGCCTGGATAAAACAGTTACGCCATTATTTTAAATTGATACCAAAATTCCAAAGTTGCCCACTAAATACAATCTGGTGGGTTTTCTCAGTTGCTTTAATTTTATACGGCGCATTGAAATTTTCTTGAAGATTGATAGAGCTATGTGTTACATTTTATGTGTTTTCTATATAGAGCTTCCTCCCAGACACGGTTCAACGTTAGATCGAACTTGTATTCGCGTTGTCGCACTTATAGAATCACACCGCGCAATCAAAGTGGGCTAAAAAGCGCAATAACTAGGCTTGTTGCAAACTCGGCAGTCAAAATACCATTACCGCATTGCAAGTGCGACTTAGTATATGAGCGACAATAGAAACAGTGATGTTTTTAAAGCAGCATAGGCCCTTTTAAAAGTTTTGTTGGCGTTTATATTTTTGGGTGTAGTAGTGGAGAGCGTAAGCTTGTTTATATTTTTTCTTGATTAAAATCAGTACAATTATGGGCTTCAAATGGTGAGTTGACAACTTCGAAGGAGGGTGCCAAGTTCCTACCTCACGCCTCCACGAGTCATATGATCACAAAAGACTGCCAGCTGAAACATGGAGACGCTGGTTGGCGTAGCCTGGGCAATGTTTGTCAATCTGAAAATCGCGAAGTGAGGGGGTGCGACTGAAGATCGTGTACCTTTAAATCATATTGTATATTTTCCATTCTCATTTTAATAATAATTTCAGCACGCTTAAGAATCATCTTTGCATTCCAAAACCATGTTAGACCCTGGAGCAACATGACAAGCATAAAAGGCTCAATTTATTTTTCATGATATTATAAAATTCGAAAAAAAATCACAATATTCATCAAAGGCTGGCATGTGCTTATAAGCAGTATAGGATTATATTTGAATTTTTTTGTTTAGTGGTTTTATTATTAAATAAGCCATTTATTTCAGAAATCATCAAACTGGACTCTTCGATTACTCCAATTGCTATCTTTGAAATATTACTAGAACAGTATGAAGAAAAAATATTACAACATGTCTTATAAAATAATATTTTTTATTGAAATTTCATTTTTGATTTTTGGAATGATCTATACTGTTTCAGCTTTTCCAGGACTAGGAGGATATTAATACATATCTAATTTTTATTTATTTTTCAGTAACAATCCATTGGATGTCAGGAGGTGGCAACGGAGTCGGTGATAGGCTTTTGCAATTATTATTGAACGTATTTTTCATTACCGTTTTGCAAATGAATATTTCACCAAATTCGAGCGGATATGATTCATACAGCGCTGTATTCATTTAGCTTGTGTCTGATTTTACAGTTCAATCTTTGCATTACTTTATCATTACTCACAATATTATTATATTTGATAATTGTGATTTTATTGATTTTACTTCATAGATGAGGTTATAAAATCAGTATCTAGCAGCAAATAGTGACCAGTAAATAGAAGTAAAATAAAATGATTAAATTTCAATAGCTGTAACAAACTTTTTCAGGATACCTCAAACCGAGATTTTAGTGAATTGCTGCTATCGCTGAAAACGAACGAAAACGTGCTTAAGCGCGAACCACAGAACTTTACACTTTAACACTATACAACATTTCTTGCATTTCAGGATCAACCGAACGAAGATCATATATAATAGAAACGAATGCTTGTAGTATTTTTCATTAAAATAAATATTTAT
>JAHHFK020004943.1:50000-57500 GCA_024533555.2 Aedes koreicus | reverse complement strand
AACGAGCCAGCAACTCCAAGTGCAGTTAATCTAGGATGTGGAAATCAAGAACTCACCGTTTCTGAACCATCAAAACTTGATGATCTCGCCGTTGCTGGACCATCAACCACCACTAATTTCGCCGTGGCCGGACCATCTAGAGTGAACAATTTCGCCGCACCAGCAAACATCAATAATGGTGGTTTCGAAATAATCGATCCCAATGCCTCTAGATCATCGGAAATTGACGCTGTTCCTAGTGTTGGTAAGTAGAATAATCTCTTCTTTTTGTTTATTCAGACGTCATGATTTGCTACGTTATACAAGTTGTACTTGATTATTCAGAAAATTTAAAAAAAATATCAGTTCCGTATAATCTTACCTAATCCGACCTGGTAGCTCAATTTGTAGAGAAGTTGCCTATCATACTTCAAATAATCGAATACAATCTGTATTACATTATGCTAATAAAAATGTTCCTAACTTATTGTGATATTTTTCCATCTTGTTTTCAGAATCTTTGTTTTCTTTGGAATCAACGAGAGCTGAATCAATTGGTAGCGCTGCTGCCCAGAAACCCGGAGACGGACAGGAAATTCTTCAACAGATGAAGGCAAAATTTGATGAAACATCTGACAGAAACGATCGATATAGGATTCTAACTTCTCTCCCCAAATCCTGGACTGCATACAAAATTATGCAAGAATTCGGTGTTTCGCAACGAACTGCTCAACGTGCAAAGGAATTACAGATTGAAAAAGGTTTTATGAGCACACCGGAGACCAGAGTAAATATGTTATCTTTGAGCGATGATACTCTAACTGTAGTTAGGGACTTTTATAATAGTGACGAGATAAGCAGAGCATGTCCTGGGAAAAGGGATTTCGTTATTGAAAATATGGCAGAAGAAAAAGTGCATGTTCAGCGCAGGTTACTTTTATGTAACCTTCGTGAAATTTATTTGATTTTCAAAGAGCAATATCCTACTTTTAAAATTGGATTTTCAATGTTTTCCAGCAGTCGCCCAAAAAATTGTATTCTAGCTGGTTCAAGTGGAACGCATACTGTCTGCGTATGCATTTATCATCAGAATGTTAAATTAATGTTTAAAACCCTTAAGGATAAGAAACTTATTTCTAACCATTTAAAAACGTATCATGACTTGTTTTTTCAAATACTATGTGAAAATCCTACAGAGAAATGTTGGTTGAACGCCTGTGATCATTGCCTGGGTACGCAGACACTGGAGAATGACCTGATGAATTTTCTTGAAAATATCGATTCCTTAGAATTTAAGCAATGGAAGCAAACAGATCGTTGTCATCTAAATTCAATGCGAATGGATGCAGAAGAGTTTGTGGAAACATTTTTAGAAAAATTAAGCGAATTATCTCCGCATAATTTTATTGCAGAGCAACAAGGTAACTACTTAAAACAACTAAAAATTAATTTGGAATCAACTGACTGCATTATAATTGCTGACTTCTCTGAAAATTACTATTTTGTTATTCAGGACGCTATACAAGGTTTTCATTGGGCAAACGCTCAATGCATAATCCATCCTTTTGTCATATATTATAAGGATGAAGCACACAATTTAAAGTGTACAAGCTTTATAGCAATCGCAGAATTTACTAAACATAACCATGTTGCCGTTCGGCTGTTTATAACAAATTGTGTGAATTTCATTAAAAAAAAGCTACCTCACCTGAAAAATATCCATTTTTTTTCTGATGGATCAGGCAGTCAATACAAAAATAAGATGACTGCTTTCAATTTGTGCCACATGTACAAGGACTTCGGTCTTAATGCAGAGTGGAACTTTTTTGCCACTTGCCATGGAAAAGGGCCTTGTGACGCTTTAGGAGGTGTTCTAAAGCGAAACGCTTCAAAAGCAAGTTTACAAGGCCATCATATTACAACTGCATACGAACTTTACTCTTGGGCTGTTTCTAAAGTAGATTCCAAAATATATTACGAGTTTTTCTCGGAAAAAGATTACAATACAATGGAAAAGAAAATAAAGAACCGTTATACTCGTGTAAAACAAATCTCTGGGACACAATCGTTTCATTACTCTAAGCCACAAAGTGAAAATTACATTATCGTGAAACGGTTTTCGTTTTCAGATGAAGAAAAGTGCGTTAAATTGTAAGAATTTTGCTGTGTAATATTTTTTTTTGATGAATTATGCAAAATCAAAATCATTAAATAATCAAATTAAATGCTGAGTTTTAATTGAAGGTAATCTGAGAAAACCCTTGCTTTGAGATTTGAGCTCCAATTCCTAAATATAGCGGAGCCTGGTCCAATCCCGACCCTGTGGCCAATTCCGACCTCCCAAGATTCTCTCAGACAGCGCTTGTTGCCAAATTTGGAAAATGATGCTCATTCCATGTGTGTATGGGCAAAAAACTTGAAATTTTCAAAAAAATTTAACTCAAAAACGGCTCAATGAACATTTAAGATTTTTTGATATGTTATGAAAATTTTTTTTGAATTTTGATAAAAAAATATAAAAATAAATAGTCGTTGTGGTCCAACATTTCTAAAATCATAAAAAACAAATACTTTGACCATTTTAGCAAATTTAAGTACATTAATTATTTTAATCAATATTTTTAATAAAAATAAAAAACAATGAGCTTTCTATTCATAGAAAGACATTGCAAATCGACCCAGTGGATCAGAAGTTATGATTTATTTTAAACAATTTTTTTTGAAAAATGTCGATTTTTCTGGTAACCCTATATCGAACACGGTCATCCTTATATAAAAATAAAAAAATACTGGTCTTATTATTTTCGATGAAGAACATACCAAGCGATTTTGAGCAAAATCGGACAACTTTTTTTTTCAACTCTCTTCGCTTTTTTTTTCAACTCGGAATCGCTGTATATATATACATATATATATATATATATATATATATATATATATATATATATATATATATATATATATATATATATATATATATATATATATATATATATATATATATATATATATATATATATATATATATATATATATATATATATATATATATATATATATATATATATATATATATATATATATATATATATATATATATATATATATATATATATATATATATATATATATATATATATATATATATATATATATATATATATATATATATATATATATATATATATATATATATATATATATATATATATATATATATATATATATATATATATATATATATATATATATATATATATATATATATATATATATATATATATATATATATATATATATATATATATATATATATATATATATATATATATATATATATATATATATATATATATATATATATATATATATATATATATATATATATATATATATATATATATATATATATATATATATATGTATACATATATATATATATATATATAAAACGGAATTGATGAAGCACAAATAGCTGCTGAGGCGGAACAAATGTTCCATCAAGCAGAAATTGTGTTAAAATCCATGCAAACTCCTCAAGCCATACGAGATCTTCCAGCTTTCGATGGGAATCCAGTGAAACTTCATAGTTTCATTAGATCAGCCGAAAATCTTAGACCTTTTTTAGTAGCTTTGGAAAATACTCCATTTTATGATGTCTGGCTTCAGTCAATTCGTGCAAAAATTGTTGGAGATGCAGATCAAATTCTTGAGATTTATGGAACACCTCTAAATTGGACAGATATAAAAGCGAATCTCATTGCATATTATAACGATAAACAAGACAGTGTTACATTGACTCGTGAACTTTTTCAACTTCAACAAACAAATACAATTGAACAATTTTTTGGATGTGTTCACAATTTATTATCATTACTTATTAATCACACAAACTTATCCGTAAATGATGAAACTGTAAAACAAGATAGGATTGACACTCATAAGGAAAATGCTTTGCAAGTTTTCCTTGCAGGATTAAAAGAACCTATTGGTGCAAATGTAAGAGCACGCAAACCAGCAACATTGAAAGAGGAGTTTGATGCTTGTATTGAAGAAAGAAATTACCAAGCAAAAACCGGATTACGATCTCTTACAGTTCCTCCACCTCCGAAGCAAATGAATTCAAATTATTCAAGAAATTTTTATGCTTCTAATTCCGGAAACCCTCCGCAACAGCCAAAACCTGTCAATAATATTTTTTATGCCCCTAGATTGCCAATACCAGATAAAAATGTGTTTTCACCAAAACCCTATCCCCCACGACAACTAAAACCAGTTCCAATGGAGGTAGATCGTTCAATTAAATCTAAACAGGTGAATTATGCTAATAGACCTACACAGCTCGAAAAAGTAGTGTGAATTTCTGTTCAATATCATGCACATAAATGGAGCGTCACAAAACATAAAATACTATATTATACATCGTGTAATGTTTTGGGACATTGCATACATTGCGGATAATATTGTGTGCAAAAGCTTTTCTTTGTTAGAACTATTTCATGCAAGTTGCTGCTTCGTGTGTAATGAAACATAGTTTTCAATGCTCTGATATTTACATCACAATGAAAAGATTTTTTTTCTGTGTAATTACAATGGTCCCAAACAAGTTCCTCCTCCAAATCAACAACAAAATAATCGTAATTATTTTCAACAATACGGTCTTCCGAGATTTTATACAGAAGAACTGCATAATACAGAAAATGACACAGATTCTCCAAACTATGATCCATACTACTATTATTATCCATACCCAAATGAATATCACACTCAAGTAGAAAATGATGACAATCAAATGAAAGAAACAGAACAATTGGAACAAGTGGAATATACAGAACAAGAAGCACAACAAAGTTGTCAAGTAGAACGAGTTAAATTAACAGATATTCTAAATTTTCAGTTGGTATCGAATCAAAACCCCATAATATGAATTCTATTCCGTTTTTGAGACTTAAAACTGTCCAAGGATTTGATTTAAAGTTATTTATCGATACTGGAGCAAATAAGAATTATTTAAGCCCTCGACTCGTAAATAAAGCTAGAAAATTACCTTCACCTGCTATAGTAACGAATATTTCAGGAAATCATACAATTGAAGAATTCGTGGAATTTAATCCATTCCCAGATGTAATAAAAGAGAAATTTAAATTTCATGTGATTGAATTTCATAAATTTTTTGATGGCCTTATTGGTTATGAAACATTACAACAAATTGGAGCAATAATAGACACAAAGAATAATGTCTTAAATATTGCAGGTCAATCATTTAAAATGTATCGAAAATACCCTGAGATTATTTCAAAAGAAGTCCCCAGCCAAACTATTTTAAATATTGAGATTCCAATTTCTGCCAATGATGGTGATATCTTGATTGAAAATGATTATGAAATTTTACCAAATTTAGTAATTTGTACAGGATTATATCAAGCTCATAACAAAAAAGCTTTTGTGGCAATTGAAAACAAATCTAAAGCCCCACAACTTTTTATTTTAGATTTTCCTTTAGTAATAGAAACAAGTAACTTTGATCAATTTGAAACCCTAAATGAAATAAATTCTTTAGATGCATTTGCAATTAGTAACAGATATAGACAACTAGTTGATCAATTAAGATTAAAACATCTGAATTCAGAAGTAAGAACTAAATTATTGAAAATAATAGATGAGTTTCAATCAGCTTTTTACATTGAAGGTGAATCACTTACAAATACTACTGAAATTAAACATTCAATTTATACAAAGGACGATTTTCCAGTTTACCAAAAAAGTTATCGCTATCCTTATTGTCATAAAGAAGAGGTTAGTAATCAAATTCAAAAAATGTTGAAAGAAGGAATTATAAAACCTTCGAATTCCCGCTGGAATTCCCCTATCTGGGTTGTTCCTAAGAAAAGAGATGCTTCAGGTAAACAAAAATGGAGAATTCTAGTAGATTATAGGAAACTAAACGCCAAAACTGTGGATGACAAGTTTCCAATCCCAATTATAACAGAAATACTTGACAAGTTAGGTAGAAGTATGTATTTTACTACGTTAGACCTAGCGTCTGGCTTCTATCAAATCGAAATGAATGAAAAAGATATACCAAAAACAGCCTTTTCTACTGACGGTGGCCATTACGAATATACAAGAATGCCATTCGGGTTGAAAAATGCCCCGGCAACTTTCCAACGCCTTATGAACACTGTTCTTAGAGGTTTAATTGGTTCAATATGCCTTGTGTATATGGACGATATTATCGTTTTCAGCACAGGTTTACAAGATCACTATAATAATTTAGTCAAAGTATTGAATGCTCTTGAAAAAGCGAATTTAAAAGTGCAATTAGATAAAAGTGACTTTCTCCAGAAAGAGGTTTAATTTCTTGGACATATAGTTAGTGAAGATGGAGTGAAACCCAATCCAGACAAATTAGATGCAATTAAAAATTGGCCAACTCCGAAAACAGAGAAAGCCATAAAGTCATTTCTAGGAACCTTAGGATATTATAGAAGGTTTATCAAAGACTTTAGTCGTTTGACTAAACCCCTTACGCAATGCCTTCGAAAAGATGAAAAAATTGTACACACGCAACAATTTTTGGATTCTTTCAAAAAATGTAAGCAGGTATTGACCAGCTCTTGTGTGCTTCAATATCCTGACTTCAACAAACCATTCAATCTAACGACTGATGCATCGAATTTTGCAATTGGAGCAGTTTTATCGCAAGGTCCAATAGGAAAAGATAGACCTGTCGCATTTGCTTCAAGAACATTAAATAAACATGAAGAAAAATATTCAACAATTGAAAAAGAATTGCTTGCAATTTTTTGGGCAACAAAGTATTTTAGGCCTTATCTTTTTGGTCAAAAATTTACCTTATTTACAGATCATAAACCATTAACCGGCGCTATGAATCTGAAAGATCCGTCGACTAAAATTGCAAAATGGATGATTGCTTTGATGGATTATTCATATGATATTCAATATAAAGCTGGTAAGCAGAATGTAGTTGCTGACGGCTTATCGAGAATTCCACAAAAAATTAATGCTCTTGATGTTGAAGAAGACACCTCAATATCATCTGATATGGCAACACAACATTCAGCTGATACAGACGATTCAGAGTACATTCCATGTACAGAAAAAACTTGTTTATTCATTTTCAAATCAAATTATTTTAAAAATCAGTCCAAATGAAGAAGAAAGCTTTGAATAAGTTTTTCCAAAAGTTTTTCGTCATACTATAACAAAAATCAATTTTGGAATACCATTTCTTATATACATTTTCAAAACTAGTCAAAATTGATTATTCTCGAACAAATTGCATCTTTTGTCCAGAGAGATTAATAAACTCTATTCAAATCGTTTACAAAAATTATTTCAGCAGAAATAAAAAATTGAAAATTTTCATCTCTCAAAAGTTTTTAACTGATTTGAGATATTTTGAAGAACAAAATGAAGTGATTGAAACTATTCACGAAAGAGCGCATAGAGGAATTGAAGAAAATCTTGCAGAAATTAGAAGAAATTATTATTTTCCCA
>JAHHFK020004943.1:0-45000 GCA_024533555.2 Aedes koreicus | reverse complement strand
TCATGTTCGACTTTAATCCCCATTTTCAACCAAAGGTTCGTCTGCTTGTCCAAAGAGCATTCTTAGGGTTATTGACTATCTGCTCTAGATTTTAGTTCCTTCTTAGTTTTCTATCCAAAATAACTCCAAGAAACTTCACTTCTACTGAGAAGTTTAATCAAGTCAAGTACTCGACCCTGAAGAAGACGAAAAAAACCTATATGCCAAGGGATAAACTTTTGAGAGTGGAATTCAACGGAATTTGCTAGCGTTTACTTGTGGTAGTTTGAAAAAGTGTTTCAGTTTTTATTATTTTCTTATGTTTTAAAAGTGAATTTTTTATCTAAATGTTCCTAGTTTTCCTTTGGCAGGTTAATAAAACATCAATAAAAATGCAAAAAATAGCAATAAAAATATGTGAAATCGCCACTAAATTATTCAACACTGTGCCAACGAAAAAATAACAATTCGCACTAGAAAAACATAAAATAGCAATAAAAAATTGATAATTCATTTTCAATAATTCAAAAGTGACCGGTAAATCTTTAAAAAAAAGCAATGGCAATTAGTATAAACGCAATAATAAACTGATAGTTTTCCCTCATAAAAATAAATTCTAGCGGTAAACATGTAACCAAAGTCTTCAAATTTTTCAAATCTTCCGATTGAAACCAAACAAATCGCAATAAAAAAATAAAAAATAAAAAAAAATTAAATTTAAACAATTTGTTTGCTTTTAATTGGAAAGATTTGAAAAATTTAAAGACTTTTGTCACATATATAGCACTAGAACTTATTATTATGACGGAAAAATATCAGTTTATTATTGCGTTTATACTTATTGCCATTGCTCTATTTGAAAGTGTTACTGGTCACTTTTGAATTATTGAAAGTAAGCTATCAATTTTTTATTGCTATTTTAAGTTTTTCCAGTGCGAATTGTTATTTTTTCGTTGGCACAGTGTTTAATAATTCAGTGGCAATTTTGAGAATTTTGATTGCTAAATTTTCATTAATTAGTGCCAGTATATATTTTAGTCGTTTTTCTCCCCCCCACCCACATTAAATTTAAAAAAAAAAAAAAAAAAAAAAAAAAAAAATTAAATAAAAAGAAAATCCTCCTCCTATAAAAAAAAAAAAAAATTTTTTTTTATATTATTTTTATAACCCCCCCCCCTGCCCCCCACACCCCCAAATTTTTTTTTTTTCCAAACAAAATTATATAAAATATACCCCACCACAATAACAATATCCCCCCCCCACACCTCAAACCTCCCCTCCCCAGAATTTTGGTTTTTTTAAAAAAATATCAACAACCACCCTGCCCTTTTTCAAAATTTACCATTTTTTTTTGAATTTCTAAAAGCTGATGTTATCTTTCTTCTTGGTAACATCTCTGATATCCATCCAATAATGTTTTCGTCAAACCTTCGTTTTCTCATGGAATTTTCCATAGATCCGTAGGATGCAATGGTGAACGCTCCTATCAGGGAAGCTGCCATTAGCACTTCTTTGGCATAAAGGGTGTCCACGATGAAATTGCCACACACAAAATTGATTCGCAAAATTCGAGTTTTCATCCGATTGCCATCAAATTTTCAGGGATTGAGAAATAACTATTAAACTTCATTTTACCATTTTACTCGTATTTTATTTACAGTCCATACGCAAATGCCCGCACCTTGGCCTTAACCCCGGCCATAAGATTCTGCACAACCTGTGAATCAACCGTTTTTTGCATTTAAACCCATACTTTCTTCAGTTCCTCGACTGTCTTCACTACCTTAGGTCGTTAAAGAAGGTGCTGCTTCACAATCGCCCAGTACTTCTCGATGGGGCGGAGCTCCGGAGTGTTGGGAGGGTTGAACATTTTCGGCACGAAATTGACCTTATTGTCCGCATACCACTTCAGCACGTCCTTGGAGTAGTGGCATGAGGCCAAATCCGGCCAGAAGATTGTTGGGACGTTGTGGGCCTTCAGGAGAGGAAGCAGCCGCTTCTGGAGGCACTCTTTTATGCACACCTGTCCGTTCATCGTGTCCTGGGTCACGAAAGGTGCACTCCGCTTCCCGCACGTGCAGATGGCTTGCCAAACCAGGAATTTCTTCGCAAATTTGGACATCTTCTGAGTGCGAACATGCTCCGGAACGCTGAACTTATCCTTGGCCGTGAAAAACAGGTTGCCGGGGATCTGTTTGAAGTCGGCCTTCACATATGTTTCGTCGTCCATGATGCAGCATTCAACTTTCGTCAGCATGTTGAGGTACAACTTCCTGGCACGGGTTTTGGCGGACTTGTTCTGCTTCTCGTCGCGATTAGGGGCCTTTTGTACCTTGAACGTTCGAAGCCCAGCCTTAGTTTTGGCCTTCTGGACAAAACTTCGGCTTAGGTGCAGCTTCTTAGCCACATCCCGAACGGAGGCGTTCGGATTTCGGTTGAAGGCCCCAACTACGCGGTTGTGATTTTTGGTGTTGTACGGAATACTTTTTCCTTCACTTCTGGGCTTCCGATCGGTGGTCAGCCGTTCCTCGAACCGCTTAATCACTCGCGACACCGTGGAATTCGCGATTCCCAACGTTTTAGCGATGGAACGATGCGAGAAATCCTTGTTCTCGTGATGAATACGCAAGATTTTATCACGCACGAGCTGTTCTTTCGACTCCATTTCCGCGAGTTTTGATCACAGGACTTTAAAACTTGCAGGATGTAAATAATGCACTATGAACTTATTTGTTTGATAAGCAAATTATGATTTGTTCAAAGGTGTTTCTTGGAGTATTTGAGAGCATCCATAACTTTTGTTGTTGCTTCTTTTGAATATGTATCATCGCATAAGCCATTTTTTGTTGTCGTATCCTGGAGTGAACCAAGTCTTGCTCGCGAAAAAATGCCGTGTGTTGTGAATAACTGTGTCAGTGAGGATGACCGACTAATCTTCCATTGCTATGGAGCTTGAAACATTGACATTGAAAAGAATTGACGCAGCATGTGCTGGAACACGGAAAAAATATGGTTCATGTTACCACTGTGCGAAGGCTGCCAAAAAGTGTTCAAAAGCTTAATTGAATTTAGAAAACACCTTCAACGTCAGCGCACTTTGTCTGGCGGTACCAAGGCTGCAAATGATAAAATTTACACTTTCATTAATAGCTTCAATGTACGGGAAGCTTTTGAAAGCCTCGAAACAAATTAGACCGAGCAGAGGGTTGAGCTCAACACACCGCACCGTAGCACAATTATTTAACGTTGTGTCAGCGGTTGTACGCTGAAAATGCAACAAAGACACATTCTATGCAAGTATAAAACGGGCTTGTGAACTGGAGAGCAGATTGGACATTAACAATATCAACCAAATCAACAACGACAACAATCATTATATCCTTCCGACGTGCATTTATATCAATCACAACAATAACAACCACCACATCAACAACAACGACAATAACAACACCAAAAACAACAACACCAAGAAGAACAACAACCATAAAAGTCATCATAGAGCAACTAGCAAATAAAGAGTTACTTGCGGCTGCAAAAGCAACTTTCTCTCAACCTCCAATTGACTTGACTCAGTCCGCCCTGCGAAACTCTTTCTCGCAGCATTCTATGTCCTGTCCTTGTGAGCGTTCGTGTTTTCGCTAGAACTGATGAGCAGTTCCAAGAAGCTTTTGCCGTGAAAGTTTGCCCTGTGACGATCCTACCAAAGGATCGAATCGCCTGCCGCCTTTCAAGAGAAAAACACGAACGTTACAGCAACCTACCAACCAAACAAACTGCTACTGCTGTTGCCAATGCCAACCCCGTGTCCAACCAAGTGAACAACAGAATATATATATATAACAGAAGCGCCCTAGGTAATCATCCAGCAGCAACCATTAAAAGCACCAATCCCAACGTTCAATGAGATCTACGACGCGTGGCTTAACTTCAAAGCCATCTTCCAGGACCTGATGGCTAACTTGGGGGATACTAACGCCATTAAATTGTATCACCTCGATAAAGCCCTTATCGGAGATGCTACTTGGGAGACAAGCTTGGGAAATTTTGTCGGACCGGTACGAGAACAAGCGAGTGCTAGTAGAAACTCACATCCGTGGGTTGTTGTCCCTGAAGAAAATGACGGAGGAGTCGCATAAGAACCTGCGAGCTCTGCTAAACGAAGTCAACCGTCACGTTGAAAGTTTGCACTACCTTCAGCAACAGATCACCGGAGTTTCGGAGCATATCATTGTGTATCTGATAACTTCGGCCCTGGACAAGTTGACCCGTTAGTCCTGGGAGAATGGCCAAAAGAAAGGATAACTTCCAAAGTATGCGCAAGTCATCGAGTTCTAGCCATCGACTCCAACAATTAAGCCAAAGCATGCTCAACTACCTACCAAAGCCCATCCCCATAAGAGCCACGCAGTTTCAGCTAGTGAATCTCAAGCGTATGAAATATGTGGTGGTGATCATTGCAACTTTCAGTGTACTGCCCTGAACAACCTGACCGCAACGCAGAAGACCGAGAAGATACGAATCGCAGGAGTTTGTTTCAACTGCCTGCACAAGGGGCACCGTTCTAAGGACTGCCCATCCAGCAAAGTGTGTCACAAGTGCCAGCGCTGGAACCACATGTTGCCTCATGAAGATAGGGCACCCAGCCAGGAGAAAACGCCGAATGTTTCTCTTCCCGTGGAAGCAGTGGTAATCCCGTTGTACTAGGAATGACGATCAGGAGGTCATCTGAAGTGTGTTCAACACCGTGGTTGCGATATGAATGAATTTTTTTATTGAACCTAGCCTAATTGATAGTTATTGCTAAAGTGTTACATAATACGCTTAAATCGAGAGAGAACGAAAGAGAGAATCGGAGGTTCCTGGTAACCAGCTGTGTTGGGAATTTATTGCAGTTGACAAAGTGTCGAGAACTGCGGATAACAGTGTAATTGGAGAAATGTTAAAATTGAGCCTGGGAACTATGCATCGTTGGCGGTTGCAACATGGGCTATTGAACTTGGATGTTCTTGCCCACGTTGCGAGACCTTGACGATGGAAATATTGTTGCTGTGCCACATCGGTTGGCCATATGCAACAAAGATAATTTATGCACTACATCTCCCCCTTTTAAGGAAAATGATGATCGTAGAGAAATCATTAGAATACTTTACTCAATGTTACCAAACACCTTCAATATTTAAGGCTATCATATACATTTTTACTGCTTAGTTTTCATTATAATTTGATAATTCTATTTTTGTGTACTGTTTTTTGTTCATTTGTTTCGCAATTTTTTATTATTACATTTGGGTGGTCGATAGCAAGAACCTCGTAAGGTCCGATATAAACTGTGTCTAATTTTCTATTGTTTTTGGTTTTTAAAAGAATGTTTCCTCCTAATTTAATATTTCTGAGGTTTGCTATTTCTGTTTGTTTAGCTATTCTCCTATGTTTAGATTTGACTAATAGTTCTTTTGCCTTATTTGCTACATATTGCAATTTAAATTTTAATTCTGTATAATAATTATCATAGTTATAATCTGGATCAATGTTTCAGGAGTTCACTAAACTTCGGGGATAATTCACTGAATTACCAAAAACTAATTCATATGGCGTAAATGTATGCTCAGTGTTGGGAGTAGTGTTATTACAGAAAATGTAGAATTGAAGCCAAGAATCCCAATCATCAAGTTGCTCGTTAATGAATTGTGGAAGATATTCATTAAGGCATCGATGATTGCGTTCGAGGGCACCAATTGTTTGTGGGTGGTAAGCTGTAGAAAAATTGTGGTTAATTGACAGTAGTTGACATATGTTTTTGAACAGTTCATTTTTATATTCTATTCCTAAATCAGTCTTATTTAAAATTGGACATCCGTATATGAGTATAAGGTTCTCAACAAATGCTTTCGCTAATGTTTGAGCTTGTTTATCAGGTATAGGTATTGCAATAACATACTTTGTGAGATCACATTGTAGTGTTAATGCATATCTAATTCCTTTTTTAATTTTAGTCATGGGACCTATTGTATCAATGGACACAACATTAGATGCTTTCGTGGGTGTAGTAGTTTCAATGAATTTTTCTTTCGTATGTACCGTGTGTTTGTTTCTTTTACAAACAATACAGTTCTTAACGAACTGGTTGATAGTGTTTCGCATATTTTTTCAGTAGTATGTTTTTCGTAGTTTGTTCAATAATCTTGTACTACCAACATGTCCTCCGAGCGGGGATGTATGGTTCTCGAGGATTATTTGATTTATGTAATTTTGGTTTGAAACAATTATCGCTGGTGTATTGATAATCACGTCGACTTCGTTGTGTGATCTATATATATATATATATATATATATATATACCTATAAATATATATATATATATATATATATATATATATATATATATATATATATATATATATATATATATATATATATATATATATATATATATATATATATATATATATATATATATATATATATATATATATATATATATATATATATAATATATATAATACAAAAAAAAGTTATACGATCTCTCAAATTTTATAATATTCGGTAGGATTGTTCAACATCGAAAAATATTAACCCGATTTTTTATTTCGTTATTAACTGACCTTTCTGCGTTAGACTGGTCCAAAAAATCGTGATTTTTCAAAATCTTCAATTTCAAAAATTTATAACTCCTAAACCGTTTAACCGATTTTAGTCATTTTTGGCCATTGTATTGGTATTTTTTTGAATTTCCAAGCAAAAATACGAAACCTTTGAATAATCAAGATGAAAAAACAAAACAAATAGTTTTTCTTGAATTTGACTGCGAGGGGCCTCAACGACTCCTTGTTTTAGTATTTTTAAATGAAAGAGCATTCAATTTAAAAAATCAAAAATTGGAGATGTTCTGCGTGTCGTTTTGGAGAACAATTTTTTAAATAATAAATCATTACTCTTCATTTTATAAATCACCCGCCTGTAGAAACGATGAAGATGCATGGTAGATTACCATGCGTCTCCATCCAATCAAACCTATGACTAATGAAATCTATAGTTACTTACAAACTTAGTATAACATTCGAATCAGTCTTTAAGGCTTTCCGTTAACCACACAGACCATTCTATTTTTTGACGATTACCTTTTCAAATAATAAGGCTTTAAAATTTCAAATATTTTTGCTTAGTGTAAGTTCCAAGAAAAAAACACTTTAAAGCCGCGCGACATGATGAACATGTTAAAAAATAAGAAAAACACTTTTATACATTTATTTTTATTTATTAAGTTTTTTCATAACAATTTTATACATTTTTCTTCCGTTCTTCCGCTACTCTCATCAATTTTAACCTTTTTTTCCACAGCATGGTCGTACAATTTTGCGTTGATTTTTCTGGAACACGAACTCAACACCCAAACACTACAAATTGAACACTTACGTTTCATTTTACGATATTCTTTGATATAACTGTTCTGATATGATACTTTGTTTTCAACTGGTAACTTCTTACATAAATTTCCGTGTTTTATATGATGTTTATATTGTACCTACGATCAAGTGAAGTGAACTGCAGCCTAGACTACAATAGGTATTGAATTGTTTCTCGGCTATAGCGATCAGGTCTATTTGCAGACGGGAGCGAGTAGAGCGGAATTTCTAAAGCGAGAAAGCAACAGAATAACAGATAACGCAAGCGAGCGACGAGTATGAAATGAAAGAGATGTTGTTCACTCTGCTGCTTCTCCGTTTTAGAAATTCCACTCTACTCCCTCCCGTCAGCGAGTAGACCTGATCGCTACAGCCGAGAAACAATTCAATTCAATCTCACAGGTCGATAAACATTCTACATCTACAGTAGGTAGTCAATACGTATCAACGGTTCTTCTTTTAAATAATAATACCAATGCCCCTCTGTGTAACGAAAAGAATGTTAGGTAATCAAATTGTCAATATCTACCTAAAGTCTCATTAGTCTTAGTTGCTATAATATTATATAATTATGTCAAGTAAATATTATTTATTATATAATATTTACTTGACATTCTGTGACCTACTCATAGATTTCATTAGTCATAGGTTTGATTGGATGGAGACGCATGGTAATCTACCATGCATCTTCATCGTTTCTACAGGCGGGTGATGTATAAAATGAAGAGTAATGATTTATTATTTAAAAAATTGTATCTCCAAAACGACACGCAGAACATCTCCAATTTTTTGATATGTTATGTAAAATTGAATGCTCTTTCATTTAAAAATACTAAAACAAGGAGTCGTTGAGGCCCCTCGCAGTCAAATTCAAGAAAAACTATTTGTTTTGTATTTTTTTCATACAAAAATTGATATATTCAAAGGTTTCGTATTTTTGCTTGGAAACTCAAAAAAATACCAATACAATGGCCAAAAATGACTAAAATCGGTTTAACGGTTTAGGAGTTATAAATTTTTAATTTATTTTTAAAATTTTTTCCCTAACCAAAACCCTCTAATCAATAAAAAATACGGGTCTAATATTTTTCGATGTTGAACAATCCTACCGAATATTATAAAATTCTGAGAGATCGTATAACTTTTTTTCATGGAATTGCTATATATATATATATATATATATATATATATATATATATTTATATATATATATATATATATATATATATATATATATATATATATATATATATATATATATATATATATATATATATATATATATATATATATATATAAAATATATATATATATATATATATATATATATATATATATATATATATATATATATATATATATATATATATATATATATATATATATATATATATATATATATATATATATATATATATATATATATATATATATATATATATATAAATATATATAAATATATATAAATATATATTTATATATATATATATATAAATATATATATATATATATATATATATATATATATATATATATATATATATATATATATATATATATATATATATATATATATATATATATATATATATATATATATATATATATATATACAGCGATTCCACGGGAAAAAAAATAAAGATGAAAAAAGAAGTTGGCCAATTTTGCTCAAATTCGCATGGTATGTTCTTCATCGAAAATAATAAGACCTGTATTTTTTTATTTTTTTATAAGGATGACGATGTTCGATATAGGGTTACCAGAAAAATCGACAATTTTCAAAAAATTTTATTTAAAATAAATCATAACTTCTGAACCACTGGGTCGATTTGCAATGTTTTTCCATAAATAGGAAGCTCGTTACTTTTTATTTTTAATAAAAATATTGATTAAAATAATTAATGTACTTAATTTTGCTAAAATGGTCAAAGTATTTGTTTTTTATGATTTTCGAAATGTTGGACCACAACGACTATTTATTTTTATATTTTTTTATCAAAACTCAAACATTTTTACGTAACATATCAAAAAATCTTAAATGTTCATCGAGCCGTTTTTGAGTTAAACTTTTATGAAAATTTCAAGTTTTTTGCCCATACACACATGGAATGAGCATCATTTTCCAAATTTGGCAACAAGCGCTGTCTGAGAGAATCTTGGGAGGTCGGAATTGGCCACAGGGTCGGGATTGGACCAGGCTCCGCTATATTAAGGAATTGGAGCTCAAATCTCACAGCTGAGGGTTTTCTCAGATTACCTTCAATTAAAACTCAGAATTTAATTTGATTATTTAATGATTTTGATTTTGCATAATTCATCCAAAAAAAATATTACATAGCAAAATTCTTACAATTTAACGCACTTTTCTTCATCTGAAAACGAAAACCGTTTCACGATAATGTAATTTTCACTTTGTGGCCTAAAGTAATGAAAGGATTGTGTCCCAGAGATTTGTTTTACACGAGTATAACGGTTCTTTATTTTCTTTTCCATTGTATTGTAATCTTTTTCCGAGAAAAACTCGTAATATATTTTGGAATCTACTTTAGAAACAGCCCAAGAGTAAAGTTCGTATGCAGTTGTAATATGATGGCCTTGTAAACTTGCTTTTGAAGCGTTTCGCTTTAGAACACCTCCTAAAGCGTCACAAGGCCCTTTTCCATGGCAAGTGGCAAAAAAGTTCCACTCTGCATTAAGACCGAAGTCTTTGTACATGTGGCACAAATTGAAAGTAGTCATCTTATTTTTGTATTGACTGCCTGATCCATCACAAAAAAATGGATATTTTTCAGGTGAGGTAGCTTTTTTCTGATGAAATTCACACAATTTGTTATAAACAGCCGAACGGCAACATGGTTATGTTTAGTAAATTCTGCGATTGCTATAAAGCTTGTAAACTTTAAATTTTGTGCTTCATCCTTATAATATATGGCAAAAGGATGGATTGTGCATTGAGCGTTTGCCCAATGAAAACCTTGTATAGCGTCCTGAGTAACAAAAGAGTAATTTTCAGAGAAGTCAGCAATTATTATGCAGTCAGTTGGTTCCAAATTAATTTTTAGTTGTTTTAAGTAGTTACCTTGTTGCTCTGCAATAAAATTATGCGGAGATAATTCGCTTAATTTTTCTAAAAATGTTTCCACAAACTCTTCTGCATCCATTCGCATTGAATTTAGATGACAACGATCTGTTTGCTTCCATTGCTTAAATTCTAAGGAATCGATATTTTCAAGAAAATTCATCAGGTCATTCTCCAGTGTCTGCGTACCCAGGCAATGATCACAGGCTTTCAACCAACATTTCTCTGTAGGATTTTCACATAGTATTTGAAAAAACAAGTCATGATACGTTTTTAAATGGTTAGGAATAAGTTTCTTATCCTTAAGGGTTTTAACGGGTGTCCACTAAATAATGAGAACGAAAAGAATGGGTCAGGAAAAAAATACCAGTGAAGTTTTGTTCAAACTGATTTATTTTATTAAAAGGGTCAACTTAAATCTTCAAACTAAGTTTAGTGAATATTGTCATATGGTCCGTGGTCCGCCGTGCGGCGCAGCTTAGTCGTTATGCTGGAACATGACCGTTGGACGGCAGCCACATCGATTTTTCGGATGCAGCTTTTGATCCTGTTGGTAA
The DNA here is from genome assembly GCA_024533555.2 of Aedes koreicus. Classification (NCBI taxonomy): domain Eukaryota; kingdom Metazoa; phylum Arthropoda; class Insecta; order Diptera; family Culicidae; genus Aedes; species Aedes koreicus. Next base: position 33,982 of record JAHHFK020004943.1, on the reverse strand, counting down.
GTTGCTTGGTGTTCTTGGCCTTCCAATTATCCTTGTATACCATGGAGCTCAAAAGACCGAAGAAATCCTCGATAGGACGGCACTGTGGCAAATTTGTCGGATTCCGGTCTTTTGGGACATATGGTATATTTTGGCTCTCCAAAAACGTTAGCGTTTTTTTTGCGTAGTGCGATGATGCCTTGTCCGGCCAAAACACGTATTTGCCATCCGAGTGATGTTGTTTAAGAAATGGGATGAGTATTTTCTGCAAACACTCTCTTTGGTACACCTCCTGGTTGATGGCCAAACCGCTTGGTTTGAACCACGGCTTCGAAATACCCTTATCGGATATTACGATGTATAACATAACCTTCGATTCAAAATTGTGCTTGAACTTATACATTACTTTTGGAGGAGTAGTAGATTTGTCCTTAGTGTAGAATCGGTCGTTTCCCGGTATCTGAGACTTCGAAAGAGGAAAGTAGCTTTCGTCGTCCAGAACGAAAGATTTTCCGCCGTAATTCCGAGTCATCCAGCGGCATTGGGATTTCACGGTTTGAATCTGCTCATCTGTGTACTCTGGGGATCTGGTTTTCTTTCTACACACTATTCCTTCTTTCTTTAGCGTCTTGCAGATGAGTGACTTCGAACAATGGAACTTTCGGGCTGCTTCCCGTTGACTTACCGAATCCTTGTTGTTGAACATGCTGCGCAGCGAGCGGAGCGTTTTCTCATTCATTATTTTCGCTGGACGGCCGCAACCTTTCTTCCGGGTTACTCTCATGCATGCCAGGATACGGTATACGGTGGATACCGGAACTTTTTCACGACAAAAATGGTCCACCGTGTATTTTTTTCCACGATCTTCGTTCGCTTGAAAGAATTGTACAACGCGTGCGCGCAGTTCTTCCTGTTTCGACGGCATGCTGAACACGACTGAACATGTTAGAGTGAAATAAGAGTGTATGAAAATTTTCTGGAGAGTGCAACGATTCATTAATCTAAAGTGACATTTCTATGCGGCCGTTTTTGTTCTGATGGAAAAGTATTGAAATCATTCTCATTTTTTAGTGGACACCCGTTAAACATTAATTTAACATTCTGATGATAAATGCATACGCAGACAGTATGCGTTCCACTTGAACCAGCCAGAATACAATTTTTTGGGCGGCTGCTGGAAAACATTGAAAATCCAATTTTAAAAGTAGGATATTGCTCTTTGAAAATCAAATAAATTTCACGAAGGTTACATAAAAGTAACCTGCGCTGAACATGCACTTTTTCTTCTGCCATATTTTCAATAACGAAATCCCTTTTCCCAGGACATGCTCTGCTTATCTCGTCACTATTATAAAAGTCCCTAACTACAGTTAGAGTATCATCGCTCAAAGATAACATATTTACTCTGGTCTCCGGTGTGCTCATAAAACCTTTTTCAATCTGTAATTCCTTTGCACGTTGAGCAGTTCGTTGCGAAACACCGAATTCTTGCATAATTTTGTATGCAGTCCAGGATTTGGGGAGAGAAGTTAGAATCCTATATCGATCGTTTCTGTCAGATGTTTCATCAAATTTTGCCTTCATCTGTTGAAGAATTTCCTGTCCGTCTCCGGGTTTCTGGGCAGCAGCGCTACCAATTGATTCAGCACTCGTTGATTCCAAAGAAAACAAAGATTCTGAAAACAAGATGGAAAAATATCACAATAAGTTAGGAACATTTTTATTTGTATAATGTAATACAGATTGTATTCGATTATTTGAAGTATGATAGGCAACTGCTCTACAAATTGAGCTACCAGGTCGGATTAGGTAAGATTATACGGAACTGATATTTTTTTAAATTTTCTGAATAATCGAGTACAACTTGTATAACGTAGCAAATCATGACATCTGAATAAACAAAAAGAAGAGATTATTCTACTTACCAACACTAGGAACAGCGTCGATTTCCGATTATCTAGCGGCATTGGGATCGATTATATCGACAGCACCATTATTGATGTTTGCTGGTGCGGCGAAATTGTTCACTCTAGATGGTACGGCCACGGCGAAATTAGTGGTGGCTGATGGTCCGGCAACGGCGAGATCATCAAGTTTCGATGGTTCAGAAACGGTGAGTTCTTGATTTCCACATTCTAGATTAACTGCACTTGGAGTTGCTGGCTCGTTTTCTTTCTTGATAAAGCGATAAAGTCTGCAATAGCAGGTATTACAAATGTAGGAACAGCTTTTATCCAATTTTATTCTCCTTTCCGCTGCATAACCATATAGTTTAGGAGTAACTTTCTTGTAACTATTACTCCAAACATGGCAATTTGAGCATTCGTGCTTCATTGTATTAAACGTTTAAAATTAACACTTCATTTGATCACTTTTTAAAAATAAAATATAAAAAATTGAAACACTTTTCTCAAATTTTTGCTAGTACACGCGAGCAAATTCCTTTTAATTCTACTGGAAGCTTACTTACAGACTTCGAGTGCTCGACTTGAAGGGAATATCACAGTAGGTCTAGTATTTATAGTAGGTTTGTTGGTACCGCAGTGTGTGAGGTAGGGGAGGTACTTGAGTGTGTTTGTGTGTTTGTTTGTTACCTAAAATGTTGTTTGTTACCAACAAGGTTATTCATTATAACTTCGTTTAAAGGTAGTCAAATTGGTGTTGTGTTGTTTAGTTAGTTGTTTTTGTGATGAAGGTATAAATTTAAACAGCCACGAATATCCGTTTCCTTGACCCTTGCTTAGCAAGTTTTTGGGACTTTGTTTGTGGATTGCTATGCTTTCCGCTACATTTAGTTTCGTTGAATATATGTTCAGCTACTTTTGATTTAAAATAAAATAACTACAATGAAATAATTCCCGCAGTTATTTTGAATTGATGGAAAATGATGCTCATTCCATGTGTGTATGGGCAAAAAAACTTAAAATTTTCAAAAAACTATAACTCAAAAAGGGCTCGATGAACATTTAAGATTTTTTGATATGGTATTTAAAAATATTTGAATTTTGATAAAAAAATATAAAAATAAATAGTCCTTGTGGTCCAACATTTCTAAAATCATAAAAAACAAATACTTTGACCATTTTAGCAAATTTAAGTACAATAATTATTTTAATCAATATTTTTAATAAAAATAAAAAACAATGAGCTTTCTATTTATAGAAAGACACTGCAAATCGATCCAGTGGTTCAGAAGTTATGATATTTTAAAAATAAAATGTTTTGAAAAATGTCGATTTTTCTGGTAACTCCATATCGAACATGGTCATCCCAATAAGAAATAAAAAAAAAAGGGTGTTAGTATTTTTGATGAAGAACATACCAAGCGATTTTGAGCAAAATCGCACAATTTTTTTTTTCAACTCGATTCTCTTCCCGTGGAATCGCTGTACATTATTTATATATATATATATATATATATATATATATATATATATATATATATATATATATATATATATATATAAATATATATATATATATATATATATATATATATATATATATATATATATATATATATATATATATATATATATATATATATATATATATATATATATATATATAAATATATATATATATATATATATATATATATATATATATATATATATATATATATATATATATATATATATATATATATATATATATATATATATATATATATATATATATATATATATATATATATATATATATATATATATATATATATATATATATATATATATATATATATATATATATATATATATATATATATATATATATATATATATATATATATATATATATATATATATATATATATATATATATATATATATATATATATATATATATATATATATATATATATATATATATATATATATATATATATATATATATATATATATATATATATATATATATATATATATATATATATATATATAATGTTTTTTGAAAAAATGTTCTACACGCTAAAAAAAAAACGTATTCTCGTTTCAATTCGGTTCACTCAAAATGACCCTAATGTGGAATAATTCAAAATATGAGTTAAGCTTACTCAGTCGTGGTTTACGCTACAACTCAAATTCGGCATGAGTGCCTCTGCAATTCTAATGAGCACTCATGCTGAATTTGGACGCTAACGGACCATTGTGGTTCCAGTTATAGCGTAAACCATGGCTGAGTAAATCCTTGCTATGTTGGTCTCTGCTTTTAAACAATTTGAGGCTTGACGCCGGAGACCAAAGAAAAGTTATCCACTGGTATTTGATAGCTATATTTTATGCTTCAAAGCTAAAATTTTAAAATATTGAGTCAGTACACATTAATTTTATCAGAAATAATCTTACAAAACAGTGGGCCTTATCCGCTCCGTGGGCCTCCAGAGAACGAGGTTAAGTTGGTTACAATTCTGTTCCTCGCTAATAAAATTACAAATTTAATTATTTTCTGCTAAACAACTTCGTAGTCGTTACTAACACGCCAAAGGAATGATTGTTTAATAAATTTCTTGTTTAAATGCAGGGTAAAATAAACTAAACGACTTTCAACTATTTTCGTGAACAAAGTATTCAACACGTTTTCTTTTCTTCGCTTCTGACAGCTCTCCAAGTTACTACCGGCTGGCACATTCTCATTCTTGCAGGGCTTCTACAATCGGCAGTGTTGCCGAATCAGCTGCGGCGGTGACATCATCCCCCGGGTACATCTTGGCATCGCTCAAGACTGTACTAGAATCGTCGCCTACGTCCAAAACAGCGAGCTTGGACACAGGACGCCGTAGCATACCGGTCGATGTCCTAACAAAGGCTTGTCGAACTCTTCCTTCCTTGTCCTGGACCACTCTATCTATGCGTCCCCTCACCCATCCATTACGAATGCCATCTTCAGCTATCATCACCAGGTCACCCTCACGGATGACGCGAACTTCGCTGAACCACTTGGCTTGTCGGCGGATTACCGGCAAGTATTCTTTTAACCAGCGTTGCCAGAAAATGTCAAGCTGGCGTTGAATCTGCCGCCACGTTTCTCGCTGAAACCCCGCTTGATCCGTGATGGTAACTGCAGGCTGCTTAACCCCAGTTGAGTTTCCTAGCAGGAAGTGGTTTGGGGTTAGTGCTTCCGAATCCTCAGAGTCAAGAGGCAGGTATGTCAAGGGTCTTGAATTTACTACTCCTTCCGCTTCCACAACTAGAGTTTGCAGTCCTTCCTCATCCAATTTTCCGTCCAAGTAAGCTGCACCCATCGCTACCTTGACCGACTGAACAAGTCGCTCCCACGCACCACCCATGTGTGGGGCCGCTGGTGGAATGAAAGTCCACTTCGTAGAGGCATTGGTGAATGTTGCAGACAGTCCTTGATTGATCTGATCTCGAAGAATACGCTCGGCACCCTGGAAGTTACTCCCATTGTCTGAGAGAAATTCTACCGGTGCTCCACGACGGCTGACAAATCTCCGTACACATGATATAAATGATGCAGTTGACAAGCTGTGCGCTACTTCCAAATGAACGGCTCGCACCGTCAAACAGGTGAATAAAGCCACCCATCTTTTGCAGTTGGATCTCCCTATCTTCACAAAAAGTGGACCGAAATAATCCACGCCAACATAACTGAAGGGACGAACATGATCGGTGAGTCTGACTGCTGGTATTGGTGCCATAGGAGGAACTTTTGGTAGCGACTTGCGAACTTTACAAAACTGACAGTTGCGGGAAACCTTTTTCACCATAGAGCGGAGGTTTGGAATAGCATATGACTGACGAATCTAATTGACAACCGTTTCGTTGTTGGCATGTCGATATGTGCGATGATACCAATCAATAAGTAGCAGAGTGACTGGGTGATCTTTAGGAAGTATAACGGGATATCGTGTTCCGTACGCAATATGTTCTGCTGTTCTAATTCGGCTGTTTTGACGTATTACACCTTGATCGTCAACCACAGGACAATACTGATATAGCACGCTGGATTTCTCTATCACCCGTTGTTCCCCTGTCGACAGAGATGGGTTTTTCATCAGAGTGAGCGATTCGTCCGTGTACACTTCATGTTGCACCATTTTCAGAATTTTTATCGTTGCTGCTTGAAATTCATCCTGTTTAGGGAATCCTGAATACGATGGATAGTTGAGTCTGGTATTGTTTACAAATCGCCTTACATAAACCATCATGCGCAACAACCTTTCCCAACGAGAATACCTTTCGTAGTCGACTATCGGCTTTGTCTCTTCGTGATATAACACTGATGGCCGCATCTCTTCCGTTGTTGACACTGTGTGCTTCATGGAACGTGGCCACTCTTCTTCCGAAAGACGCAGAAAGTCCGGTCCGTGGAACCATTTACTCTCCGTGCTAAAGTATGGCCCGCTTCCCCATTTGGTTGCTTCATCTGCAGGATTCAGCTTCGTCGGGACCCACCTCCACTCATCGGCATTCGTAGATTCGAGGATCTCTCCGACTCGATGTTGCACATAAGAACGGTAGTTGTGCGGATCCGCCAAAATCCATGACAAAGCAGTTGATGAATCTGTCCAGAGAAACTTTTTGGAGATTTGAACACTGTGGTTGTCTTGAACAAACTTCATCAGTCGAGTTCCGAGCACACAACCCTGGAGTTCTAGCCTTGGCACAGACAAAGGCTTCAAGGGTGCAACTTTTGCCTTGCCAGCAACAAGGGAACATTGTGCGTATCCGTCAGCATCAATCGTCCGAAAATAAACAGCACATGCATAAGCGTTCTCGCTTGCGTCAACGAAGACGTGAAGTTGCGTGTTGGTGTACGTTTGTCTGGTCGCTTGATTAAAATAACAACGCGGAATTCGATCAGCGGAAATGCATTCGATCATTTTTACCCATTCTCGCCAAAATTTGTAGGCAGCATCTCCCACTGCTTCATCCCAATCAGCACCGCTTCGCCACAGATTTTGGATAAGTATCTTACCGTGGATTAGGAATGGTGCTAACAGTCCCAAGGGGTCATACAAAGACATTACGCACCTTAGGATCTGCCTTTTTGTTGGCTGTCTGTCGCTGGCGATGTGTGTGCGAACTTCATTGCTCATTTGTGTAGAAAAACTGAGTTCATCGGTCGTCGGCGTCCACAACATACCTAGGATCCGTTCAGACCGTTCACCATCTACCAAATTCTTGACTGCCGTCTCGCCGGTTGCGCCCAGGGACTGAAGAACGTGTTCACTATTCGATGCCCAGCCACGCAAGTTGAATCCTCCGTTACGATGTACCAGACGAACCTCTGCAGCAACTTTTTTAGCTTCTTCTTCACTCTCGAAACTCTCAAGGTAGTCATCAACGTAATGACAGTTGGTTATACTGTTTGACGCCTCCGGGTACTGCTCTGAGTGCTCCTTCGCGTTCAGGTTTTTTACAAACTGGGCAGATCTAGGCGAGCAGGTTGAGCCAAACATAGCGACGTCCATTACGTCCATTGCTAGCATCAATAGCTGGTGAAACATCTCCTGGATGTCTGCGATTACTGCTACCTGATACATCCGAAATCCAAATAGAACTGCAATGAGTGACGTCAGTAAATCCGGTCCCTTCAACAGGAACGTATTCAACGATACGCCTTCCACTTTAGCACGGGCGTCGCAAATAATGCGTACTTTTCCGGGTTTCTTCGGGTTCAGGACTGCTCCTAGTGGGACGTACCAGATCTTCCGAGGATTCGCGTTAAAAAGTTCTTCTGCAGATGCCTTGTGGGCATATCCCTTGTCCAGGTATTCTTGGATTTGGCGATGTAGATTCTCCTTTAGTTGTGGGTTTCGCTCCATACGCCTCTCAAGACACTCCAATCGACGCAATGCTAAAGGATAACTATCCGGAAACTCGATGTCGTCCTGCTTCCAGAGTAATCCAGTCTCGAACCGATTTCCAATGCGCTTGGTTGTACTCTCCAAAAGATGCCACGCACGCTGCTCTTCCTTTGACAAGATTGGTTTCGACTGTGCCACGCTCACTTCTTCCGCGTAGAAATACTGTTTCAGTTCTTCGTGTATGTTGCAGTTGGTTGTACACTCGCACACGTGAAAGCTGTAAGCATCGTTTGAAGAATCACGCTGTTGTCCATAAACACACCAGCCAAGTCTTGTTTTCACAGCGACTGGACCGGATCCATCACCTTCCTTCACTTTTAAGGGTCGGGTGAGCCGCAGATTATCAATCCCAATCAGGAGCTTGGGACTAACATCTTGATACCCGTGTACAGGAACTTGCTTCAGATATGCATATCGTTTCACCGCTTCCTCGAAGTTGAAATTCTGTGCAGGCAGGTTCAGCCGATCGACAGTTCGAGCCTCCGAAATCGTATAGCGCTTATTTTTTCCCAAACCAGAAATCTCAGAGGGGTTGTGGATTACCATTCACTCCCAGTTGTGAGATCAGTTCGCTTTCCACTAGAGTAATGGAGGATCCTTCGTCGATGAAGGCGAAAACATCAACCGAGCCCGATTTGCTGTAGAGTGTGACTGGAATGACACGGAAGAGGAGGTTAGAATCCAGAAACCGATGAGCGTGGCTCTCAGCAACAATCGGAGGCGGAGTGTCAGGCTTCTTAGCGGAATGAAGAAGCGGATGATGGCGAAATTGACATCCATCGGTATTGCATCGACTATTGCTTCGACACGTACGTCTTCCGTGTCCGAAGAGGCAGTTCTGACAAAGTCTCAGTTCACGAATCTTTCGCCAGCGCTCATCAACGTCGAAGCTCTTAAACGTTTCACAGTCACGCAAATAGTGATCCACCTCACTACAACAAAGACACTTGAACTGCTTGGGTGCAGGAGTTTTCTCTGTCGTTTCCGGAGTATGTGAATTTACAAAACATTTCGGTTTCACTTTCTCCCTACTGGAAGCTTTTCCACTCTCTGGCTCAAACAACACCACACTGGATGCGTCCTGAACTATGCCCGCCATATAGTTACCAAATGTTCTCAGATTTATAGATACAGGTGGAATATCTCGTTCTGATCAGCCGGCAACTTGTTCACTAACTCCTGGAGCAGCGTAGGGTTAGAGAGATGTGCGTGTTCGTTAGCCGCCTCAATATGCTCGCACAGTGCTTGTACTGCTATCCCGTACTCGATGAGTCCCTCCAGTTTGTCTGCTTTAGGAATCGGAATCATTCGCACCTCCGGTCGGCCATAACGCATTCGAAGTGTCTCGATGCGTTGCGTACCATTTCAAGTGCCTGTCCTTTCAAGCAGCGTTGGAGCCGGAGCATATTTTCCCAATCCGTGTAACCACATGCTGCACTGGTGTAGGTGTAGTTAGAAATAAACATGGGCCACTCCGACGGATCGCCAGAGAATGTCGGAAGGTCCCGAGCCAGCGACTGCCGCGCTGTAAGCTGCTGGTGGGATGGTCCTTGGATGCCGGGGGTTTGATAGTTCTGCGTATTCGACTGGACGAAAGGTCCATGTGGATTCAGCTTATCTTGAATTACGTACGGCTCACGCTGCTGCTCATTTGTACCGAAATTGAAACGCGCGCGTTCGTTGCGCTGCTGCTCATTGCTGCCCAAACCAAAATCAAGACGTACGCTCTCATCGCGCTGCTGCAGGTTTGCACTGCCACTGGGGTGCGCGTGATCGTCACGTTGCTGCTTGCTGGCATTGAAATCGAAGCGCTCGCGTTCATAGCGCTGCTGCTCGTTTATACCCAAATCGAAATCAAAACGTACGCGTTCGTCGCGCGGCTGCAAGTTTGCACTGCCGCTGGGATGCGCACGATCGTCACGCTGCTGCTTGCTACTGGTCGGATACTCTATCGGATCGGTACCGATACGCCAATCCTGTTCGGAATTCATTGTGCGGGTTTTTTGAATCGCACCAAGCGATCGCAGCGGCAGTTCATTTTCCGTGACATCACATTCACTCCGAGTCGGTAATTGAATTCGAGCTAATTGCTGCTTACACTCCTCCAATTGGCTCTGCAGCTCCTGTAGCAGCTTCTCGGCTTGTTTCTGTTTCTGCTGACGCTGCTCGCGTTGACCCTGTTTACGTTTTGAGGCTTCTTTATCATCACGGGAAATATTCGGCACTGACTCTAGCTGCTGGATCTGAGAGGCTGCTAGTGGTTTCATTCCGCCTACCGCGCCTTCTTCCTGTTCCACATTACACCGTACCCATTCGTCCACTCTTTTGAAGGTATCGTGTCGGCTAACACGACTCTTGATACTTTCCGTTTGTGCTTCCACCGTCGCATCTAACAGCCTTTGCTGTTCATCCAGGAATCTTTTCTGCAGATCTAACTCCAATCGCTTTTTTTTCATTTCTTGCCGTTCCTTCAATCGAGCCATACTTTCCGCCAGAAGAGAGCCGCTTCGCCCGGATACTCCACTTTTAAAGGACATACTGCCATCACTTGCACGACTTGCACATTGGATGCAGGTCCACGATCGATCGCTGATAGAATCCGTGACCTTGGCACAAGAGAAGTGCCACCAGGAATTGCAAGCATCGCACTGGACCAAATTATCCGCATCATCCGGTCTTTCGCAAGCCACACAGTTAGGGAGCGTCCATAAATTACGTCACGCAAAATTTGGCCAAAATTGACCCCCTCCCCCCCTTGTCACAGATTGTCACATTTTTCTCAACCCCCCCTTGTTCCAGTTCGTCACAACTTCACCGACCCCCCCCCCCCCCCCCCCCAATAAGAAAAAAACAAAAAAATTAAGCATAAAAATTATGAAAAAGGTTTTCGAGACACTTTTAATGAACTTTCGAAGCCATTGTATCATTTTTCCATGTTCGTCTTTATTTTCACTTAGAACTTAAACAAATCAACGACTTTGGTACGTAACAAATGATGCATCTTTCGAATTCATATTCAATACATTTGAACGTTAAAAAAATAATAAAACATTATACTGCTGAATTGCTTTAACAGTGCAACAAATTCTCATTATTCGTCCGACCATGGATTCTGTAGATGATCTCTGATTGAAATCACAAGGCAGTCTTCGGTCGATTTTTCGGGAGAATCGGTGATCAACGATGGTAATCCAGGAACACTACTGAGATCCAGCTCTTCTTCATCAATCCACTCGCAGTCCATATTCTCTCCGCGGGCTACAATAGCCATCCATTCGCGTTGACGTTTTGCAGCAACTCTAACGGGTCGAGTTTTGGGTCCAGCTGGGAGGAGAGTGGTGCTTGTTTTATGCATCTTTTTATGGTCTCGCAGCATTACTGCAGATGCAAAATACAGGCCACACGTAGCACAAATCCGTTCGTTCAGTACAGTTTTCACAGAGGTACAATACAGATCATATGGCATCGACTTGAACGCACTTGATGATTTTGGGAGAACTTTTTCGATCTGCAATGAATTCAGAACGAACAACGATGGAAAGTGCTGGGATTCGTCTTTTGACGATCCCACCAAGCCGTGTGATGTTTGTGACAGTGAAACTGGAGATGGCAAAAATATATTCTTCAACACGTTTTTAATGCTGCTTCGGAAAGGTGAACAGTTTCTAAAAATAAAAATAAAAACAACATCAATTTGATGTATAATTTAGATACAAGACATTTTATGCATATTAAACAAATACCTGTCAGAACATTTCACAATTTGTAGCAAGTATTGACTGGTTCTTACATGTGTTGCAACCCATTTTTGATCGAATCCGTGCAAAGATTCTGGATTAATTTCAGACGAATCTGGTTCGATGTATTCAGCCACTGTTGGGAAACCGTCGATGACCATATCGCTCCATACTTCTGCAAGAACCTCTCCCGCATACTTGAAATTTTTCTTCTCCAAGGCCGCATCTGTAGTCCTCAATTGACCATCCAAATGAGAACCAAAATGATCATGCACAATTAGCAGCCCCGCGACCTCCTTGCTCATTGGTGCCATGCGTCGTTCCACCCTGTTAAATGAACTGCGACCGGGTGCGTTTGTTGCTATAAAAAGAGCATCAAGGCTGTGCTCCTGGAAATGATGAATTGCTGTCTGGATAACTTTATGATACCGCGGGTTTTCATCAGGTCCACCGTCCACGGTGAAAATGAGAACTGGTTTGATTAATCCATCGAATTTCATGATATTATCAAAACATTCGAGAGTAAGCAGCCGCTCAAAATCTAGGGCATGTGAGTAGGCCGTAGACGATGAGTGCTTTCCGGATCGAATGGCTACGTAAGTTGGACCGGAATAGCCAACGGCTTCTGGTTTTCCTAGACCATTGAGCTTGATTTCAATGCCGGCGTATACGGAGGGTATCAGCTTATGCTTGTTGGCTACAACCCAGTCATGGTCAGGAAGAGTGACTTTATATTCAACATGCATCAGTATTGGGGCCTGCTTGTTAGCAGCCGCTAAGCCAATAGCAACCCTCGCCTTATCATCCTGACTTAAAAACGCCACTTCGTTTGGCCCGAGAAGCGATGCAATTTCTTCCAGTCCACGGATAGAAGCTGTGCAAAACCGACCATCAGGGTGCTCACGATGCTGTACGTTGCTAGCATGTAGAAGCTTTACAGGAACTGTGTGTACATGGCGTTTGCCTTCACTAGATACAGCGCGTTTGGGAATCAACCTAGAAGCATTAAATATAGGAATTATGTGCATTTTGCCCCACTATATGCCTTATGATTTAAGTATGTAACAAAGTTAGATAAAATAATCCCTTTTTAGAATAAACTTGATATAATTATATTCTTTGCATGATTTTTTTTTTATATTTTGAGCTGTCTTCTTCACGTTGTAAAAAATAAAAATAACTTTAACAATAAATGTAAAAAAAATTTTTTTTTTGTTACTTCATTGCATTCTTTGATTAATTTTTTCGTAACTCGATCATTTTAGAACATTTTAACAAGGGTTTTTGAGAGATAAAACTATTTTGTTGTCTATAGTTTGGTATCAAAATCTCAAAAATTACAAATTTTGAGTAGTGACACTGTTGCACGAAACCGAATATACTTTCTTTTGTAATTGTGTGTAACAAGCAACAACAATCGTACAATGTTTTTTAGATTTTCTCGACGATACGAAAATTCATTAAATTTTCATTTTCACAGTTACCTTTCTTCTTCTTCTCAGCATTTCAAGCTTATTGCTTTCACAATTCGCTTATTGCTTGCTCTCAAAATAGTGTTCTAAATGCACTTCCACAGATATCAATTGAGAGCTTTCGATGTCAAGTACCATTTTTGCATTAGTATGATTGTGTGGCAAGTACAATCATACCCTATGCCCAGGGAGTCGAGCAATTTTCCTTAACGAAAAATTCCTAGACTAGACCGGGAATCGAACCCAGTCACCTCCAGCATGGTCTTGCTTTGTAGCTGCGCCTTTATCGACTGAGCTAAGGGAGGACCCTTAGTTACCCATTGCGATCAAGTCTTAGGAGTAAAAACAAATAATTCGCAGTTTTCCATTACGTGCCTTACCTTAAGTATGTTGCTGATCGTTTTATGTTAAAACCCTTCGTTTGTAGAGCGATAGTCAACTCATTGAGAGTCTTAACACTCCGCACACTTTCGTCGTGACGTCTTTCATGCGCTGCGGATCCATGTAATGCTATATCACAAATAGTTTTGAGCAACTCTGGCTGTTCGTCTTCCACCCGAGGACGTCCGGTAGAGCTCCGAAACGACAAATAATTTGCTGTAAATGTTGTTTATTGCAAAATATAATAAAATCTATCACTGCTTAAGGCTCAATTTGCTTTAGTGCGTTCTTAAAAACATAAAAGACTTTTTTTTCGACGCGTCACTGCAAAAGATTGCAAAATCCTCGTGTCAATCTGTTAAAAATGTTAAAAGAAACAAACGGACACAAACTTTTTGCAATTCGAAGTGAAGTGTAGAAAAAAATGTTTTTAAATGTTCTAGAATACACCACCATATATTAAGTCTTATTATAAAAAATACCTGCTGCCGGAATGTCTTTGATCAATTGCAATTTTGCTTGCTTTGTCTTATCCCGATGCTTCTGTTGCCTCTCTTGTTCGCCTGCTTTGAGTTTTATGCTTTTCTCCAGGTTGATTTTTTTATTCCTTAGATTTTGAAGCTTCACACATTCTTCTTCAGTCAACAAACCTGAAGACTTTCGCTCAGACAAAAACAGAAGTTGGGAGCTAACATCATTTAGTTGAGCTTTCAGATTCTCTTGCGCTGGTGCAGGGCGTTTTGCCGACGATGGCGTTGAAGCTTTAACGGAGACATCTGGCTCCCGCACTTGAGGTGCAGGTTTATTAACAGATGCTGATCGCACAACGGGTTCTTTAACCGCGCTCAAAGATTTGCCCCAGAACTGCAGCAGTTTTCCCTGCTTTTTCAATAATAGTCCCTCCAACTCTTTAACTTTATCTTTCACTTTTTCTTCAAGCACCTGTTTTTCCTTATCTTTCCATTCATTCCAAAACACAACGGCATCAGCCTGGCATTGTTGTTTTTTCCTGTCCGGAAAAGCCTTAACGAAAGCATTATACAGCGACTGAAACAGTTCTCCTCGATCCATGATCCCGGTAGTTACACTTTAGAACTAACTTTCTACAACACATTCAAATTTTGAATGGACGAACACTTTTCACTGATTACTCACTTGCTACAACTGAATGAATGAATACTGAATGCATCTGTCATTCACAATAACAACGAAACACAGTACTGGGCGCTTTGCGTTAGTCTAATCGTAAAATTTGATCGACATTTTCTTTGATGATTTTCTAAATCTTTTATTTTGTATTCTCGCATTTGCCAGACATTCCACTCAGCGCTTTGAGCAAACTAACAACCGCGCTTTTTGCAGCCCGTTTCGCGTCTTTATGAAAGAATGCATTGCGACAGTTGCTGAGGTGCGCAAACTTAAATATTTTCACCGGGCTCAGTTAAAAAATTACCGATTTCTCAACAGCGTAGCTCTCGTTGGTCACCTCGGTAATCAATTTCAACTACCGATTACTCGGTACTGCATAACCTTCAGCGACATGTCAAAAATTAACGAACTGCTCTTCAAAATTAACTGAACAATCCGTAAAAAAGAGCCGAACATGTCGTCGCACCAATATGTTCAATTACCGAGAACCTTTGTATTATTTTAACAGTTTATTTTTGTAGTTTACTGCCGGCTAAACCGCGAAATTAGTGCGGAATAGCTGTAAAATCAAATACCGAACGACATGCTAATTTATACCCCCATTTTTTCATTCGCTACAAAAAATTCTATCAAAATATACAAAAAAAAAAAAAAATTAAATTTATTCAAAATGTAGGTTAAAGCACCAAATTCTCAATCCATCCCAACAACCCAGGACAGGACGACGGCAGAAGGAGCATACGATTGCGTCAGCCATTTTGGTGCAATTTCAAAATTTAATTAAAAATTAATATTAAGTTAACTTGCCAAACATTTCAGCAATGTTGTTGTCCACTTCAATCAGCGAGTTTAAAATTACCTCGATATCGCAATGTGTATATTGTTCTACTCAGCGACGAGCACAGTTATAGTCAGACGCGTTCACTTAATAACTCTTTGTTGTTGTTTTCACTTAATAACTGATTTTTATAAAAAATGGCTTCATATAGAACGTTGAATAAGCCAACCAGAAACTGTGATTTTTGAATATATATATATGCAGTGCAGTGACTGAACCACAGACATACAGACAAATGACTTGAATTATCATAATTGTAATCAATGCCATCTTCATCAATGCCAGCAATCACCTAACTTACCATTGTAGTTGGCCAAGCAAAACAGAACGGGACTTACTGATTGGAAAAATGGTTGGGAAAGCTTCATATTAATTAACTCCAAAAAAGATTGACAGATTCGCATGATTTAAACACTGTTCGGTCCATCTTGGTCACCGTTGTGTTTATATATGTATAATGTATCAGTCAATTTCAATGAGAAATGGGGAAACTATGGAAAAACTAAGTTTTATGAATTGTGAAGAATATGAACACAACGTAAAGAAAATTGATCAAGTATGCTATGACACAAACAAGCTGATACCTGACAGGACGCGAGCAGGCCCGAAGCAAATTTTTTTTTAATAAAAAGTTAATTTTGAACATTTTTTTAAGGAATGCAAATATTTGATAAATACTGATATTGACTGTAATGTAAAAAAAAGTTACGTCACGTCTGATCAAACCCCCCTCCCTCACTCGTCACACTTTGTCACGTTTTCATAACCCCCCCCCCCCCCTTAAGCGTGACGTAATTTATGGACGCTCCCTTACTTTCATCCGGAATAGTAGTTCGAATCTGTTTTGGCATTGTTGTTTTCTTTGAAGAGTGTCGCCGGAGACCAAAGAAAGGTTATCCACTGGTATTTGATAGCTATATTTTATGCTTCAAAGCTAAAATGTTAAAATATTGAGTCAGTACACATTAATTTTATCAGAAATAATCTTACAAAACAGTGGGCCTTATCCGCTCCGTGGGCCTCCAGAGAACGAGGTTAAGTTGGTTACAATTCTGTTCCTCGCTAATAAAATTACAAATTTAATTATTTTCTGCTAAACAACTTCGTAGTCGTTACTTACACGCCAAAGGAATGATTGTTTAATAAATTTCTTGTTTAAATGCAGGGTAAAACAAACTAAACGACTTTCAACTATTTTCGTGAACAAAGTATTCAACACATTTTCTTTTCTTCGCTTCTGACAGCTCTCCAAGTTACTACCGGCTGGCACATTCTCATTCTTGCAGGGCTTCTACAATCGGCAGTGTTGCCGAATCAGCTGCGGCGGTGACAAGGCTGATTTATAGTTCTTACATTTAATGGGGTCAGAATTGAACCAGCCTCCCCTACTTTTGATGGGTACATTACTTCACAAATAAACTAGATTTGTAAACAAGGTTATCATGAATTTATTAGGAATAAGTTTGATAACTTCAATGAAATGATTCCCGCAGTTATTTTGAAGTGATGGAAAATGATGCTTATTCTATGTTTGTATGGGCAAAAAACTTAAATTTTCAAAAAAAATTTACTCAAAACCGGCTTCATGAACATTTCTAATTTTTTAATATGTTATGTAAAAATGTTTGAATTTTTATATAAAAATATAAAAATTAATAGTCTTTGTGGTCCAGCATTTCAAAAATCATAAAAAAACGAATATTTTGACCATTTTAGCAAATTTGAGTGCATTAATTATTTTAATCAATATTTTTAGTAGAAACTAGAAGTAATAAGCTTTCCATTCATAAAAAAAGCATTGCAAATCGATCCGGTGGTTCAGAAGTTATGATATCTTAAAAATATTTTTTTTTCGAAAAATGTCGATTTTTCATGTCCCTATGTCGAACATATTCGCTCCTTGAGGCCGGTAAAGCACTCCTCGTATTTTCTCATGAAAATATAATAGCTTCTGAGTGCTTTATCTTCGCGATATTTTATCATCACCTTTGTATGGGTCCCTTCTCATTGTTCAATTCTGGGCTAGTAAAGGGTGGACACGCTTGCAAGGGTGGGCGCTATGGAAGATGATGTTTATGTTGTGATCGACAAATTGCCTTCAATGATTTTTTTTCCTACGTTTCGTCAACAGTCACTAGTCAGCTGGCAGCATAAATGGAGTAAAGGAGATTTGGGGCGATGGCAACATTCAATCATTCCAAAGGTGTCGAAGAAATCTTGGTTTGGGGGAAGGGATGTGTGTCGAGACTTCATTCGTGTGATGTCTCGCCTCATGTCCAATCATTATTCTTTGAACGCTCATTTATAGCGTGTTGGGCTGAGTGACAGCACTCTCTGTGAATGTGGACAATCTTACCAGGACGCAGATCACATTATTTGGTCATGTGCTGAGCATCGTGGAGTCAGATCTGAGCTCCATGATTCCTTTCGGGTTTGAATTAGATAACAAAGGTTCAAGATATTTTGGCTCTACGTGATCCGGGGCTCATGAGACTCATTCATGTATTTCTGACTAACATTTGCCTAAGATAGTAGTTTGTTTAACCTATATGATTAGTTTTAGCTTATGATTTCGGTGCTTGTGTTTTTGTTATTTTTGTTTTAAATGCCAAAGCTTAAATTTGTGATATTTTAATGATGGTGTATTTTTTTTTTGTTTCTGAGTGAAACCAAAACAAAAACTAACGGCTTTTTCATTTTCATACCTAAACTCAAAAAAACAGTTGTCTGTGTGTTTGCTTGTAGCTACATTTCACAGTTTAATAATTCAATTTAATTTTTTTTTTTTTCAAAACAGCCGCTAGGTAAGAGTTGGTTGTATTTGAAGTTACTTTGAGGCTCAAGTGAGGCTCAATGTACAAACTTCACAGAGTCGATGGTTAGTTCATCTATTGAATTTCAAGAGCGAACGGCGGAACTGTCAGGTTGAATGTTGGCATTGTTTTACATCATGAAATAAATAAACACTAATTTTTTAGCATTATTAACAATCTCTTTTTTCTAAGTTATTTCTAACTGAAGAGAATTACAAATTATTCAATATACTGCTACTTATTCACTAGTATAACAATTACTTCTTTAGTGGGGCACTATCTCTTGGATTCAAACTGTTGGAAGATTTTTGTTCCATGGTCTTATCAAAGATCATGATTTTTATTTCTTTATTCTCTGATTGCTTGGAGTATTCACTTTCTTAGATGCTTCGTTCGTTTTTGGAATAAATGCATGCATTTTTTAATATTCCAGTAATTGAAACATGTTCCTGTAACAATTCTTCGGCGTCGGTGTAGTCTGCTTCGGCTGCCTGTATGATTTTCAGCCTATTTTTAATTGGTGTATTAGTTCTTGAGATGTCACCCAGTCATAATTTTTTTTTTGCCCTATTTATGTCTGCAGTCCTTCTTATACATGCATCTTTAGCTATTTGTTTTTATTGCCACTGATATCATCGCATGAACCTTTCTCATGTGATATTATGCCATTCGGCATTTATTCTTAATTAATCAATCTCTTCGTGGGAACATTTTAAGAGCTTGAATTGTCTTAAGACTGTTCAACCATCTGAGAGATAAAAGATTTTTTCAAGCTCCAGGCATTTCAGATTTGATTACAAGAAAATTAAATCATACACTGGTATTGTATTCTGTGCTTTTTATACATGCAATAAAGACTTGATTTAGAACTAAAATGGTAGACCCATTATTGTAGTAAACAACGAATGGTGAACAGTTTCTTGAGGCAGCACAACGTAATGGCTTTGAATAGAATCATGTATGATTCATAAATAGTTTTTTGTGAAATCTCTGTGGTACTTTTTAATATATTTTAGTTACTAACGAATCCTCTTCAACTTTGAATTGACGAACAACAAACTTTTCTATAAGAGCATGTAGCAAGTTTTTCTAACAGTAACTGTTTTATCGAAAGTGTTTTAGTCACTGGTCAATATCGTTTGGATATTCGGTTATTTCACTCTTATGCCCAAGATGTTTAAGCAAGAGTATACATTGTGAGACAAATTTATGGAATCAATCAAGCACACCAATTTCTTCATAAATGGTATATTGAAAATAAGCTTTTGAAACGAATTATCGGCACGTAAATCGCATTGAGTCGAAATGACTATTTACAGCACTGCTTAGTACAATCTTCACATAATACTATGTTCATCAACAAAGTTTTGAGATTTGTATCCGCATGTAAATCTTTAAATCAATCTGTTTTATTCGAAGCATCAATAAAAATGTCATGTTTTCGTGTGTCATGCAAACACAAACTTTCATTCAGGCCTGAGTTTCCAAAATGAGGTTAATGAAACAGACTCTTGCTCATATTTGCATTATTTCAAATATTGTTTTACAATGTAGCCAACGAAGCCCGCAAAATGCGCTATCGAAAGTTCTGAAGAACCCTATTTGGCAATTTTATGGAAATTATTTCTTTCAACCCAAGGAAATTAGCGTCTGATTCCGTCTCTGAGTTAACAATTAATACTTTATCAAAAACCATCTATGTGAGCGTAAAATTCTTGACAGTAGCTGAATTCCCAAATTACACTTTTAGATTAAGTATTCATGTATTAAGTAGTTTCTGAAAAGTAGGATTATATTTTTACATATCAACAGTTTCTTCGTAATTATTTAAGAATATTTTTTTTTCATAAGCTTATGAAATAAACTGCTATTAAACTCAATATCAGTCTGTTGAAATCTTCCTACACATCAGAAACTTCTTTAGGGAACTATGACTACATTGTTTAAAAAAAAATGGGAGAACAATTCAGTTATTGAAGGAGCGCGATGATTACTACTAGAAACATTTAGTTGTGATGACTTACAACAGCTAACAAGCAGACAATTGTGTTTGAAGATAAGGTATGAAAATGAGTGACAAAAAACAACATCGTGGAAATTTCAATAAAGCTTAAAGCTTAGAAATTAGTGAACAAGAAATATTCCCTGTATAAGAACATATTTTTTCCGGATTATATTTGCAGTTCTCCTCTACTGTGAAAATTTCATTGGGAAAGTTTTCCATAATGCTTTTTTCTCGGAGTTTTCAGCAAATTTTCTTATAATTCGAGCAAACAAATTTTCTTCAATAATGATCCGTTCTTGAGTTATGAATATTTAAATTCAACAATGTTTAGAAGATAATAAACTTGAAACGGAAAACAGACTAAACTGGCAACCCTGACATAACAATAATTCGATCACATATCCATAAACTAAAAACGTGAATAAAGTTTCAAAAAAATCTGAGACCCTTTGGCACATTCTGTACGAAAATAAATAAAAATCCCCTGTTGTTAATAACATTTCACTAGTTGCTTATTTAAACAATGGATCATGAAGACAAGCAGTTTTTTCGTACCTTTGAAACAGCAATCTGATAATTGGTAAACAAATATTGAAAAGTTTGTGTGGAAAGCAAAATTCAAAATGATGTCTAACTTCAGAATTTGAGTGGTAAAAACTGGTCGACTAAGAGGTCCATTATCTGAATATTAATAAAAATCTTGAAATTATCTTGATTTTAGACACTTCTTATACGGAGTCAATATCGCTGCAGAAAGTGCCTTAAGGTTTCTAGGAAGAAATCGACGTAACGATTGATTTGACGATGAGGAACAAACGGTTTAAGATGATAAGAATGCAGCGTGAGCGAATATGCTGCAGCAAGGAACCCGTTGAAATGTGGTGTGATTTATACAAAAACGAACACAGCAAACTCATATTTTCTTGGTTGAAAAATGCCTCCTCAAGAAATTCGAGTATAAAGAACAGCTCTGTCGTTCTCAAGAAACATGAAAATTTTACAAGCAACTCTACGGATCCCGTAAAGCTTTTGTGCCGCGAGTCTAAATGTACCGGGATAAGGATGGAGATATCTCGACAGATGAACGTAAAGTAATTGAAAGCTGGAAGCAGGAAGCAGCACAACGATGACCCCCTAAATGGCGCAGAGGTGGAACACAAGCTGGCAGGATGCTATCGAACAACAGCTGGGAAGGAGTGTATCGGAGTAGAAAAAGTTGGTGACTTGTCTGCATCGGTTAATTGGCAGGACATGGGATACTGAACAGCTACCTAAGGAGTGGAAACATGGATACTCAATCTACACAAAAAAGTAAAAATTTGGGAACTACCGAGCGATGCCTATTGCAGAAAGTTATCAAACCGGTTTTCTTCTTCTTATTCTTAATCCACTATCGTGTGTGTTATTCCGGCGCACATGTTTGCGTTCTAATTGCTCTTCCACAATCCTTTAACTGAAAGATTTGTGTGCCCTTCACAATGATACTCTAACCCTAGGGAAGTTGAGAAATTGTTCAACCCAAAATATAGCCTCGACCAGACCAGAAATCGACCCCAAAATCTCATTATTTGTTGTACCGTGTCTTTACCGACTAGGCCATCTAATGTTTGTATTACACTTTTCATTTAGAAACCAAACATTTGTTATTGGCAGATAAACATCTGGAAGGATTCTGTAATGTCTGACTGCTGCCTATTTGCCTATAACAAATATTTTATCATAGCACAAATAGTGTGATACAAGTTTAGGACTCCTATATTTGTGAATAAGAATATCAATCATCGACTTAAGACACCTTAAATCACAAGGAATTTCAGTTGCGAGTTCATTGGTGGTCACACGAAACGCCCAGGAAGGGTAATATCTGAAAATTGTTACCCTAGCTCACGGAAAAGTTGTCGAGTATCATATAGGGATAGAAAGTGGTTAAATATATTTTATAAGAAGGGTCAGATCGAACCATTGGTGGACTACTTCGACTTTTAAACACAAAACATACTCAATGCGCATTGTAATAGTAAAAAATAATTTGTAGTTTGTAACTTAGTTCAAGGAAAAGCTTATAAAATTGATCTCTCTACTTGACGAATGGGAAGATTCGTGTTTCCTCTAATCACCGAAGGGTGTGATGGACTTCAACTTCAACACATAAAGTGAAAATCATTCATGATTGAAAATATCAATAATGTTAGATGTAATATTGTTAAATCTTTTTCTTCAACGCATGTTTATCCACCACTAGTGGGGTGAAATCTTTGGATTCAAACGATAAAAACTGCTATTCAATTATTCTACCGATGATAATTTTACAAAATCAGAATTGGGAAGCCTTTTTTCAAATTAAAATCGCCAATCTTCCATGTATCTGTTGTCTATTGCTGTAATGTATTTGAGTTACTTCATTGCATTAAGAGATCAGCCTTTATGGTGATTTTAAAAACTGTAATTTATATCAAATTGAAAATTCCAAATAATATCGCTTATGCTGATAAACAAAACAGCCTAAAACGTCTATTCAAGTCCGTTAATCCAGGTCAGTACTGAAATTTTCATTATTAAAGTTAACAAAACATTACTGTTATACATTGTTTGTTGATTAATTGTCCAACAATAGAATAATGTTCAATTGTTTAGCAATAATATAATGCTCATTGAACACAACTGTGCAGAACTTCCATGTTGTTGTTAACACCAACACCATGTGGCGACTGAATTGCATTTAACAAAATTGCATACATATAACCTGGCATTTCAGAAGAAATTGTAAATAACAACTGAAATTGCAAAACGAGCAACAAAATGCTATTTTCTTGGAATGCACAAAAACGCATTACTTGAGCACTACAATCGCAAGACCCGTAAACGAGATGCACTGTTTTGAGTCACAAGAAGCAGCGAGACAGAGAGCGAAAAAGCTCTCGCGCAAAAGCAACGCCTACTTCTCTCAGGACGCAACATGCATTCTATCGGGGGTAGGAAAGCTTTCCACCGGTGGCGTGTCGGTGTGTTTTACCTCGTGTGTACATGCTTCTGATGCTGCTGTTGCTGTTGCACTTTATTTTCCCGACGACTACAACGACGACGTCGGCCAACGATGAGATGCCGATGACGATACAAACAGCATCTCAAAACGAAGCGCAGCACAAGACACAACAAAATAAGCAGTAGCAGCAATATCAACGGCAATATTATGAAACACGATGAATGAGCTGAGCACGCTAGTATACAAGCTCTAACGATGAGAGAGCATCTCTTCTTCTGTGTGTATGGCCAACAACATGAAGGGAAAATCCAACTCATTTTCTGTTTATGTAGGATACTTTTCACGACGTATGTAAATAATAAATAAACACAAATACACACCGGATCAAAACAGCAAAACTGCCGTTGTATTAATATAAAACATGTTTTGTATTTCTTATCCCTCTCAGTTGATACTTTTCCTCTGCAGCAGCGGCATAGTGTAGTTGGGTGTTTTCTATTGCTGAATCGCCGCCGTTCCGGTTGCTCGGTGCTTTTGTATCGCGAATTTCAAATCGTCAACTTCATTTTTAACATCGCAAAATCGTGTATCGTATCGCTTGCATCGATAATCTGTTTATTATAGCGATTAATTACGTTCAACATTCATCATTACTATCCACACAATGGACAATGACCGGCCACCCAGCGTGAAGAGTGAGGAAGCTAGTAACGATGCACCCGAAGCTGATCGCAGTAACTACGGTAATTTAGTACTAAGATATTGCCAACTCTTCATCAAAGCAAACGAATCTATCTAGACGCAGCATAGAATAGAGCCAAAGCAGTCAGTGCCAAGAAACGATCCGATAATGAGGCAATAATTCATCATTCTACCTCATATCGAGGGGAGACACGTGCTGAAAAAGATTTCGGTAGGACAGGTAGGTTTTCGTTTCTCTCTGAATTATTATCGAGCGCTAGCCAATGTCACATCGACCCTTTGCTGGTGAAGCACAATAACGTGGACAGAAACCATCCGAAAGGTATCGAAAATGTTAAATGTTTCACAGTTGATAAATGGTTTGCAATGTGTCAAAGTGAGTGATTGAGGTAGAATGGGGGTTAAAAGTTTACTTGAGGATGAAATTGTAATAACGACTTGATAGGTTTGGATTGTTTTGATGAATCTAATAGTCACTGATATGGCGAATCACTAACAATAAGCAAGGCCTGCATCTGAATATCGAGTATATACTATTTATTTAATTGATTTATTCCCATTAATTTTAAAAAGCGAACAGATTTGAAAAACGTCAAGAGTTTATAGTTATCAAATAAATGTACTTTGAAAGCAAAGTTGATGTGTACTCTATTATTGAAAGAAGTCCTACGAAATAAATTTTTAAGAAGAAAAATAAGTCCATTCAAAAAAAATATATTTTTAAATGAAAAAAAAAGGTTAATATGCATTTTATTAGCATACTGTCTTTCACAACGGCTATTAATTGAATGTAACATTCCTTTCTGCAATCCAACATATATGTTTGTTTATATCAGATCACATAAACATAAAGTCAACTGCATATTTAATTCTAAGGAACATTCTGTTAAAGTCTGTTCATTGATTTGACTCTCGCTGTTCATAGTTTTTTTTATTGAAAAATAGAAAATCAAGAAACATACATTGTTACATTTGGCAAGTTTGTATCAAAAATGCAATGAATTGTACAAGAATGGCTCAGGTCTTAAGAAACCTGTATATAAATTTTCTTTGTTAAGTAGCTTCAGTTCTTTTTGGTTTGCGTTCATTAGAGTTGCCAAATTTCTCGACTTATCGTTTATATTTATAATTTTATATATGATGTATGATAGGCTACCACTCATTGTAGCACGGAAGATAAGTCCTACGACAATGGGCCCTCCTCTCTGTTAGACTTGATCTAGCTTTAATAACCACTGATTAGTATTAGTATTAGTATGAAGGGCCAAAAACGGGTTGGATGGATCGATAGACAACATCATATATACGTATCCACAGAGATAAAAAGAGTCTTCTTCCAAAAACAAGATTTAACAATTGATCAAAATATTGAGCTATCTAACATGAGGATGCCGCAATGGGCATGGAGAAGAGCCCATCCTCTATTCACAAACTGTTAGCAATGGGGAATTGGCATTCCTACTCTCCCCATCCAGAGTGCTTCAATCGGGTGCCCTGATGGTCCCTTCAATTTCCCTGTATTATCATTAAATGTTAATATCATTATAATTATATTTATAAAAGCTAAAAGTACTACGGCATCCGAATCTTCTATATATGTTCTTGAATTTGGTGATCCTGAAAAGACAAAAATTTTGTATACCACCTCCTGAATAGTCCTTATTTAGTCTGAAAAGGCCTTCACATGTAATCATGTATGTATCCATTCAATAATACAGGGTATGTGTCCCTTAACTCAGCCTAATATGCAACGATCGATTACATTTTTTATTATAACTCATAAAGTTTTTCAGCTGTAAGCGATATTTAGCTAGTTATACACTTGCTTAGACACGTTTAATAAGACATTTGGTATTATGTATCATGAAAAACTATACAACTCATTTTATAAAGTCAGAAACTGTTGAGGGATATGGATGTAATGTCGGTCTATAAGCATCAATTTGGGTCTATTTATGGATGATTTAAGGCATTGCCAGCGGTATTTGCTTTACCCAACATGATTTTTCACAAAACAAACTAAACTAAAACTGCTTTGAAATACTTAAGAGATCTTCACATATGATTTATTGTCCCTTTGATGATGAAAACATAATAATTCACTCTGCACAGGTTTTTTTTCCTTTGGTTTGTGTATAGATGAGCCATTTGGAGAATGTTCAATCAAAACTCATACATTTCCATTGAAAATTTTACCAATAATAACATTTTTACTAAGTTATCCAGACAACAGGCCATAGTTTGGAACAAAGAAAAAAATATGTCCCTAACGTTGGGTCCACCAATTTCTTGTTAAATAATTTTTATTTTATCTGTGTGAACTATTAGTTTATAACGTGTGAATATTTTCTGTACTTCTAGTTTGCTTTATTCGGTTTATTGGTTCAATTTAACCAAATTTAGATCATTCGAAAATCATGGGGATAATCTGTTCAGCTTAACCAGTGGAATCATGATGTCTAAAAATCCGAGAAAATCGTTAATTACACATTATTATTACAGTAAATTGATAAATAACATCTTAATTGCTTCAAATTAAATTGGACACCTTTATAAGAAAAAAATTTTTTTTATTTTCGCTGAAAAAAAAACATTTTTTTTATACAGACCCAGAAAAAGGGCGAGGCCAACGTTACATCCCCTTACCCTACATGAATTATAGACGAATATTTTGACATGTAAATCGAAAATAGGGAAGCGGTACCTATCTTGAGCTCAATAAGCAGACCTCCAGTGGAAATCGGTGAATATGCACTGAATACCGAACATTAAGTACACAAGTTATTCACAATTTATTCGTCCACTTACCGTTAATCGTTTAGCAACGCACAAAAAATTCGATTCTGATAATTTTCTTCCAATTTAATACGGAAAAGTTGCCACTGCTATGTACCTATTTTAATAATATCACGAAAAACATTAATCCCATCTGTGTACATATGTTAATCGTACTGATTTTAATCATGAAAAAATATAAACAAGTTAACGCTCTCTACTACTACACCCAAAATTAAATTTCTCGCATGAAGTAGATCATTTGACAGAACTTTAATTGTGTTGGATAGCCTGCATATAACCAAGACAAAATGAACGGGTTTGTTTGTTATTCTTCCATGAGAATATTGACAACAAGACTCACTATAACGTTGGGCATAGAATGCTCTATGAATTGAACTAGTGTGCGTGTTGATGTGTATGCTATACAGTATGTGAGCAGTGCCGCCAAATTCAACAGAGATGGAAAAATATTATTAAATGTGGCATTTTATTTCTCGGTAAATATTGAAAAAATCTACAATTAAAAGCATGTTATTATTTATTAAATCTATTGAAAAATAAAATAGTTTAACTTTGGGCGATTTGTAGCACTCCCACGAAACAGGTGATATTGATGTACTGCCAAACCCATTTCATTCGAATAAGAGTCATAATAAAATAGTTTGGCAACATCAAGCGATTACGTCGATTGTAAACACGGTTCAGAATAGGTGCAAGCGTATTTAAATTATTGTGAAAATTAATCCCATAGTACTCTCGTATTTTATCACGTATTCGTAGATTTTCGTGTGGCTAGTATAATAAGTGAAGTGTGATTTTTATGGTTTGTGCAAGTACGCAACGAAAATGTGTGAGGATAAAGTGCAATTAAAGAGAAAACTTGGAGTCTGGCTCGGGTATATTCCCTAGTACGGTAAGATCAATACGACGAATTTTTAGTGCAAAGGTAAGAAATTGTGTTGAAAATCTGACTGCTCATTATTTTTACGAAATTTAAGTCTCCGAAACGTTTTTGTAGCTTTTAATTATATTCAAGACCTAATTTTATTTGCCAGGATTATATATTTTCGGTTACTGCGTCCGTTTATTGGAGAAATTAAACATCTTTTTACGTTTGAAGTTGGATGACTGCAGAATATGATGAATTTATGTACTATGGTGAACATAGGTTCCGCTTCCCTATATATACATTTTCATGACAGATAAAATTCTACAGCCTGAAAACTTAATATTATTTTAAATAATAAACAATGATGGGATGATGAACACAACAAGATGTTTCAATGAAAAACTGAATAATATGCATATTATAATAAAATGCAGCTATTTGCTTCTTCAACTAATGCGGTGTTTGATGATTTTGACTCTGAAATAGCAACAATTTCTGAAGTATATTTTTGATTGTTGGACCAAAACATTTATTGATATAATAAAAGAAAATTTAACAGTTGGCAGCCTAGCAAAAAAGCAGAGAAAATTGAGGCTTACAATAAGGTGAAATAAATTTCAAATGAGTATAATGCCAAAACGGAAATTTAATAAATAAATCTACACAAAAAAAAACGAAATTTTAATTTTTCGATAACTCTTGTTCGCTACTGAACCCATAAAAAATGCTTTTTGTCTGTGAAATAGAAAATGAATTATTATATGATTATATATGTGAGAAGGATATGATCCATTCTCAAAAAAACGAAAAAACTTTCCAATATTTTCAAATACAAAACGTTGGTTATCTTACAAAGGTGCATAAAGGCGAAGCTGAAAATGTCTTATAAAATATAACTAAAAGGTGTTAAAATATAAAATAAAATGAACAATTCTATTTATGATTACATGTCTGATGATCGTGCTCCTGCAGCAATTGAAGACGGATTTGCCTATCCTGAAAGTTTAGACAATGTTTCATAGCCACGTGAATTTTTTTATAAATTATTACACAATACCTGGGAGTTCCATAGCTGATATTAAATTAAATATCGTATAAAGAATAGTATATCCAAAATTTAGATGTGCTTTAATCATTTGTATTGAATCTCATAGGTAGTACAGTGGTTTTAATAAATGAAATGAAACATTTAAATTCCATATGTTACTACTGTTATTGAAAAAAAATGAGTAAATATATACAAGGAAGAACTAATTAATATGATATTGATAAAATGGAATTAACTCTAAGCTTCGGGTCTTGTAAAAAAATCCCACCTGAGCTTTTGCGGCACGTCAAGCCAGCCAATTCTGCGCACGGGCGTTATTACTTTTAATTAAAAGGAAAAAATATGACGTAATTTTGCCCTTTTGAGTAAGAAAACAACAAACACATAAGGGAAATTACATAAATAAATAAAATCTTCATCATACATTTAGTAAAATGCCAAGCTAGATGGCAAATAAATAAATAATATCAGTAAATATAATTACATAAATATATAAACTCATATATGATGTATGACTTTAAGGATAAATTTTTATATTTATTGATGTATATTTATTTATTTGACATCTTGGTTTATATATATATATATATATATATATATATATATATATATATATATATATATATATATATATATATATATATATATATATATATATATATATATATATATATATATATATATATATATATATATATATATATATATATATATATATATATATATATATATATATATATATATATATATATATATATATATATATATATATATATATATATATATATATATATATATATTGATACATATATATATATATATATATATGATGTATGATGTATGATATGTACTACCACCCATTGGGGTGGATCGATATGCAACATCACTTATACGTATCCACAGGGATATAAAGAATCTCCTTCCAACAACAAGACTGAACAATTGGTCAAAAGAGCAAGCTATCTAACATGAAGATGCCCCAATGGGCGGGGAGAAGAGCCCGCCCTCTATTCACAAACTGTTAGCAATGGGGAGTTGGCATTCCCATTCTTCCCATCCAGAGTGCTTCAATCGGGTGCCCTGATGGTCCCTCCCATTCCCATGACATATTTATATAATGGTGTATATATTTATGTAAATGGAAAATACTACAAGCATTCGTATCTATAATATATGATCTTCATTCGGTTGATCCTGAAATGCAAGAAATGTTGTAAAGTGCTAAAGTGTAGAAATCTGTGTTTCGCGCTTAAGCAAGTTTTCGTTCGTTTTCAGCGATAGCAACATTTCACCACAATCTTAATATGAGGTATCCTAAAAAAGTTTGTATAATAGATTATAATAGCTTTATTGAAATTTTACAAAATTTGACAATTTATACATTTTAATTTACTGTTGCCATGGTCACTATTTGCTACTTGATGCAGCAATCCGCTTTTATTTTTGCTGACCTTATAGTTATTGCTACTGAGTTAGGCAAGGGAAGATTTAACTGGAATGGAGTTAAAGATAAATGGGCAAAAAAACAATAAGTAATCTTTGAATAATATATGAAGTAAAATAAATAAAACAATATTACCAAACATAATGATACTGTAAGTTATTTTGAAGTAATGCAAAGATTGAAATGTAAAATCAAACACCAAATGGCACAAAGCGCTGCATGAATCAGATCAGCTCAGAATTGGTAAAAAGTCCATTTGCAAACCGGAAGTGAAAAATACATTCAGCAATAAGTGCAATAGCCTACCACAGATTCCGTAATTTTCAAAAGCCTACCACAGATGTAATTTTCTGCGTTATATACTGGACATATATGGAATGCTAGATGTCATAAATTGAAGGTATATTTCGTGTTTAAATCAGATACCGTTAAATCAGGTTTGTTGTTTGAAAATGTGAAGGTCATGATATGATGTAAATAATACGATGTTGTAAAGAAATACTACATAATGTACATATAATAATAAAATGCCGTTATTTGCCTCTTCCGCTGCGATGTTAGATGATTGAAACTCTAAAATAGCGAAAATTCCAACGTGATATAATGAAATAAAGTTGATAACCTGGCAGCCTAGCAAAATAGCAAAGAATATGAGTATGACTACTACCCAAAAACGGAAACTCAAAAAATCCAAAACGAAAAAAATTAAAAATAAATGACAATGACGAAATTCTTCGATGACTCTTTTTTCCTACTGGGCCCCTAAGAAACTCTCCACGTCTGTAAAATAGAAAATGTAGGATCATAAACAATTATATTTGTGAAGTCTCCATGTCTGCTGATCCTGCTGCAATTGTAGACGGACTTGCATTATCATAGCCACGGGGGAAGAAAACAATTCAAAACCATTACACAATACATGGGAATTCCATGGATGATCTGAAATTATATACCGTATAAAGAATACTTCCATTTTTCGTGGTAGGGTAAGATTTCCGCATGCTACTTTACCGGGGTCACGCTGCGTACATCGCCTTGGTGCGGCTGCCACCTAATGTATAGTTGACGCGATACAGCGTTTCTTACTCAACCGCTGGATGCCAGGACAGACGCTGTTTGAACTGCACCTCCTTGGTGGACAGACGCTCGGCACGCACCTCCTCAATCTAGCTGAAGTCAGAAGGACAACAGTGCCCAGGCTGCACTACCAGCTAAGTACGCAACCCTTAGCTGGCGGTCTTTGTCATCTCTTGACCCGTGGAAGCATGAGGTAGGAACTTGTGAGGACCTAGCTATGTTGCGGGGACGCACGCTCCATCCCAGGTGTCTACTCACCATTTTGCAGCCCTATATATAGATACATATATATATATATATATATATATATATATATATATATATATATATATATATATATATATATATATATATATATATATATATATATATATATATATATATATATATATATATATATATATATATATATATATATATATATATATATATATATATATATATATATATATATATATATATATACAGCAATTCCATGAAAAAAAGTTATACGATCTCTCAGAATTTTATAATATTCGGTAGGATTGTTCAACATCGAAAAATATTAGACCCGTATTTTTTTATTTCGTTATTAGACTGGACCTTTCTGCGTTAGACTGGTCCAAAAAATCGTGATTTTTCAAAATCTTCAATTTTCAAAAATTTATAACTCCTAAACCGTTTAACCGATTTTAGTCATTTTTGGCCATTGTATTGGTATTTTTTTGAATTTCCAAGCAAAAATACGAAACCTTTGAATATATCAATTTTTGTATGAAAAAAATACAAAACAAATAGTTTTTCTTGAATTTGACTGCGAGGGGCCTCAACGACTCCTTGTTTTAGTATTTTTAAATGAAAGAGCATTCAATTTTACATAACATATCAAAAAATTGGAGATGTTCTGCGTGTCGTTTTGGAGATACAATTTTTTAAATAATAAATCATTACTCTTCATTTTATACATCACCCGCCTGTAGAAACGATGAAGATGCATGGTAGATTACCATGCGTCTCCATCCAATCAAACCTATGACTAATGAAATCTATGAGTAGGTCACAGAATGTCAAGTAAATATTATATAATAAATAATATTTACTTGACATAATTATATAATATTATAGCAACTAAGACTAATGAGACTTTAGGTAGATATTGACAATTTGATTACCTAACATTCTTTTCGTTACACAGAGGGGCATTGGTATTATTATTTAAAAGAAGAACCGTTGATACGTATTGACTACCTACTGTAGATGTAGAATGTTTATCGACCTGTGAGATTGAATTGAATTGTTTCTCGGCTGTAGCGATCAGGTCTACTCGCTGACGGGAGGGAGTAGAGTGGAATTTCTAAAGCGGAGAAGCAGCAGAGTGATGCAGTTCAAGGCTTTCATTGGGCAAACGCTCAATGTACTATTCACCCTTGTGCTATTTATTTTAAAGATGAAGAATCAAATGATTTGAAGTTTACCAGTTTTATTGCAATTGCTGATTTCACTAAACATAATCATGTCGCAGTGCGTCTTTTTCTCAATGATCATAGCGTTCATAAAAAGTAAGTTATCAGGTTTAGAGAAAATTTATTTCTTCTCAGATGGATCTGGAAGCCAATACAAAAATAAAATGACCGCTTTTAATTTGTGCAACATGCAAAAAGATTTTGGCATAGATGCCGAGTGGAATTTTTTCGCTACTTGTCATGGAAAGGGCCCTTGTGATGCTTTGGGAGGCGTATTGAAACGAAATGCTGCGAAAGCCAGTTTGCAAGATCATCACATAACAACGGCCGAAGAACTTTATTCATGGGCTATTTCTAAGCCAGACTCGAAAATACACTATCAATTTTTTTCGGAATCCGACTATAATAAAATGGAAAGAAAATTAAAAAATCGTTACACACGTGTGAAGCAAATTTCAGGGACTCAGTCATTCCATAGTTTTAAGCCTCAAAACGAAGAGTATATTATTGTGAAACAAAATTCATTTTCAACGGAAGAAAAATGTATAAAATTGTTATGAAAAAACTTAATAAATAAAAATAAATGTATAAAAGTGTTTTTCTTATTTTTTAACATGTTCATCATGTCGCGCGGCTTTAAAGTGTTTTTTTCTTGGAACTTACACTAAGCAAAAATATTTGAAATTTTAAAGCCTTATTTATTTGAAAAGGTAATCGTCAAAAAATAGCAATTGGTCTGTGTGGTTAACGGAAAGCCTTAAAGACTGATTCGAATGTTATACTAAGTTTGTAAGTAACTCATAGATTTCATTAGTCATAGGTTTGATTGGATGGAGACGCATGGTAATCTACCATGCATCTTCATCGTTTCTACAGGCGGGTGATGTATAAAATGAAGAGTAATGATTTATTATTTAAAAAATTGTATCTCCAAAACGACACGCAGAACATCTCCAATTTTTTGATATGTTATGTAAAATTGAATGCTCTTTCATTTAAAAATACTAAAACAAGGAGTCGTTGAGGCCCCTCGCAGTCAAATTCAAGAAAAACTATTTGTTTTGTATTTTTTTCATACAAAAATTGATATATTCAAAGGTTTCGTATTTTTGCTTGGAAATTCAAAAAAATACCAATACAATGGTCAAAAATGACTAAAATCGGTTAAACGGTTTAGGAGTTATAAATTTTTGAAAATTGAAGATTTTGAAAAATCACGATTTTTTGGACCAGTCTAACGCAGAAAGGTCCAGTCTAATAACGAAATAAAAAAATACGGGTCTAATATTTTTCGATGTTGAACAATCCTACCGAATATTATAAAATTCTGAGAGATCGTATAACTTTTTTTCATGGAATTGCTGTATATATATATATATATATATATATATATATATATATATATATATAT